>JAWZYU010000004.1:96810257-97180257 GCA_038380435.1 Ryuthela nishihirai
TAGTTATTCTGAATTCATTTAGTTTACTTACCTGTAGGAGACGTTGCCCATTGCCATTGCAGCTACCAATACCAAAAGGGCCTATTTACTCCTCCCCAAAGGTCAGAGTCGGTACCAACTTTGGCATTGAAGTCACCAAGAACAAGGGTAATATCTCCTTTCTTGACAGAATTCAAAATATCCTGAAGTTGTCTGTAAAACCTATCCTTCTCATCCTCATCGGCATCCTCAGTGGGGGCATAACAGCAGATAACATTCAAGTCTTTAATGCTTGTCTGAAATTTTGCTGCAAGAAACCTTTCATTAATGCACTCATATCCTAGAAGAGTATCACTAGCATGTCTGCTGAGCAGCAGACCCACGCCTTGGTGATGCTTTCCATCCTCCCTCCCTGTAAAGAGAGATTTAAAGTTATTTTTAAGTATCTCACCTTTACCTGTCCATCTGGTCTCTGGCAAGCCTAGAATATCTAGGTTATAGCGCTGGAATTCCTGCATGAGGGCATCAAGAGAATAATCTCTATGTAATGTCCTCACGTTCCACGTTCCTGCAGAGAGAAAATGATTAGTAGGATTTTTAAAGAAATTAGGTTTATTGAGATTGGTAGGGCCAACAATATCAAACAGCCCCCTGATCGCAGGCATGGGGCAAAGACCTGTTCCTCCTCCGCTAAAGGCTGAAGTCACCGATGCTGGTAGGAACTTCAGGCACCACCTTTTCAAGTGGACTTTTTCAAGAACCATATGGCCTGCCTGAGACACATTACTCCAGTTTAGGCTTGACGATGCCCAACTAGCAACCCAGAAGCAAACAGGAAACACAGCGGCAGACTCTCCCTCAACAGAGGCCCACCAGTGCAGCAAGTCCAGGATCCATAATCAAGCTCAAATCCATAAACAAGTCCAGTCTAGTAGGTATAAATGGTCAGCACCAGGACCCTGTGAAGTTGACCACTCCTCAGCAGGGTTGAAAAAAAAGAAAAAAGTGGCCATAGATGACCAGATCAGTAGGCCATACTGAACTGGCAGCCTTCCCCTTCCGTTCCCTTCCAAAAGAGAATATCTCTTTTGAAAGGTACTAACGGCCTGCACCACGAGAAGGCGGGGTCGGACATTAGGTGCTAGACTTGGCCGGTTCTGTGCATCATCATTGGGGATTGGTACACAGCTCTCCTTCCAGTTTACGCCTAGCTACCATTTACAAGCCAATACATTTACAACTCTCCATCAATAACGTACTACTCCATTCACAAGACAGATGACAGCCCCCCTCCCACTTCGAAATATCGATCACTTTAAAAGGTTAACACTCCCGATCTACGGCAGCTAGTAATCCGGTCTCTTCACCCAATACGGTTGTAACTAAGTGAGACCATTTCTTTTTCTGCGCCATATTTATCCTGGATATGGAGAAATTTATGCGTTTAAAAAATCCCATTTTCAGCGCATTTCGAGGAAGATGGAGATATTATTGAATGGCAAAAAAACATATGCCTTAGTGTTAAACCTTATTTAAAATAAAAAATCGTCTGCTTTAATATTTATAAAAAACTTTTACTCTGAACAAAATTTATTTTAAAACTATTCGGTGGGTTTAAAATGTATTATTTCTCAATTAATCTGCTAAATCTAGACGATGCTATTTTCTCTCTGACTGTTTTGAAAATCAATTAATGCAATAAATTCAGTGCTTGGAAAAGAGTATATATATAATACTGACGAATAAATTATTTATCAAGCTATCTACCAGTATAATATTATGGAATCGATATCTTTTCATTTCGCTTTCTAAAACACTTTAAGAACTCAGACTCAACTGTCAAAATGCTCTTTTCGTATGAGCAAATCTCCTCAATTTTGTCATATTTTGTTGTCATTGCAATTGCATGACGAAGCACTTGCTGTCCTTCCAGTCGTTTATTAAGAGCTTAACAAACAAAGCCTTCATTATACGAGTCCTAGCAGCTAAGCAATGGAGAATTTAAAAGACTTCAGCATCGAATATGGTCTAAAGAAGTCATCTTGACAAGAGATCCTACTGGGATGTCCGAGTGGGGCGAAGGTTCGATAAGATGCTGACAAGATTTGGCAGCCACTATCCACTGACAACTTGACTACGACTCTGTTGGCAAAGCGGTCATTGGAGCGAGAGATCAAGCGATGTAGATGTCAGCGAGATGCTGTCACGACTGGTAATAGCCCCATCTTCAGCTCTGTTGGCTTTCCCAGTCCCTTGGCTGTCAGCGCTGGCTGTCTCCCACTCTCCACCGAGATGGCTTGATGGAGGCCGTCAGCCTCTTCATTATGGACAGATTAAATGTCGTATAAACTGTCGTACGCCTACAAAAAGTCTTATCCTTCCAGTCGAAAAACGCGTTTTAGGCGATTTTCTGGAATGTTTGCTGGCTTAAATAGCAATGTTTAACCATTTTGGTTCCACTTAATATTCATGCTCTTAGAATATGCAATAGATATTATGCAGAAATAATACCATTAATAATTTTATCTTTGTTTAGCTCATTTATTTCAGCTTCTTGTCTGTTAATTATTACACGGGTTTAATATATTGAAAATGAATCAACATAACAAGCTGCTATTTTATACAAAACTGAATATGATCGACTCGTGAAATTTTACCAGTGGAAGACGAAATATGATTTATATTATTTCTTTCTATGAAATTTCCCGACTTTACTCTAGTTTATTAGCGTCTTTTTTTCCTGAAAATAATATATATGCTCAATTTCAATGATTTTTTTTACACGCCAGAGTATTTTGTGGACCAGGCAATATTTTGGTTTTACTGTCCTTCCTTAAATAGGTGAAATCGAACTGTGAACTAAAAAAGTATTGAACTAATAGGCTATGCTGTTCGCTATTCACATTCCTTTTTATGCTATTCAAATATATTTATATTAGTTAAGAATCATTACAAACGTTATAAACTTGCGAAATACATGTTAATGGCGTATTAAACCCACTTTATAAAGCTATATTATACTTTAACTTATATTATACTTGTGTGGGTTTATAAAGAAATATGTTGTAACTCGTCAAAGTGCCCTAAATGTCACGGGTTGTCGAGGTACCCTGAGTTTTCCGGGGGAAAAAGTTTCTTTTTAAAACAATGGCGTATAGAATATCTTACAAAATTCCAAGTTCCTTACTCTTATATGTTAAAATTTATGGCGCCCACAGAAACACACACTTCTAATTTTATTGACAACGGCTTTGCCTTTGTGTATCACGGAGACGGTTCCTTTACTCTCATTGTTATTGAACCTTTGAATGTCACATCAATAGATTTTTTTTTTATGTCACATCAATAGTTTGAAACCAATAGTAGCCCGACTTCGTTTTCGTGTAATTTTATTTCGTAGATTATTCAAATCTTGTGGCCTCGTATGAATGTCATTTGACTAACTACAGTGCAACATTATACATATATTAAATACAATTATTAAAATTCTGTGAAATATATAGTACGTTTTTTTCATTGAAATTTTTCAGACGTCAGTTTTTATATATTAAACTATGCATTAATAATAACTTTTATTAACCTAAGTCTACAAAAACGTTTTTAAAGCGCCAATACTAAAACCTCCTTTTCCACCCCTTGGGAAAAAAATATAGTTCTTCCTTAAAATGAGTTAAAGTTACAAGAAATTATTTCGAAACACATTTTTTTTTCCTTTCAGCAAATAAATTACGTGATTTAGATCTTTAGGAGATAGTAACCCAAATTATTTACGCAGTTAAATACAAATTTGCTCACAAAGAAAAACATATTTTTATGCTTAAATACATCCCTTAAATACTACTTTTCTATTCACTTAATGTACAGTACTACACAGCAACCCATGATGTGCAGTGTAACACTGCAACCCAAATTGCTAATACAGATGTAAAGGAATGGAAACTACAATTGATTAAGGTTTTCTTGAAGGAATGGATACTAGAAAAAGAAATCGTTTGACATCATCATCATCATCATCATCATCATCATCATCATCATCATCATCATCATCATCATCATCATCAAGCAGCCATGGGCTACGGAGGTCCAACCAGACCGTGCAATTTAGTTCCCCAAGCAAGTCTGTCCTGAGCTACATCTACTGCATCTAGCCACTGTACACCAATTTTAACAAGGTCCTGTTTGACATTGTCTGCCCACCGCATCCTAGGTCTCCCCCTCTTTCTGAGGCCTTTAGGCACACTGTTCATAACCCTATTCGCCAATCTATAATTATTCATACGGGCAACATGGCCAAACCAACGGAGTCTCCTCTCTGCACAATATGCTGCTTAAAGGAGGTTGCAAACTCCTTTGCCTAACCTCATCATTAGTTACAAAGTTGAACCACCTAATGCCCAAGATACTGCGTAAGCATCTGGAATCAAAAGCATCTAGTTTCCTGCTATCTTGTTTACAAAGTGTCCAAGTTTTACTATCGTAACTAACCCGAGAAAGAACCAAACTATTATACAGTCTAATTTCAGTATTTAGGTGTATACGCCTATTTCTCCACACTCTCCATAGATTCTTAAAAGTCCCGGCAGCAATCCCTATTCGTCTGTTAATCTCATGCCGCACATCACCATTATCTGTTACATAGCTCCCAAGATAATTAAACTGTGACACCTGCTCAAGACTGCAACCATTCAGATTAACTGAATCACAGCCTGCCTGACCAATTTTCATCACTTTAATTTTCTCTCTGCTTATAACCAAACCTACTCTACTACCAGTCTCATCAACAGCTCGAATGAAAGAGTTCATCTCATCAACATCATTTGCCAAAAGGACTAAATCATCAGCATAATCTAAATCAGAAATTTAAGTATCTCCAGTCCATTTAACGCCAAAATCTTTCCCTTGAAGTGAGTTTCGTATAACATAATCAATAACCAAGCTAAAGAGAAAAGGAGACAAAATGCACCCTTGTCGAACACCAGAAGTAATGCTAAACCAATTGCTACAAGCCTTACCAACTCTCACACACGACTCAGTGTTATTACAGAGAGCTTTCATTATGTTAACTAACTTGTCTGGTATACCATATGATCTCACAATCAACCACAAATTATGACGATCAACAGAGTCGAAAGCCTTTTTGAAATCAAAAAAGCTAGCAACCAAAAGTTTCTGAAATTCTAAACGTTTCTCAAAAATCTGCCTAAGTGAAAATATCTGATCCACACATCACAACCACTTCTGAATCCACATTGTTCATCACGAAATTGACTGTCAACCAGATTCTTAATTCTATTAAGCACAATTATGGAAAGAACTTTACCTGGAATAGAGAGTAGACTGAGTAAATCACTATAGTTATCACAACAACTGCGATCACCTTTTTTGAAAATAGGGATAAAAATAGCTCTGGTAAAATCCTTAGGAACCATGCCTCTATCATAAAAGATATTCAGAATTTCAGTCATCCAAGTGGTAACCGAAACATTCCCAGCTCTAAGCATTTCCGTAGTAATTTCATCTACCCCTGGGGATTTATGTAATTTAAGTTTAGAAACAGAAAAAATAACTTCAGACTGTGTTATAGGGCCAATATTAAAGCCACCAATGCATCTATCATCATTGCAAACAATGGGAGTAGAACTAACTACATTGTTTAGAACATAATTGAAATGCTCAGCCCACCTAGCCATGACAGAATCCTTCCATTCTATAACCTTACCTTGTTTATCCTTCAATCCTTGTATTCCTGTTCGTTTTCTACCACACAAAACATTAACTATCTGGTACAGCTCTCTGCTCTTGTGTTGTCGAACTGCTTCCTCTGCTTTGTCAGCCAAACCATCAAGCCAAAGATTCTTATCAGCAGCTAACCGATCTTTTACACGTTTATTACGTTCTCTGTAATGCTTTCTATTAGGACTAATAGGGTACTGATTGACGACATACCTGCAGTTCTTTCTTTCTGAAATAAGATGAAGTGCCTTGTCATTCAAATAATTCTGCTTCCTGTGCTCTTTTTTCCTAAAAGAGTACTGTTAGTGTCCAAAAAAGCCTATTTGAAATGATCCCATTCTTTCTCAACTTCAGTAGTAAGCAAACCATGACTGTCATAATGATTAAGTAACCTATCATGGTAAGCTTTAGCTATAACTGGGTCTTTCAGAGCTTCAGTATTAAAAGTAAAGTTTTTAACCCAACACTCCTTAAGTTTAATTTGCAAGACAATTTTAACAAGGTAATGGTCAGATCCAATTTCAGCTCCCCTATAATCCTTGGTATTCCTAACAGAACTAGCCCATTTGCTGTTAATTAATATGTAATCAATCATATTCTTACGCAGCCCATCAGGTGAAACCCATGTGTACTTATGTATGTCGCGGTGTTTGTAATAAGTGTTAGTTATTCTGAATTCATTGAGTTTACTTACCTGTAGGAGACGTTGCCCATTGCCATTGCAGCTACCAATACCAAAAGGGCCTATTACTCCTCCCCAAAGGTCACAGTCAGTACCAACTTATGCATTGAAGTCACCAAGAACAAGGGTAATATCTCCTTTCTTGACAGAATTCAAAATATCCTGAAGTTGTCAGTAAAACCTATCCTTCTCATCCTCATCAGAATCCTCAGTGGGGGCATAACAGCAGATAACATTCAAGTCTTTAACGCTTGTCTGAAATTTTGCTGTAAGAAACCTTTCATTAATGCACTCATATCCTAGAGGAGCATCACTAGCGTGTCTGCTGAGAAGCAGACTTACGCCTTGGTGATGTTTATTTTCGTCCCTCGTTGAAAAGAGAAATTTAAGATTATTTTTAAGAATCTGACCTTTATCTGTCCATCTGGTCTCTTGCAAGCCGAGAATATCTAAATTTTAATGGTGGAATTCTTGTGTGAAGACATCAAGGAAAAAGCTCTGTGCAGAGTCCTCACATTCCAACTACCTATGGTGAGAAAATGGTTAGTGGGATGTTTAAAGAACCTATGTTTATTGAGAGAGGGAATGCCCACAATATCAAACAGCCCCTAATCGCAGACATGGGGCAAAGACTCTTCCCCCACCACTAAAAGCTGAAGCCATCTGCACTGGAACACTTCTTCCAATGTAGAATTTGACGATGCAATAGAAGCAAAGAGTTCAGGTGCCTGCGATGACCTCTGCTCAGGATTATCCACCAGCTGATAAAGATATCCTGTGAATATATTCACTTGTGGCTGTCAACCCACAAACAAACAGAAAACACAGCGGAAGATTTTCCCTCCACAGAAGTTCACCAGTGCAGCAAAATCAGGATCCATAATCAAGCTCAGAGCCATATATCTGTCCAGTCCAGTGTGTTTATATGGACCCTGTGTGGTTGACCACTCCTCAACAGGGTAGAAAAAAAAGAAAAGTAGCCATAGTTGTCCAGATTATTAGGCCACACTAATCTGGCAGCCCTCCCCTTCCATTCACTTCCACAAGAGAATGTCTCTTTTGAAAGGTACTAACGGTCTGCACCACGAGAAGGCGGGATGTCCAACCATGAGACATGGTTGGACATCCCAACCATGTCTCAATGTCCAACCATGAGACATGGTTGGACATGGTGCTAGGCCTGGCCGGTTCTATGCATCATCACAGGGTATTGGTGCATAGCTCTCCTTCCAGTGACTACCTAGCTACCATTTACAGACCAACATTTGACATTCATTACTAATTAATCTAGATTTTAATTTCTGTTAAACCAGGGGTGTCAAACTGATACAAGTGTAAGGACCCAATTTCTTGAGACCATCGCTATCGACTGAATTCATCGAGGTCTTAGGGACGATAAGTTGGATTGTTTCTTAATCAGCTTAAGAGTCTAATTCTATGTGCTTTCAAAATAAAAAAAAAAAAACATCTAGTAGAAATATACTCTACGGATACTTCCCATCCTTAATAGAGACAATTATGATTTAGTAAGACGAAGTTAAAAAACTACATAAATAAGAATATTTTTTGAAGCAAGCACTTTAGTGAGTAAATATATATTATCGAACACTATTAACAAAGATTAGCATAAAAGAAATGAAAATTCTTTTTTCACCTGTGTGTTTTATTTTTTAAGTTCCATTTGACTTCAATTCAGTTTTGTGAAATAAAATTGTCAGCAATTTTAACTATAAATTTCCAGTGCTACTCGTTTAAAACACATAATCATGAAAACCATCATTTGATAGTCAGAGGCCTCTATTGTGCATGTTCAAATTTAAATTAATAACCTTTACTGTTGCATCCCGAAATTGACTGTGTATATTTTTTAATATACTTAATAAGTTCCCGTTTTTTTATTTTAAATTCTTGATTTAAAAAAAACCTTTGGCTGTTTACCATTCATATTGTAGAAAAAACAATATCAGATAAAACGGTCCAGATGTTTGCTACCCTGTTCTAATAGAATAAGGACTTTTGCATTTAAAAATAAAATTTGGACAAAAAAAATATACATTATAAAATGTACTTTAGAAATTAAATTAAACTTAAATAATTATTGTTTCAAATCATTCAATAAAATAAATATACGTTTTACAAGTTTGCAGTGTTGCATAATGATTATTTCAATACTATCAGAGTTATCCAGCGTTGCTCGGGTCTTAAACTTTCTAAAATATAGAGTAGATGGCACTCCCCACTTCGCAAGCTGTCATTTGGCATAAATATCATTACACTCGATCACCTCCCCCTCCGGGGAGCGGAAGTGGCTCAGTAGGAAGCACCCCAGACACGTAATCTGTAGTTCCCAGATTGGAGTCCTAGCTTTGTCAGCGTTGAGTTTTTTCTCCGCAAAACTCCCCACCCTGCCTACGGTCAGTAGGGGACACCGATGGACTTGGATAAACCGCTGTCTGTCGGATGGAATGTTACAGCTGCCGCTCCGTGTGCGGGAGAACAGTACCCTGTGCGTGTTAAAGAACACACTATATGGCCTTGACGGGAAATATCATGTCTCTCAACAGCTGTTCCAATGGGTCCCCTCCCCCAACCTTCTCTGAGTCTTCGGGGTCCTTGTGACCTGGCCATTTTGTCCATTTTGTGCAAAAAATGCGCCACTCAGGGGTAAAAAAACACAGCCCAACTTCCCACTCCTGCTAAAATTTTCTCCCTTTCTTTTAGGGGAGGAAAGAAATGGACATAGTCCGAGGTACCCATTACACCAGTACTAAAAACCGGAATCCCTTGCTCGGTTAATCATTTCGTACCCACCAAAGTTCCTCGTATACAATTTGCCAGGCATATGTAACTTTATAGCAAAAGAAAATTAACTATGGTCTGAGGTGCATAAAAAATGTAAAGGTACAAAAACATTATTATTATTAAACAAAATTATTTATTGTTTAACATAATATTTAAAACATTTACTAATCATCTGTATAAACTTTTATTAGCTTTTTCACATTTTTCAAATTAAGTCAGTGATTTTTACTTACGATACGAATTTAGTTTTTGAATCTCGTGTTCCGCTCATGCTTAATTAGAACGACTTCAATATCCATGGACGCTCGCGCTCTTGACCCAGTAAACTGAACAACGAGTTTATCACGCGAAATTAGAATGAAATTAGTTTGATGCATTCATTATTTCAAATTTAATGGTAGCAACAATTATTTTGAATAACTTTAAAGTTTAATCACGCGAAATCAGATATTAGTTTGATTTGATGATTCCTTTTTTTAAAATTTATTAGTGGCAACAGTTATTTTGAATAACTTTCAACCGTTAATATTAATTTTATGGGATATTTAAGAAATTAAAACCTGCCCACCCCAATTTTGGTTGACCCCAGCGAGTTCGCACATAGCCTGTATTCTTCCTGAGGGTGAAGGGAACGTTCATGCAAAGTTTAGTGTCTTAAGCTCTTCTGGGGACCGAGTGCATAAGTGGACAGACACACAAACAAACAAACTTTCTTCTTTATATATTAGATTAGACAATTGTGAATGATTTTTAGAAAACGATAATTTTTTGTTAAATATTCCACTTTCATTATTTTTCAGATATTAAACGAAATTGTTGAAAATCGAGATTTGAATAGAATTCGTTGTGAACGTTAATTTATTAATGCTATTTTATTCATTATCGCCTATTTTAGAAGTTACAGAGCTTCGATATTAGATTTCCATTGACATAACATGGAAAGTCTCAAAAATTTTGGCCGTGTTGGGGTGGAGTGGCTCTGTCAGCAGCGCACCAGGCTCATAATCTGCAGTTTCCAGGTTCGAGTCACAGTCGGGCCAGCACTGAATAATTATCTTCACAAAACTCTCCGTCCTGCCCTCGATCAGTAGATGACACCATTGGACTTGGAAAGGCCGCCGTTCATCGGCCAGAACAGTGGTTTCCAACCCATGGATCGCGACCCTAAATGGGATCGCGAAGGGTGTTCTGGGGGGTCGCCGGGCAGTGGTGAGCTATGAAAATTTTAAAAAGGGAAAACAAAAAATCACGTCAACGCGTCCTGCACAGAGATTTGTTTGCGTAAACCTGTAACGATCTTTCGTTCCTCGAGTTAGCTTGTTGTGAGGTCCAGGTTCATGCGCAGTTCGGTGATTGGCTCTACGGAATGCGGCAATAAAGAATAAACAGAATAAATGTAGAGAATGGCATGAGGTTGGCATTAACGAAAACTCAATCACGAATTTTTAAGCTTGTTAATGAGTTACAATTTCAATCATCGCATTAAATATGTCGTAAGTTATCATTATTTTGAATTATATTATACTGAAAAATCTATTTTTGATGTGTTTCATTTACCCTATTAGAAAGCCTATTTTTAATGTATCGGGGTCGAAAACCGCTGGGCTAGAAAGTTAAGCCGTGTGCGGGAGAGCCATACCCTGTGCACGTTAAAAGCACGCTGGATATCCTTGGAACGAGGCTACCATTTGTCTCTTAACAGCTGTCCAGTGAGTTTCGGCCCCAACCTTCTCTAAGCCGTCGATGTCCTTGTGACATGCGATTTAGACCATTGTGTGAAAAAATAATGTGCCGCTCAGAGGTAAAACAATCCAACAACTCAGTTTTTTTTATTGGGCAGGGCATATGTAGGCAATGAGTAGGAACGTGTAAAATTTTATGCGTCCTTAGTAAATGGTTGACATATAGACCGTTATGTTTTCTTGCTATCCGAGTAGTGTGCTTGTTTATGTAGTGAATAAAGCGACCTACGCTAAGGGAATTTTTTCCTGCTGAGATCTCGTTTTACTCGCAGGTCTTTTCTGTCAGGCCTTCATGGTACGCAGCTGTTTGAAGAATAATTTTTTTCAGATGCGTAATAAAAGCAATAGTTTAAGTATTTGCTACTGAAATATGAGCAATTCAAATATTTTATTGCAATATTGCGACTGACAATAATATTAAGCGTAAGAAGATATGGTCAGCCATAAGCAGATGCACATTTTTATATCGAATAATTAAATAAATAAGCTGCGTGCTGTCTGGAAATGCTTAATAAAAGTTTCAGTAGTCTATTACCCTTTGAAGCATCTAATTATAAAAGTCAATTACAGAATATTCACCATAATGTTCTTATGCTGAGTATTCTATTCTTCTTTCGCAAGCGCATTCACATTAGCGGTAAATAATCTCAGTACACTCACGTTTCTAATTATGGCAGGAAAAGCACACAAATCGGAGCTATTTAACTCGTTACAAAAGCCCATCTCGACAGTGATATATAGAGCCCAATTAAGAGGATCGTTTAGCATCTCTTTATCCCATGAGCAATTCCGCTTCTCTTGCATTTTGCGTCACACACAACGTGAATAATGCAGCTGATTACCTGTAACTGTCCACTAACAAGGAACATGCTCCATAATGTAGAACTGAAGCCGTGACAGAATAACTAAGATCTGTACTTCCTTAAGACTTATTAATTAATATGTAAATTACACGTAGCGACATGATTAGGGCACAAGTACTGAATATTTGAATTAGCATCTTCTCCTATCTTGCCCATCTTGCATTGGATGTTCGCCACGATCTTGTACTCTGCTTTGTATGATTTAAACTTTTCCACATATGCATTTATATATATCATTAAGAATGGAAGACTTCATTTACACTCACCCAGTGCTGTGCAATGACTGCCATAGTCTATATTCTTTCCAAAAATCTTGTTAATAGTCTGATGTTCTGATGTAGCTCTCACAGTTGCAGGAAGATTATAACATTTGGAGGCAGCATAAGATGAGTAATTGGGTTTGGATCCCGTATTAGGTAAGGATGCTTACATTTTCATTTGATGTTCGGTTTCTCATACTTCTTCACTACTGTTCGATACCTGTCGGTATCGAACAGTAGTGAAGAACAGCGGTATCGAACAGCAGAGAAGAGAGAAGTATTTGACTCCAAAACAAATGGTTGTCAAGAATGTGTTTGATTCTTATCTGATGATTTGGTGCATATGATTTGATGACTTGATAAAGATGTCTAGGCAACACATTTTGACTCATTTTATTTTTCGGAAACAAAATGTGTTTCCTTTTTGGATTTTCGGATGCTGAACATGAAAATGACCATGAAAACGCTCGATTCACTATGGCTTCAAAAATAATATATGCTTACTCTCTTACATTTTGCATGTCCTACACACTCTCTTGGTGATACAGTATACAGCGACTGGCTAACCTCGATTAAACGCGACGCCTTTTCGCATATCAGTTGTATGTGATTCCTGGAGCATCTCTTGTTACCATCCAGCAATAGTCCATTGACATCGCTGAGCCCCATTCGTCCAAACCATTGGAAATCGAAGATATTATAACCCATCCATATATTCAAAACTAAAGCCAATTAATTTTAAACGTCATATTCATTCTCAGTTCCCAAAAAATAGCAAAGATTAGTTGATTTTATTCCCGAAATATTTTTAACTTTTGATCAATGTTATCAAGCACTGGTATCAATAGCGCCCCTTTCTTTGTAGCAGTTAGGCACTGGTATAGATAGCGCCCCTTTCTTTGTGGCAGTTAGGCACTGGTATAGATAGCGCCCCTTTCTTTGTAGCAGTTAGGCACTAGTATAGATAGCGTCCCTTTCTTTGTGGCAGTTAGGCACTGGTATAGATAGCGTCCCTTTCTTTGTGGCAGGTAGGCACTGGTATAGAATGCGCCCCTTTCTTTGTAGCAGTTAGGCACTGTTAAGAACCATTGGTCACTTTCATGAGAAAGATGAGAGCTTCAGGTTTAACCTGCCGAGACATTTTAGTATGCAATTGCCTCTCTGCAACATGGCCTCAATCCACTCATAATAGTAGCCGTTTTCTTTTTTTCTTTTCTAAATTTTACTCTAATATTCTTTCTTAACGAGTTTAAGGTAGGTAAACCCTTATTATAAAAATAAACTTTTAATAAAATTTGTATTATCCTATGGTAGCTAGGTAGTCACTGAAAGGAGAGCTATGCACCAATCCCCTGTGATGATGCATAGAACCGGCCAGGCCTAGCACCTAATGTCCGATCCCGCCTTCTCGTGGTGCAGACCAGACCGTTAGTACCTTTCAAAAGAGATACTCTCTTGTGGAAGTGAACGGAAGGGGAGGGCTGCTACATTAGTGTGGCGTACTGATCTGGACAACTATGCTACTTTTCTGTTTTTCTACCCTGCTGAGGAGTGGTCAACCACACAGGGTCCTGGTGCTGACCATATAAACCCACTGGACTGGACAGATATATGGCTCTGAGCTTGATTATGGATCCTGATTTTGCTGCACTGGTGGGCTTCTGTGGAGGGAAAATCTTCCTCTGTGTTTTCTGTTTCTTTGTGGGTTGACAGCCCCAAGTGAATAGATTCACAGGATATGTTTATCAGCTGGTGGATAATCCTGAGCAGAGGTCATCGCAGGCACCTGAACTCTTTGCTTCTATTGGCATCGTCAAATTCTACATTGGAGGAAGTCTTCCAATGTAGATGGCTTCAGCCTTTAGTGGTGGGGGAACGGGTCTTTGCTCCATGTCTGCGATTAGGGGGGTTGTTTGATATTGTCGGCATTCCCTCTCTCAATAAACATAGTTTCTTTAAACATCCCACTAACCATTTTTTCTCCATAGGTAGTTGGAATGTGAGGACTCTGCACATAGCTTTTTCTCTTGATGTCTTCACACAAGAATTCCACCATTATAGTTTAGATAATCTCGACATGCAACAAACCAGATGGACTGATAAAGGTCAGATTCTTTAAAATAATCTTAAATTTCTCTTTTCAGGAATGGACGACAATAAGCATCACCAAGACGTGAGTCTGCTTTTCAGCAGACACGCTAGTGATGCTCTTCTAGGATATGAGTGCATTAATGAAAGGTTTCTTACAGCAAAATATAAGAGAAGCGTTAATTATGACGCTTGTCTTAATTAACGCTTGTATGTTAATTAAGACTTGAATGTTAACTGCTGTTATGCCCCCACTGAGGATGCCGATGAGAATGAGAAGGATATTTTTTATGGACAACTTTAGGATATTTTGAATTCTGTCAAGAAAGGAGATATTACCCTTGTTCTTGGTGATTTCACTGCATACGTTGGTACTGATTCTGACCTTTGGGGAGGAGTAATAGGCCCTTTTGGTATTGGTAGCTGCAATGGCAATGGGCAACGTCTCCTACAGGTAAGTAAACTCAATGGATTCAGAATAACTAACACTTATTACAAACACCGCGACATACATAAGTACACATGGGTTTAACCTGATGGGCTACATAAGAATATGATTGATTACATATTAATTAACAGCAAATGGGCTAGTTCTGTTAGGAATACCAGGGCATATATGGGAGCTGAAATTGGATCTGACCATTACCTTGTTAAAATTGTCTTGCAAATTAAGCTTAAAGGGTGTTGTGCTAGGGTTAAAAACTTTACCTTTAATACTGAAGCTCTGAAAGACCCAGTTATAGCTAAAGCTTACCATGTTAGGTTACTTAATTATTATGACAGTCATGGTTTGCTTACTACTGAAGTTGAGAAAGAATGGGATCATTTCAAACAGGCTTTTTTGGACACTAACAGTACTCGTTTAGGAAAAAAGAGCACAGGAAGTAGAATTATTTGAATGATAAGGCACTTCATCTTATTTCAGAAAGAAAGAATTGCAGGTATGTCGTTAATCAGTACCCTACTAGTCCTAATAGAAAGCATTACAGAGAACTCAATAAACATGTAAAAGATCAGTTAGCTGCTCATAAGAATCTTTGGCTTGATGGTTTGGCTGACAAAGCCGAGGAAGCAGTTAGACAGCACAACAGCAGAGAGCTGTAACAGATAGTTTGTTTTTTGTCTGGTAAAAAACGAACAGGCATACAAGGATTGAAGGATAAACAAGGTAAGGTTATAGAAGGGGAGGATTCTGTCATGGCTAGGTGGGCTGAGCATTTCAGTTATGTCCTTAACAATATAGTTAGTTCTACTCCCATTGTTTGCAATGATGATAGATGCATTGGTGGCTTGAATGTTGGCCCTATAACACAATCTGAAGTTATTTTGGCTGTTTCTAAACTTAAATTTCATAAATCCCCAGGGGTAGATGAACTTACTACGGAAATGCTTAGAGCTGGGAATGTTTCGGTTACCACTTGGATGACTGAAATTCTGAATATCTTTTATGATAAAGGCATGGTTCCTAAGGATTTTACCAGAGCTATTATTATCTCTATTTTCCAAAAAGGTGTTCACAGTTGTTGTGATAACTATAGGGGTATCAGTCTACTCTCTGTTCCAGGTAAAGTTCTTTCCATGATTGTGCTTAATAGAATTAAGAATCTGGTTGACAGTCAATTGCCTGATGAGCAATGTGGATTCAGAAGTGGTAGGGGATGTGTGGATCAGATATTTTCACTTAGGCAGATTCTTGAGAAATGTTTCGAGTTTCAGAAACCTTTGGTTGCTAGTTTTGTTGATTTCAAAAAGACTTTCGACTCTGTTGATCGTCATAATTTGTGGTTGATTGTGAAATCATATGGTATACCAGACAAGTTAGTTAACATAATGAAAGCTCTCTGTAATAACACTGAGTCGTGTGTGAGAGTTGGTAAGGCATGTAGCAATTGGTTTAGCATTACTTCTGGTGTTCGACAAGGGTGCATTTTGTCTCCTTTTCTCTTTAGCTTGGTTATTGATTATGTTATGCGAAATTCACTTCAAGGGAAGGATTTTGGCATTAAATGGACTGGAGATACGAAAATTTCTGATTTAGATTATGCTGATGATTTAGCCCTTTTGGCAAATGATGTTGATGAGATGAACTCTTTCATTCGAGCTGTTGATGGTAGTAGAGTAGGTTTGGTTATAAGCAGAGAGAAAATTAAAGTAATGAAAATTGGTCAGGTAGGCTGTGATTCAGTTAATCTGAATGGTTGCAGTCTTGAGCAGGTGTCACAGTTTAATTATCTTGGGAGCTATGTAACAGATAATGGTGATGTGCGGCATGAGATTAACAGACGAATAGGGATTGCTGCCGGGACTTTTAAGAATCTATGGAGAGTGTGGAGAAATAGGCGTATACACCTAAATACTGAAATTAGACTGTATAATAGTTTGGTTCTTTCTCGGGTTAGTTACGATAGTAAAACGTGGACACTTTGTAAACAAGATAGCAGGAAACTAGACGCTTTTGATTCCAGATGCTTACGCAGTATCTTGGGCATTAGGTGGTTCAACTTTGTAACTAATGATGAGGTTAGGCAAAGGAGTTTGCAACCTCCTTTAAGCAGCATATTGTGCAAAGAGAGACTCCGTTGGTTTGGCCATGTTGCCCGTATGAATAATTATAGATTGGCGAATAGGGTTATGAACAGTGTGCCTAAAGGCCCCAGAAAGAAGGGGAGACCTAGGATGCGGTGGGCAGAAAAGGTCAAACAGGACCTTGGTAGAAATGGTGTGCAGTGGCCAGATGCAGTAGATGTAGCTCAGGATATACTTGCTTGGAGAACTAAATTGCACGGTCTGGTTGGACCTCCGTAGCCCATGGCTGCTTGAGGATGATGTTAATGATGAAGTAAAAGGACAGAAAAAATTCTTTAAAACACCGCTATTTCATTTTGCTCTTCTATTTTCAGGGTAAATTGTTAAACCCGTTTAGGAAAATAAACGCTTGAAAAGTCGTGACTGAGCACCGAGTACATACAAAACACCTCACTGAAGAGCAATTGCCATAACACCTACTATCAACCAGAATTCTCCCGAAAGACCAATCTTTCATCTCTTGTTTCATTAAATGGCACCGATTTTAAAGGTGAAAAAATAAAGAATCGAGTTTAGCAACCGCGTTCAGACGTTTCATTCTGCTTTTCTTCCGCGCTTTCTCTCTTTTGTCCTTCATCCAGGTTTTCTGTTTCATGCGAATTTCAAATTCGAGGAGTGGGTCAAACAAAAGCTTCCGATAGCGAACACAAACAACAGAGAAGAAAAAAAAAAGAAGCGCTACAGTAGGAGGAACAGAAAAAAGAAGAGCATCGGAGAAGAAATGGTCCAATTCTCCATAAACTACGTCCTAGTCTGGTCGTAGTACCTTGATTATTGCTGGGCTGAGGTAATCTCGCCTCCAGAGTAAACAGGAGACAAGATTCGGGGAGCGTGACAGAGAATGCAGTGGGAAAGAGGGAGCCGAAGTAGGGCGGAAATCCACCGAGGAATTCTGCTTTTTTTCCCAAAGGACGGTGACGAAGAACCTTGAGTCAACAGGAGGAAGTGCATCAGATGTTTTTTGAATCAAACGAAAGAAGCAAGAAAGCAGCTGTTTTACCAACTTTCTATGTGCTTAGCTACAATAAAGAATTTCGATAAGAACCTAAACATTCCCCACACAGAAATTACACACTTTTCGTTAGATGTACTAGTAAGTGCATAAAATGAAAATGTACTCGCCGTGTAGAAGAAATCGTAGGGTAGATTTTCCAGGTAGGACGGAGGTAAAATAGCTAATAATTTTTAGATTAACAGGTGTTAAAGTTTATTGATAAGATCAGTCGTTCAAATGAAATCAAAACATAAACCCCTCAATATTCGTTCTCGTTGTGACACTGGATGATTTTTGTTAAAATAATTGCAATCCAAACATCAATAATAAAAGAAAGTTTCCTTTGCTAAAGAATGTAGCTTCATATTTGATGATATAAATACATTTCGCATAAATTAAGTGAATAGTATCTGCTTTGTTCCGTTTGATTTACAATGCCAGAACAATATTGCAGACAATGTAGCTCTGGACTATTTGGCAACGAGGAGACCTGTATAATTAATGTGTATTTCCTTATTGTAACAGATGTGCAACACTATATACCTGATTTATATTTAAATAGATGATAAAAAAATTACTATCTCATATGACACCTCATAAAAAAGTCTCCTGACGTTTGAAGGGTCTGAAAAAAATTTCAAATTTGAGTGCGGGGATAAAATTTGCAGTGGCCACTGTTTTATTCTGATATTTTAGTTAATTAAAATGTGAATTATATATTTTGAAAACCGAAATATGTGTCAAATATTTATATTGTACAGCTTCAGAAAAATTAAAATTCAAGTATATTAAAATACACTTTAAATGAAACAAAAAGATCTACCCTCCTGACATTTCTTGGAGGGGGGCGAACGAGATTTTCCTGTACGGCCACTGACAAGAAGCTCTATTGGGCTTGTCCTGGTTTCTCATGCAGCATACAAACACATATACAGGAACATGCCAGTTGGTTTAGTATTCTGTTGCCCTAACCATTAGAACAGGTGTGGGTATTTTTGTGTCAAGTTTAATATATTGCAGAATACCCGAGAATTGCTTGTGAAATACCAATTAAAAAAAGACTGGTGTTATTGCCTTAATGTGTTTAAAACTATGAATGAAACGGAATTGATCTAAAGATACCAAAGCATTGTTTTGCAAAATTATCAAGCGAAAAAATATTACATCAATCAAAATCATTCGAAAAGATCTACCAATAAAAACAATTCAGCATCACTTTCTACATTGATGTATTTAAAACTAGCATATACGATATATTTCACTTTTATTATTTGTTGTGAAAAAAGGAATTACTTTCTTAACGTTACCATTCAATTAGCCACTAACTGTATGTAGCGTGTCCTGCAAACTGTATTCCTACTATTCTGCTATACTCCTTCCCTCGTTCAGAAAGGGAACACTGATGGGGTTAGAAAGGCCGCTGTCCGTCGGATGAAACCTACAGTAGTATATCCGTGTGACCCGAGATGGTATTGAAGAGATATTCCCATCCGTCTCCCCAGTAGATCACCTTCCCCAATCTTCTTCGAGCCCTTGACGTCCTCGTGAGCTGGCCACTTAATCCATTGCGTTTAAAAAGGTGCCTCTCAACGATGGCCCAGGTGGGACTCGAAAACAACCAAACCCAATTAACATCTTCATTTTTTGCTTGATACTGTGCTCTTAGAGAGTAAAAACGCAGAGTTGCATACAGTACATACACCTAAATTCAAATTAACACTTTCAAACGATGCATGACATTCGAGACAAAATACATTTCTCTATGCATCACTATCATTTAACTTTTGCAAAAAAAAAATCACTCCTGATCACGCAATCCACTCGTACCAATTTATTATGTTCATGACTCTTGATATCAATTTCAAATGGACTTGATATCAAAGGACTTCATATTTATGCCTCTCTCCATTGAGGTTCACATCTAGAGTCCTGCACCGATAACAAAAGTTCTATCTGCAAAGTCTTATCCGCAACATTATGAGCACACGCGTATATTAACTACTTTTTAACCAGCCTAAATGTTTATTAATAGTTAATAATTAATTAAACAAATATAGTGTGCAAAAAATCCTGTATTTCAGAAAAATATGCCTTACTATATATTAGAAAGAAATTTAATAGATTATAGCTTTGCAAATTCTTCTGAGTAAATTTTGATCTTTCAAATGCTGTCATCCGTTATTATGGGAAGATATCCACTTATCCTGTAAATCCCCTTTACAATTCACTCTGTAAACTTCTTGTGATCTCCACTATTAAAATTTTCACAAATTTAATTCTAATCTTCTAATCAACACTGGAGTATTTTTTTTTGAACTTATATTTACTTAATCACCAAAAAGATTGTTTCACATAAATATTTTTTTTTAATCTGTGGTATTAACCACGTGATTTTTTTTCTTTTTAAATTGAATATAATCATTAAATTTTCAAAAAAAAATTTGAATAATCGAAAGTAGTTTTTTTCCCACATATCAACCATCAATAAAAGAGTAATGTTTTACAATGTTCTTACAGATTTTATCCGCGTTGACATTAATTTTCTATATGCCGAGAATTTTTGATGCGGATATTCCCGGTTTTATCCGCGTATTTCATCATCGGCGCAGCCACAAAAATTGAGTTCAGAAGTTAATTAAAACTTAGTAATAAGTATTATATCAAAATGCTTAATAAATTAAGTTTGTATTTTAGAATTTTGTGTAAAGAATTATTTCACTATTCTTCAGTTTCGTATGTTTCTTAAGACTAGATTACTGTTGTTAAATATTCAAACTTCCATAACTTATTAAATATTGAACGAATATTGTTGAAAATAGAGATATTGATTTGTTTGATTGAGATCTTTATCTTAAATTACAATTTTCAAAATAAAAAAACTTATTTTACAAGTTATAGAACTTTGACGTTAGCTTTTCATTGACTTAACTTAGGAATTTTCCATAATTTATGGAAAGCAATGTGTTTCATTAGTACCAATTAAAAAAAGAATTTCTTAATTATCACATTCATTTTTTCCAATCGAAACTTCATGACGTTCACATTCCACCATCAAAATTTCATATTTCTATCGTTAATATACCGTTGTAATATTCCTTTGAAATTTTAGAATGTTCAATCTTTTTCACCGTTAGAAGGCCCAATTACAGTGTTCGAAAGATTCCGAAAGTGCGAATCATAATATTTTATCAATTCCTATCTAATCCTAAACATAATTTTTCCACTTATCTCTAAATACAAACTATTATCTGCTAAAGCAAAAAATTATGTTCTCCACCCACCCCCTATGTCTAAGAGGTCAATGCATTGTTGCCAATGGAAACATCACGTCGTTCGCATTCCACCACCAAAAAATTTGCAATATTTGTTTGAAATTTTGGAATTTGCAAATTTTTCCACCGTTAGAGGGCGCAATTTTACTTTTTGGAAGATTTAAAAAGTGTGAATCATAATATTTTTATCAATTCCAATCTAACCCAAAAAATATATTCATTTTATCTCTAAAAACAAACAATTTTCTGCTAAAACTAAAAAGGTGTATTTTCTCACCCCCTCTGGGTTAAAGGGGTCAACTCATTGTTGGCAGTGGAAATTTCGTGACGTTCACATTCCACCACCAAAATTTCGAATTTCAAAATAAATACATCGTTAGTAATATTCGTTTGAAATTTTGTAATTTTAAACTTTTTTCACCGATAGAGGGCGTAATTTTAGTTTTTAGAGAGATTCGGAAAGTGCATATCGTAATATTTCATCAATACCTATCCAACACAAAAATAATTTTTAATTTATCACTGTAAACAAAAATGTTCGATGTCTACAGACGGACAGACAGACGACAAAAGGAAACTATTACCTAGGTTTTCTTTGAAAACGATATAAAAATATATAATTTTTTTCTCTTTATTTTTGCAATTGATTTCTCATTAGAGTTATTAAATAGAGAATTTTTTTCCTGAAGATCTTTAAGATAATTCTTTTACTGGACACTGAGTCACGGCTTAACGTCCATCAGACAGACGACGCCCTTTCCCAGTCTGTTGTTGACACTTTTCTCACGTAGAACAGACCGGAGGTTAGAAGAGATCTCAAAGCAGGCACACTTTAACTTGACAACACAAAGTTACATTCCTGTAGCGCTAGAGAGAAGGTTTTTTTTATCTAGCATTAAAAGATTTGTTTTACCTCTTTTTGATGAACTTGTTGAAATCGTTCATTGAGTTAGAGGAAAAAAAAATAAAATGACTTGATGAACACGTAAGTCGTATAAATTTTGACTTTGCTAAAAAGTTTCGCAACATTGCTTCATAATAAATTACTTAATCACGCTGCTGTTGTCGAGAACTTAATTTATAGAGGTGAACTAATTATCAGACTAACTCAATTCCATCCTCGACTGTGTGAAGTATCTGCGTTTCAAGTTTTGTTCCATCTCCTTCCCTATGCATCGAAGGCTATAAATGAAAATTTATCTGTCAGATTTTCGATACTTTAATACGCTACTTGTTAACGAAGAGAAATTTCATGAAGCAGAATTATTGCTTTTCGATCCGTGAGGGCTGAAAGAGTATAAACAAATTAACTTAAAATGCATTCGTGCGTTGCTCTTTCTTCTCCGTTTGAGATTAGTGGTGGAAGCAGAAATGATGTTTCCTTAGGAGTGCAAAATGAAAACGCCATCGTTATGTATTTTGATTATTTTTTTTATTAAAAAAAGGGATTTTTACATAACAGTGTTCATAAAATACGGGCTGCTATGTCTTGGGATTCATTAATTAATGTATAGGGGCTTGGGGCCACAATAAATTATTTATTTATTAGCTATTGAAATTGCTTTAAAAAAATCACAAATCGGTACATTTATTCCGGAAGAAGGTATAAGATCAGTATACCTATTCAGGAAGAACGTACAAGATCAATATGATTCTGGAAGAAGGTATAGGATCAGTAGACTATTACCAGAATAAAGTACAAGACAAGTATACTAATTCTAATAAAATACAAGATCAGTACAGGACAGGTACCGGAAGAAGGTGTGTATAAAAGAACTTTACATTGATACCGGAAGAAGTTATGAAAGGCCATTACACTGAGACCAGAAGAAGGTACAAGATCAGTACACCGGTAAAGCGTACGAGATTAATACTAATGTATTGACATTAGGAGAAGATACTGCTCTAGTATCAGTACACTGATAACAGACTAATGAAGAACTTTAAAACTAAAACACCTAAGAAAGGGAATAACTTGGTTCTTTCAATCCAAGAGAGTGAACATTAATATTTGGGGCAGTAACATTTCATGGGAAGGGCGATCCAGTCGGACACAAAACAGATTATACTTCAGTTGTTTTTCCACACAAAAATATATAGGTTATCAAAAAATTACATCCCTGATGTTCTGTTAATTATGCTGAAAACGTAAGTCCTTACGTTACCTTCAGTTATTTCATGAATGATCTTAAAACAAAATTTTGAATTCAGAGTGCTTTTTTCTTCACTGAATCAATAGATAGATTTTCAAATGCAATTCACCTGGTACAAGGATAAGTCAGAACATAAATTCCTAAGTTTGTTCCCACCAAATCACCATGTAGTGGCGGTACATGTTAGTACCAAATAGTGTCACAAAGTGGAATTAATCATCACTGTTACATACCCATGTTGCGAGACGCAGAGTTAGAACGGACATGGCGACGGTACTGCACTTCCATACGAAGCTTAAGATATGAGCAGTAATTCGATTTCTGTCAGCAAAGAAGACCCAACGGGTGGAAATCCATCGACAGCTTGTGGCTTTGTAAGACTCGAATGTCTTTTCACTGAAACGGGTGAGGAAATGGTAACTAGTGTTGGGTTGTTTTACCTTTGAACGGCACTCTTTTTGCGCACACTGGTCTAAATGTCTAGGTCACAAGGACCTCTAGGACTCATAGAAGGTTGTGGGGAGGGGACAACTGGACAGCTGTTAGGAGACAGATGATAGCTTCCCATTAAAAGACATTCAGTGTGTTCTTTAACATGTACAGGGCACGGCTCTCCTGCACATGGTACCATGACTTTACCTCCCATTTAATGGATGGCGGCCTTTCTAAGCCCATTGGCGTTCCCTACTGACTGAGGGCAGGGTGGTGAGTTTTGCAGATATAAATCTCAACGTTGGCCCTGGTGATACTCGAACCTGGGATCTGATTACGAGCTTGACGTGTTACCAACTGAGCCACCCCCACCCCAGGTAACATGTGTTTCAAAATGATCATGTTACTGTAGTGAATGAGGATTTCCACACCTGGTGATGGGCAACTGTTTACCACCCATCATATATAGTCCAGACACGACGTCATCAGATTTTTCACCTGTTTGGGAAGCTGAAGAAGCATCTCCGAAGGAGGTGCTTTCTATCTGTGATGCCATTAAAGAGAAGTCACAAAGTGGTTTCAGGAGCAGGACGTGTCCTTCTATCGACAATGCTGTGATAAGCGATCAACCATTACAAGAATCTCAATAAGTCTGGTGACTATGTCGAAATATAATATACTTTTTCTGGGACATTTCCTCTATATTTCCTTTGGTGTACATGAAATGAAATGAAATACAGAACCTGACTTTTTAACCTATCCTCGTATATTAAAAAATCCGTGAGTTTCTTGACAAACTATCTCTGAGTACATTCAAGATTTTTAATCTCGGATGATGGATGTTTTGTTCATAAAGCTGAGACATGTTCTATTATAGGTCTGATAAAAGTAACAAACTTGCGAATTAGAGAATCAGTGTCATATTTTCCATTTCAGAATTAGGAATGCGAATGTTTTCATAACAGAGAAGTTGTTATTCCAAGGGGTTGTTTTTTTAAATCCTGAATTTTTTTTAATATGATCGTTGGTAAAGAAATGCAATATAAGTTCGTGCTTCGTAGGTGCTAAGCATTTTTTATGCCCTTTAGAACTGGTAGAATTTAAAACTGATAGAATTAGGTTGCTGATTTCGGAATTTGCTCTGAAAAACTGCACTTACATGTAAAATGTTTTTATAGGAAAAAGCAAGTCAATTTTTATATAATACCATTTTGAATAATGTGTAAACTTACTTCATTATAATGAATTTAATGGATTTAATTACTAGTGTGTTTACAGTTAAAATTTTTCTTTTTCTCATTTTACAAAACAAAGAATTTAACTATAATTATTTTGCAGTTTAAATGAGCTTCAATGATTTTCAACGTATTTTGCAGATTTGGTGTTCTTTACTTAGGTAACATTTATACATAAATTATGCAAGCGATAGGATAAAGGACACCATTTAAGCTAGAAATTTATATTTTTATTTCAGCATTCCTTGCTGTTGTTTTAGAAGGTCGTAAGTCTTTAATGAGTTGTTAAAATGGGTCGACATTTTTAAGTGTTTGTTACAATTTTTGCTCTTAAGCCATTTCTTCCCAGTGTTGCGTACACGCAATACGAAGTGTTGCGTGTACGCAACACTTGGGAAGAAATGGGTTAAGATAGTTTTAAAAGAAGTATCCAGTAGCAAAAAAATTGCGAATAACTGATTTGAAGTTTAGTTTATTGTATCTCTTTTGTTCATCTTGAAAGAGTTTTTTTTTTGTTGGTCGCTGGCATAAAAAATAATTTTTTATTTTATTTTCTCTGGAACTTGATAGATAGTTGCAGCGAAATTTTGCAATCTTCGTGGTATTCTTTTAATGAATAAGTTTCATCCCTAAATAAATACAGGGTTACTGTAAAAGAATAATCATATTTCGAAGTGTTAATATTTTATTAAATAATCAAGTAAAATGAAAGAATTTGTGTGCCCAAAATGTCAAGAGATTCAAAGTTTCCTTTTTATGACGATATGTACTATTACATGATGGCACTAGTAAAGCGTGCATGTCAATTTTTCGAATTGTTGGATTGGTACAGGTAGGTCGATTTTGAGTCCCCCCCCCCCACTTCCCTCTACTCCACACCGAAAAGTCGTGATTTGACAGGGGGATGCATTAAAAGCAATGTTTATTCCGAAACAATTCGTAATTTAAACCACTTATAAGGAAGAATCACTGCAGCAGTTGCAAGTATCACAGCAGACTTACTCAGTCGAGTATGATGGACGTTGAATATCGCATGAATTGACGCCACACATTGATGTCTGTTGAACACAAAATGAAACTGAGGCTTCCTTCACATTTTGTTCACATCATTTTTGCTATTTAATTATTTAATTATTATAACACTTTAAAATATGGGTATTCCTTACAATGATCCTAAATTTATATTAAAAACTATGATTGTGTACTTGTTACTGATTCGGTTAAGTTAAAATTGTAACATTGTAGCTCACCTAAAAGAAGCTGCAATAACGTTTTTCATTAGTGACAACGCTGCAAACGAAACAAACTGTGCAAAAGAAGAAAAAATGAAGAATTAAAAGCTAAAGTGGATTTTGACTGAACCTTATAATTTCGCAACATCGGGGTAAATTTAGTTGGGAACTCTTGTTTTCAGAGGGAAACCAGTTGGGTTGTTTAACCTGTGAGTGACATTAAGGGGTGGTTTTTTTTGACCACAGTTTTTTTTCGGGAAAGAAAACGGAGCTCCATGGAACTGCGCAATAGTTCTCTCTGATCCTTTCTCTTAGTCTTTGGGAGGAGCGATCGCTTCCACCGACTCCCCCACTTTGGAACTTCCCTGTTGACATTTTTGTCTACACAATGAGGTACATCGCCATGTCATAAGGACCCATAGCCTCAGTATTGATTAATGGAAGATAGCTGTTTGCGGGCAGTGGAGGACGTCCAATCAAGATCATCCACAGTACTCTTCCACATTATATGCATATTAAAGTGCACAGAGTATGGCTCTCCTTCACACGGAATCAGAGCTTAATGTTCCATCTCCACTGGTGCTCAAAATTAAAGGACAATGTATAAATTGGTGCTTAACTCAAAGTAGTTTTAAGGCAATGGAAGGAAAGTTGGTAAAGAGGTCTATTATTACATTGCAAATGTAAATCAAACAGAAGAAATTCATAATCGTATAATGTGCATTCGTTAAGATCATAATCGTGCAATTCACATGAAGGAGCAATCCATGGAACAATACTTAAAGTCTGTTACTTTCAACATGCATTATGCTAATATGCAGTATGATTACCCCTGATAGACATGAAGCTCAAGCAATTACTCCTCATACTGTTTATGAGGGTATTGATAAAGTCTTGAGGGATTAATGACCACTCCTCGACAAGTGCTTGTTCTGAGTTTGTGGAGTGTTCTGGGAGGAGGCTGGTGAGCTCCAATGCTCTCCCTAGAATATCCCATACATGCTCAATGCGATTGAGCTCAGGAGATCTGGGTGGCAACTACATTCGGCGAATATATCTGCCTCTTCGAGCAAATTTTCGACCACATGAGCTCGATGAGGGCAGTGGCTTATTATGTCCGGCTTACATGCGGCAACTGTAAATGCGGAATAGTTTTGACGCAGCGTATTTTCTATGTTCGCCCATTTTCCGTGCATTCTTTTACATATATGGTAGCTATATATGTTTTTGTCGATTATCTATTATTATTAATAATTTTTAATAATATTTTTGTCTATTATTAATAATTTAGAGCGCCAGCGTAATTATCTGATATGCGGGTGCCTTATCTAAGCCCAACATTGTCCTTTTCTGAGCTAGGGCAAAGGAAGGGTTAGCAGAAAACATCTCTACATTGGTATATTTAGGACTCGAAACTGCGAAAATCACATTATGGGTCTGGTGCATTATTGAATGGCCAACTTCCTTCCCCAAGAGTGTCCATATAAATGTGCATCATTTTAAAATTATTGAAAGTGTAAACGGATAAAAAGCCTTTTTCCAATGTAAGTAGTATCAAGACACGACTGTCCCCTCCATTGCATAGTGCTTTCACCCCTATGATGTCATCGACCACCCCTTATGCGCCCCCACTTTCTTCCCTTATTAATAATTCATAATTCACATTTCATAATTCATATTTCATATTTAATAACCCGTTACCCCATTTTATTCCCCCCCCCCCGAAAAAGTACCGCCATTTTGGTTTCCAACCTCATCTGAAATTTCTGTAAGTCCCGAGTCTGCCATCTTGGTTTCCACCATTTTGAATCCTGACGTCACCACAAACTCCTCCGATTTTGCCGTTCGTCCGCTATTTTGAATTCCCCACATCTTGGTTTCTACCCTCATTAAACACTCCCTTATCAAAAGTACCACCTCCACTCATTAAAAAATCCTACCAAGAATGCCACACCCTCATTGTCATCTGATTCCAACATTTTGACACCTCCCTCCCCCATGGTTGCATCATTCTCTAGTTAGCCCTCGTGAAGGGAAAACTCCCGAATACGCCCACCATGTTGGATTCCGACATTATCAGTCTTTGGTAGAACTGTTACAACAAGAAATTCTGCACAGCTATTCTCGAACGATGAAAACAACCCTGGCACCACCCAATAGCCCTATCCGGACATGTTACATCAAACAGGTGTATTTCTCTAAAAAAACATCCGAAGGAATGAGTTATCATATATTAAGGTCACTCCTCGGAATGGTTGTGTGCATGCGTGTCCATTAATGTTAAATAGCATGCACCCAGCGACCACATCATTTTCCATGATGCAGGCTAACAATTCAGATGAAGATATTTGCGTCGTGTCTTCTCTGTTCAAAAATAAGTTTTTGGTGTATGTACGTCATTACATGAAGTATGAAAATGGTGAACTCATCTACCCTACACCTAGGGGTTTACCCTCTCGCTACCTGAATGGGAGGCTCTAAGTGAAAATGTGCCGTACATCGGGGATCAAGTGAAAATCGATCCATATCAACAGATGTGGAACATGATGCAATGTTTACGCATGTACATATACCGCAACAAAACCAGTGAATGTTGTGTTGACTTCATCAAAGAAACAGCTGCCACAAGAACTCTACAGTTTCACATTGTGAGACGCAATATAACTCTAAACGCGGGTAGTGGTTTGCATTGGCTATTCATCTAAATGAAATGATGGCCGTGGTAAGTGACAGGTGTGGCACCCTCAAAGACCACCAACTCCGCACCTCTATTACGGAACATTCCGAATCAGTTCTGCCTTTCCTGCTGGGTCCTGTGTTTGAAGGACCCGGTCGTGTCTACCAGCTCTTTGTTGACATTTTCCAACAAGAACTAACACGTCTGATACCTCTGATTGACGTGCACCCTGAGGAAAAACTCCCGACCCTCATAGGGTGGACGCTCGACCTGGACATTGACGTGTTAACATAAGCGTTTGTCG
This sequence comes from Ryuthela nishihirai, assembly GCA_038380435.1. Classification (NCBI taxonomy): domain Eukaryota; kingdom Metazoa; phylum Arthropoda; class Arachnida; order Araneae; family Heptathelidae; genus Ryuthela; species Ryuthela nishihirai. The sequence goes on from JAWZYU010000004.1 coordinate 96,839,292, forward strand.
ATACCGCATTGAAACACAGTCTGCTGTACTTTGTAGATGCTGAAATTTTATGTACTTTGAAATATATAGTTATTGTTGGATGACGCAAAAATCAAATGTATAAATTAGTTTAATATAAATGTTGAAACCTATGTAATGTGTCACGATTCATTTTTTCTTAGTATGGAAATGAGAAAGAAGGTGTTATCTAGTGTAACAAGTCTGGTTATAATCGTGTTAACGATAGTAGCGACTGCATTGGAAACCCTCTCCGAATACACAGATAGTGACTGTGACGAGAGAAAAATATTAGGGAAACATAAAAATTACGAGTGCGTAATTTAATGCTCGATGTTAGGGAATTTATTGGTGACACCTCCACATTTGTAGGTGTTAGTCTTTCTCTGAGAGAATGGCAAAATCTCGTCAGTTACACAGGGTGGGTGCACGAGAAGACGAAACATTGGAAGCCCATTAATATGAAAGAGGATATACAAGTGCCCGAAATCTAGCACAGAGTACGGGGCTCCTCCCTCAAATGTGTTCGGACATGGTTGGAGAAACAGCCTGCCTACATATTACACAAGCTCGTGCACCGAAGGTTTCCCCCGAAACCGAATCTACATCACAGGTTTAGACGAACAGTGGCAGGCCGATCTCGTGGTTGTGAAAAACCTAATGTGTTTTAAAGATGGTTATCGCTACATATTAAGGGTCATCAATGTGTTCTCAAGGTATGGGTGGGCCGTGCCCATGAAGGCGAAAACGGGGAAAGAAATGGAGTTGGCATTCAAAAAAATCTTTTCCAAGGTGCAATATCCCCTGAATTTAAATACGGATCAAGGTACTGAATTTACTAAACAGAGTGTTTCAGAAATTCCTGAAAAAGAATGGTATTCGGTTCTTTGTCACTTACTCGGACATAAAAGCAGCTTTGGTGGAAAGATGGAATCGTACGTTGTGCGAGAGACTCGGAAGATATCACACTCACCATAACACCTACCGCTACTTGGACATGATGCAACGTGTCATGCGAGGTTACAACAAAACAGTTCGTAGTGCACACGATAAGGCCCCAAGGACATGACCTTGCACAATGAAGATGTCGTGTGGCTGCATCTATACAGTAGGCTGAAAGAAAAAACATTTTTCCGACTAGCTAGTCTTAAAGTATGCAGTTAGCATAAGTGTTTGTCGATATTGCATTGAAATGTGTGTAATGTGGAGGCAGGCTGTTTCTCCAACCATGTCCGAACACGTTTGAGGGGGAGCCCCGTACTCTGTGCTAGATTTTGGGCATTTGTATATCCTCTTTCATATTAATGGGCTTCCAATGTTTCGTCTTCTCGTGCACCGACCCTGTGTAACTGACGAGATTTTGCCATTCTCTCGGAGAAAGACTAACACCTACAAATGTGGAGGTGTCACCAATAAATTCCCTAACACCGAGCGTTAAATTGCACACTCGTAATTTTTATGTTTCCCTAATATTTTTCTCTCGTCACAGTCACTATCTGTGTATTCGGAGAGGGTTTCCAATACAGTCGCTACTATCGTTAACACGATTATAATGAGACTTGTTACAGTAGATAGCACCTTCTTTCTCATTTCCGTACTAAGAATAAAATGAAATGTAAAGAACACAGCAACACATTACAGAATTTTCAGCTTTTTCATTAACTAATTTATACATTTGAGTTTTTGCGTCATCAACAATAACAATATATTTCAAAGTACATAAAATTTCAGCATCTACAAAGTACAGCAGACCATGTTTCAATGCGGTATTGACAAACACTTATGCTAACGCGTCAAGAAGGCAGGTACGCATTTGTGGGCCAAAGAAATATATAAAGTGGATCACGTGTTGCATCGACAGCCCCCTATTTGCACGGTGCGAGATTCGGAGGGTGAAGTGTTGTTCCACAAATTAGAACTTCAAAAATTGAGAGAACCCAAACTTTACTGGGTCGATAAAATAATCGAGAGAAAAGTCCAGAAGGCACTATTGTTATTTATAATTATTAATTAATTTTTATATTATTTATAAATTTTGCGGTTATACCAAACCTTCGTGGATTCCTAAAAAATGGACAGTTTCCATTTGACTCCGCCCACCATGGCTAGTCAGAATATCTAACCCAACAATTCGCAGAGAGATTTCACGGTTTGTTTAGCACAACCCCTAAGGTGTCAGGGTAAATGGAAAGTGGGTCTCGCAGAAGTTTACTTACCCGTGAGCTGGCACAATGTCGACGGTTCCAATGATGTATTTCATTATTACGATCTTCCGCCCCCCAAAGAATACATGAAAATCAAGCTTCAACCTTTTAAATTCAAACGTGGAGAACTCCTGAACTATCTCATCGCCATCGTTCCTGTAAAAATACAAGTGTCGCATAACGGAGGTCGGTGGTTTTTCAAGCCAACAGGAAGATATGAATTGGTGTTCCCCAAATCGAGTTTTATCAAGCTTTTGTGTGTGGATGCCAGAGACATTGATAAGCCTATCTTTCATCCCTACACTACGGGCGTCTGTAATGTTATGGAGTTCAATATCGAGGACGACTGCTACTTCTACGTGTAACACGCCTAATTTTTCCCACGAGCGAAAGGTACCCCATGGGGGATACGCAACAGCCCCCTCGTTTTTCGAGGCTATGAGTCACACGATCCTTTGAAAATACAAAAAGCTTTCCGCTTCAATCAACTAGTTAATTGCAGAATGTAGGTTAGTGCTGACAAGTCACACTACATCAAATTCCCCAGTCCAACTCCGGTTTAGTGAAGACGTTGGGATTTACGAAATTCGACATTCCTATGGGTTAAGCTATTGGAGACTACCCTATTGACATGAAGCGTGGAATGTATGGTATTTATATGTATTCGGATCTGATTGCAATGCAGTTATTGGGTGACATTCACGGTGAACTCTTGTGTGTCGTGAACCCTGCTGTCAGAACCAGTAATAACAAAGCGATCGTTGCAGTGTATCAACAACCTGATTACTACCATCTGTCAAGTTTCGAGAGTGTGAGAATCTTCCTTCGCTCTGATACCAGAGAATCCCTACATTTCAAATTTGACAAAGTTTTAGTCAAATTGCATTTCTGTCATGAGGGTTAAATTCATTCCCCCTTCTGCAGACACCTTCATGCGTTACTACAAGAGCTAGATGGGGCAGGGTGTGTTCTGGGGTCCTCGTTACCAGAGAGGAGAGAGGCTCGATAGCATATTTTCCACTATATGGAAAATATATATGGTCTCGTATGACCAGCACTGGCCACCCTATGTATGGTCAGACTGTGATGCCCCATCGTTCACTTTTGCTTTACATTAACCAGTTTTTGTTTAATTTACGTTATATTTATCATTTTGGGGATTTTTATTTCCTTTTCGGCATCACAGCACTCATTTTCAAGTTTCTAGGAGTTGCGTACGCGCAACTCCGAACTTCCGACCGTAACCGTTAAAGCGCGTGCCAAGGACACGCCCCCTCTTGCGTCATAGCTTGCGTCCGTCATTGTATGCAAATGTCTTTCCCGGCATGCGCCGGCCCAATTGTCAAAACCGTGCCCTGCGAGGCACTTGAAGGATTTGTCACTTGAGAGTTGTAGAGAGAGCAGAGAGATGTAGTAAGGTGCGTAGCACCGTGCGAGTAGCACAGATTTTAGTTTCTTCATTGATGTCTTGGTGAGTTACTTATTTTTGGAAATAAATCTATTTTGTTATGTTACAAACTTTTGAGTCTATAGTTTTTATCTTGAGCAACGCTAATTTAGAATCTTTTTTTTTTACATTAACTCTTATTTGTTAAGATACATTTTGACTCTTACTATGAACGCTCACTGGCATTGGAACCCTAAATCAACTTATTTTACATTTTGGCAATTTGTTAATTATTGCCTGGCGCCCGTCTAAGCTATCCGGAGCATAAAACTTTAATTATTTTGCATTGTTTGGAGCGTTACAAGACTACGGTTCATTTCAGAGATGGCTCAAGGAGAAAACCTCAAAACGGCTGAAAAACAGGACTGCATGAAGCAGGTGCAGACCTGGTGCAATGTGCCAGTTCCAAGCTGCAGAGAAGAAAATTGATATAACGCTGTCATCATCACCGTAGTGTTCATAAAGTGAAGAGATTCTGTACAGTGAAGGACGTGTTTTCATCATGATCATTCAGGAAATTCACGCTGATTCTGGCGATTTTGCCAATTCTAAACTGGACTTGTTTCTAGTAAACTCCACTGTCCCACAACTAGAAACAGGCTGCTATGTCAACTCTTTGCCTGTGGCTTTGCTGGAAGGTAATGCACCACTTGAATTCATCGTGAAAAGAAGAGATGATTACATCGATCTAACCCACTGCCACCTATGCCTGGGTCGGGGGTGGCTCAGTCGGTAGCGCGCCAGGCTCGTAATCTGTAGTTCCCAGGTTTGAGTCCCAGCTGGGTCAGCGTTGAGATTTATCTCCGCAAAATTCCCCGCCCTGCCCACGGTCAGTAGGGGACACCGATAGGTTTGGAAAGGCCGCCGTCCGTCGGATGGGACGTTAAGCCGTGGCCCCGTGTGCGGGAGAGCCATACCCTGTGCACGTTAAAGAACACGCTGGATGGCCTTGACGGGAGGCTACCATCTGTCTCCCAACAGCTGTTCCAGTGGGTCCCCTCCCCCAACCTTCTCTGAGCCTTCGAGGTCCATGTGACCTGGCCATTTAGCCCATGGTGTGCAAAAAAGTGCCGCTCAGAGGTAAAACAACCCAACCCAACAAACCACCTATGCCTCATCTTGAAAATTGTGAAATCGGAAGGTACAGCTCCATCGGAAGTGGTTGCTCCTTGCAATCATTTCTTCCACGCCCTCTTCAATCAAGTAGATGTCTTCCTCAACGGTCGCCTAGAGAGTGCTTCTCACACCCTGTATCCCTTCAGGGCATACCTGGAGACCCTGTTGAATTACAGTTCCAATGCCATATGAAGTCAGCTTGGTACGTCACTCTGGTACCTCGACACAGCAAGTAAAATGGAACTGACAACCTGCGAGAATGAAGGTTGACATCAGCGCAAGGGTACATAAAGCCTATGGGTATCGAACTCATCTCGTATATTCTTGCCGACCTGCTCAATGAAGAACGATGCCTACTCAACCAGGTCGATCTGAGACTAGAGTTGTTACGATTCAAACCCGATTTCTGTCTCGTGAGAAGTGCAGCAGACCCTTCTTACAAAGTACAGATTCAAGAAGCCGAATATTTCATGCACAAAGTAAAATCCATTTCCAGTGTGATCCTTGCAGATGCTCGCCTACTTGGTTCTGACAGTGCCAAGTACCCCCTATGAAGAATGGATTTATGCATGTCTACATTGCATCAGGTCTGCTGAGCGTGAATCGTGACAATTTATTTCTCGGACAACTGCCAGTACGGCTAGTACTGGTTATGGTTGAAAGTACCAGTCTGAATGGATAGTACGAAAAAAAATCCCTGCAGCCTCCAACATTTCGATCTAAACTATATCATCCTTCACACCGACAGTGAACATTAGTCCCACAACCCCGACTTTAAGAACGGCCACTAACGTCGATGCTACCAAGGATTACTGGAAGCTGTGGATGTCTGGAAATCCGATAATGGCATTAACTTATCGAGAAAAGCCTATGCCAAGCGCTTTACACTGTTTGGATTCCAATTGACCCCTGAGTAATGTGAATGTAATCAAGTGTTTTCCTGAGTAAAGAACTGTAGTGTGAGAGTCGAATTAAAGTTTTCCTGAAATCTACCCACTTTGGTTTTGGTGATCCTGTATGCAAAATACCAGATTTTGTTTGAAATCCCATTGGATCGTAATATCTTGTTTGACTACAGCTCATGAATACCTATCAGTTAGAATCCACCCTCTCGATGCTACCAAGTCTATGCATGCTTCCATGTGACAGACTACCTCAAAGAATCGACCAATCGACCAATGTTTATCTACAATACAGATCCATCCACCAAGCTGGGAACCCATTGGATTGCTCTTTACAAGAAAGGAATGAGTGTGGATCACTTTGACCCATTTGGAACAGTCCTGACATGTCCATGCAAGAATACTACAAGCAGCTAGGTGTGCATCACGTGTTTCATCCTTCGATACTTCTACAGGATCCCCTGGGGGACACTTGTTGTGCTCACTGTTTGTATTTCCTGTTTAAAAGCGCAAGCGGTACGACTCTTCCCACAGTATTGCACTGCGATTACACCTGTCGAACCTACTTTAATGACTACATGTCGGTGCAATAGCTCTCCGAACTCCTTCAAATATTTTAATTGCCACTCCTTCTCAGTGTGAAAATATGACATTCACCCTGAAACTCGTCAAAGAAGCCTCTGAAGTATTCGATCCCCCGCCCCAACGTGTCGTTTACTCCTATGGGGAGTGGCAATCTACCTTCAAGCCCTTTAAGAACACGGTGGAATTTTGTGAAGGAATGCCTGAAGATCTGGATTTTAACCCCCTCAGACCAACACTTCTGGTGTTGGATGACTTCATGTAGCAGTCTGTGGCCAGCGAACGCATATTTCAACTGTTTATTCGTGGTGGACATCATAAAAATATCACGATTGTCCTGATCTTCCAAAATCTGTTTTTAAAGGGAAGACATTTGAGGACTATATTGCTCAATGCACACTATATGTTTTTATTTCGCAATTGTCAGGACACTTCGCAAATAATGTGTCTAGCAAGACAAGTGTTTTCCCATCACGTCAAGCTTCTTACCAACGTTTATAGACTCGCTACACAACCTCTGTGTAGTTATTTGTGAATGGACCTGTATCGGAGAATATTAGACACTGAGCGAATCCTTGCTAGGATCCTCCCTTCCGAAGAACCCTAGATACACTAATGTCCCCAATGAGGGTTAGATCTCTAGGTCCATTCCTACAATGTCTGACAAAACTCGGGGATAAACAACGTGCAGTTCTGTTGAAACACATCTCGGACCCCCAGATGTATGTTCTGTGTGAAGTGTGTGTCAATTTCTTGAAAGGTCACATCCCTATTTCCCATAGAGTATTAAAGAATTTGCAGAAACACAGAATTGCCATAAGAAGTTTAGCTTACAAATGCACCTCTGTTCATCACAAGAAACACCTCCTGCAAAAGGGGTCGGGATTTTTATTTCCCCTTCTGACCACTGTGTTACCTCTGTTAGGCTTATTATTTCGAAAATGATGTCTGTTAAACTTGTAGAACGGCGCCACATCCGTGAAAAAAGTGAACGATTTAGACACCGACATGAAGAAAATATCGGACTTTGATGATAAAACAGAAACGTACCTGGCTATTTTGAGCAAATACCTGATATTTGACAGACAACTTGAAACTCCTCACGAAGTAAAAGTCGACATACCTCTATCTCATCATCATCATCATCATCATCATCATCATCATCATCATCATCATCATCATCATCATCATCATCAAGCAGCCATGGGCTACGGAGCTACCATACGGTCCATCCAACCAGACCGTGCAATTTAGTTCTCCAAGCAAGTCTATCCTGAGCTACATCTACTGCATCTGGCCACTGCACACCATTTCTACCAAGGTCCTGTTTGACCTTGTCTGCCCACCGCATCCTAGGTCTCCCTTCTTTCTGGGGCCTTTAGGCACACTGTTCATAACCCTATTCGCCAATCTATAATTATTCATACGGGCAACATGGCCAAACCAACGGAGTCTCTCTCTGCACAATATGCTGCTTAAAGGAGGTTGTAGACTCCTTTGCCTAACGTCATCATTAGTTACAAAGTTAAACCACCTAATGCCCAAGATACTGCGTAAGCAGCATCTGGAATCAAAAGCATCTAGTTTCCTGTTATCTTGTTTACAAAGTGTCCAAGTTTCACTACCATAACTAACCCTAGAAAGAACCAAACTATTATACAGCCTAATTTTAGTCTGTGAAGTGCATAGTATATTATATGTGAGTTGGAACTATAATAACTAAGTCACGTTATTAATCAAGTAACTAAAAAGTCATAGATGTAATCTTAAAACCTGTATTAAAAATAAAAACCTTGCCTGATCATGCCATAGATGAGAATACGGTGAAACGCGTTGCTCATGCAGGCTAGACAACGTTTTAACGATATTTTAATTGTAAGTCTGCCACTTTTATTGACATTTTAGATAGTTCAGTTGTAGTACTACTTTAATCGTAATATGTAAGAATGTGCAATGTTGGACAAATAAGGATATTTACCAGTTACCATCTATGAATAGAACTGAGTAATGACGTTATCAACATATTGTGTCCATTATTATGTATACTGCCGCTGATTTGAAGATGTTGCTAAAGTGTTTGATGCTAATTTTAGATCTTGAACTCTGGTTACTCAATTGCATTGACTGTTAATTATAACATATGAGTGTATATAACAGAGGATATTACCAGAAGCATCCATCCTTCTAATTTTGACAACATGATTAGCATTCCGAGTAATGACGACCTGGACTCATATATATATAGCGGTGACTATTTCATGCTCATAACTTTTAAGGACTTCCAACAGAACATCGACAGAATACCACCAAATTTCGTGCCGTTCTGCTTGGAACTTGTGTGCTGATGCAGTGATAATTACATGATTATAAAGCTGATCGTGTCATGGAGCGTCATGGAGGTCATCTGCGGCATCTGCTCTATTTATGACCAGCGTTACATTACCTGTTCATCTCCTAAGGACTGGTAGCTTTGAAATGTTTCAGCAGTGATAATTCCATCATATCACGAGTGAAAGCCTAGGTTAAAGCAATTGTACCAGCAACTAGGAAGTGGTAATTATCTTTGTTATACTTAAAGGTTTAGTGTATTTTAATATAAGTTTTAAAATTATATCTATGACTGTTTAGTTACTTGATTAATAACGTGACTTAGTTATTATGGTTCCAACTCACGTACAATATACTATGCACTTCACATGTTAAGGTTGTGATACTCTGTGATATCTAAATGTAACAGCTTTATCGTGTTTTATAAAACTTTTAATGTATTCCTTGAAACAATGTGTTAAAAAATTTGCACTACCTGTGAAATATATCTATGTGCTGAAAAATGTATCTGTGGTATTCAATAAAAATATTAAACTGATATATGTGTCTGTGTTAATCATTTGTTTTCAATGTTTGAAGTAGTTTTTGACAATGCCACCAGATGGCACCACTGAAACATGTACCACATGATCCGAGAGTTTTGCTATCCACTGTGGCGAAGACTTCTTGCGCTTTGCCCCAGAGGACCCTGCGGACATATTCCAGGGAGAGGAGAACCTCTGTTGGTTTTCCTGGCAAGGTGTCTTGCCGCTCGCGCTCTCTCTCAGTGCCCACGGGTAAGATTCTCTTGCGGTCTCCCTGTGCTTCTGCTGCTGGCCCCTCAGGCGATTCTTCTGAAGGGCTCGGCCTCTCCACTTCTGCATCTGTGACTGGAGAGACCTTCTCTACCACAGTCTTTTCCCTGGCTACTTCTTCTCCCACCAACACGGCGTCCACGGCGTCAGCTTTGTCTTTTGGGGCCCCTGCTGCTGGTGCAGCTATTGCACCACCAACTGAAAATGATAGTGTTATAGCTGACTCTCACTCGGGCAGCCCTCCTTCAGGCCCCTCAAGTGTTTCTTTTGAAGGGCTGGGCCTCTCTGCTACTCTCAGTGGAGAGACCTCTTCTGCCACTGACTGTGCCCCAGCTACCTCTATTTCCATCACCTCAGCGTCCACAGCCTCGGCTTTACCTGATGAGGCCCCTGCAGCTGGGGCTGCTATTGCACTGTCAGATAAGTGTGACAGTGTTATTGCAGACCTTTCCTCTGCCAGCCCTCCCCCAGCAGATACCCCTGAGGTTGAGCAGCCGCTCATCGACTTCTCGAATTTGATGGACGTCGATCAGAAGCTGCCTGAGGACTCTGATGATGGTTTCATCATTGTCAACCGTAAGAGGAAGAGCACCAAGCCTATTCCTCTTATTGTGACCTCGGCTTCCACTTGTGTCCTGAGCTCCTACAACCCGAACCCCATCTCCACAAAGATCGTGGAGATTCTTGGGGCTCGGATTGTGGAGGCTTACTACTTGGAGACGGGAAGCCTTCTCGTCTAGGTCAGCTCTCCCGACCTTGCCGAGAAGCTTTGTGCACCAGCTCCATTCTGGGTATCCCCGTAACTGTGGATTACCCAGTCTCTTACTGCCTGCCACAGGGCCTCATAGAAGGTATTGACACTACCCTTTCTGACGAGGCGATCCTTGATGTCCTCTCAGATCAGAGAGTGGCAGCGGTCCGTCGTATATCGGATTCTGGGGTCAACAAGATTCCCCTTGGGAAGGTAGTCGTTATCTTCAATGAATTAATAAATTTAATTACACGATAAAGCGGTATTGACAATAGCGTATTAGCATGCGCTATCAAGGCAGCTATAGGCTGCAAGAAATAAGGCTACTAAGCCACAATTTAGCCCTATTAGCACATATTACACGATAAAGCGGTATTGACAATAGTGTATTAGCATGCGCTATCAAGGCAGCTATAGGCTGCAAGAAATAAGGCTACTAAGCCACAATTTAGCCCTATTAGCAAATATATAACATAAATTCCTCTTATAAATGAACATGTATCAAATAATTCAAAATATAATGCCTTTGACAATATCCAAAGGAAATAGAGTTAATTAACGATATTTACCATAAAGCTTTTGCTGGTACAACGGCTGTACGTTATGCTACATGTTGTTAAAGTCCGTATTACATGACGGTTGCAGTAGATTCCTTACGCATTACCAGTCCTGCCATTATTGGCAAATCTTTTGATATTATCTTTGTCACGAAACCGGAATGTTCATCAATGTTGAAAGACGAAATAACACTGTTGTTACTCTATCTTCTGATGACACTATTGAAGTAGACAGGAACCAGATGACTTAGGTATCTTTCAAAAACAGGTTGAAATTCTGTCCGATGCTTCAAGAACAAAAGTTGAAACATTCGTTATCTTGTGAGTCCATAGATGAAATGTTCAAATACTGCCCATATTACACCTTGCATCGTGATCCAAATATCCAGAATAACTTAACTGCAATACAAAGTTTAAAATATAACATTAAATCTTAAAATCTTAATGAAAAGTTTCATAAACTCAGTGCAAGTTCCTCATATCCATCTGGAGCTCCGCTCGAGCAACGCTTTTCGCCCACCATCATATGTGGGCATCTTCAAAGCTCGACAAACGTTGTTATTTCAGGCATAACGTTCTTATTTACGTCTCTGGCTTACTAAGTTAAAGTCACGTGATTGTGACGTACAACTATATTAAAATTAACAAAGTTTTACAACAATAAAAATGTAAAAAATTATAGAAAAATCCGTTAACAAGCACAATAAACAAATTAAGTAAATTACAAAATGACACATTTCTTCCATGTGAAATAACAAGTAAATGTAATCCGCCGATGTATCCTGATATAACTCAGTTATTCGCTAAAAGTAAGCTCCATAAAGGACATAGACCTTTCCGCCCATTGGTATCTAAATATAAATCACCAACATATAACTTGGAATTGGCACTCTATAATTTTTTCAAACCATTATACCCACCCACCCAATATACGATTACATCTTGTCATCAGGCAATTGAATTAATTCAAAAAGCTATAGTTAATGAAAACACTACTCTCCACTTGTTGGATATAGTATCGCTGTATCCAAATACATCTACCTTGGATGCAGCGATGCGAATTAAATCTGAATGGTTACGAGTAGCCCAACCCAATGCTCAGGAAAACTTTAGTGTGCATCGGGCATTGGAGTTGGCCACCTCTTCTAATTTCTTTGCTATTAACCAAAAGACATGGCTGCAGACAGATGGTATACCTGTGGGGTCCCCTCTGTCTGCATGCATGGCTGATGTCATGTGGAAAATGTTGCTTTAAACTCTGCAGTATTAAAACCTACACTTTATATATACTACATTGATGACATTTTAATTTTTTGGCCTCATTTAGAAACTTTACTACCTGAATTACTTAATACTTTTAACAATGTCATACCTTCTATAAAATATACTTCAGAATCTGAAAAAAAACTCGCAGTTACCTTACTTAGACATACTTATTACAAGAAAAGGAGCATTTTGCGAAACCACGGTTTATAGAAAACCTACAAATATCTCTAACTTTATACTGAAGGATTCAGCAACCCATGGAAGGTTAAGCAGGCAAGCATTTACCCACAATTTCTACGAACATTCAGATATTGCTCTGAAACTAAAACACTACAAAAGGAACTAAAATATATAAGGAAAATAGGTAAGAAGTAGGATCTATACAAATCTTAATAGATGGGAAATAGATGGGATCCCCTTAGCTGGAAACGTTGTCCCGAGCTTCCACCGGATCCTGGTGAAGCCTCACACCAAAGACACACCTCAGTGTCTGAAGAGCCAACGCTTCAGGCACAGTGCAAAGAATTGCAGAGGCACGGTGCAGTGTAAGCGCTGCAGTGGGCTTCTCTCACAAGCACACTGGGACCCTATCTGTGCTAACTGTGATAGACCTCATGCCGCCACCTTCTGTGGGTGTTGCACCAGGAAGCTTGCCTGTAAGAAGATGGAAGCCCTTGATCCTGTGTACTCTTTGCACAGCACCAGGGTCGGGAAGGTCCCTCTTCCAAGTTCCGTGGTGACACCCCCCGCCACCCCCTCCACCTAAGAAGTCCATGTGCAGCAGGCATCTCTTTGACACCTCAGTGAGCTTCGCGGCTGCCACAAGGGGTCAAATGACCCCTGCTGCTGCCACGGAGGTAGCGTCAACAGAGATGCCTGTGCTTCAAGCACAGGCACATTCTTCTCCTGCTGCTTCCCTGGCCCCTGTCATTACCCTTCCTGTGGTGATTCCCTCTGTCCCTGAGGCCCCTTCTGCTGCAGGTACCTCCATGGTACAGGATTCCACGCAACCTCGGCAGCAGAATCCTGTTTCATTCAGGCCAAGCAGGTAAAGAAGACAAGGAAGAAGAGGGCTGCTAGTCAGCCTGACCTGAAGAAGCCCTCCTCTTCCCCTGACGCATCAGGATTTCAGGAAGGACCACAGGGACACGGTCCTCTTGCCCACCATTCTCTCTCTACTCGTGGATGTCATCATGGTCATAACTTCCGCTCTTCCTGAGGAGTCTGGACCTCGAATTTTGATGATCCTAAACCAGTTGGCCTCCCTCATATCGCACTTTGAGGACTGCTAGACACTCTATGTTGACTACCTTTTCTCCAAGGTTTGTTTTTCCCACCTGACAATGAGCATGGCCAATGGAGTGACTAACATTCCTCAGTGGAACTGCAGGGGCTTTAGGAGCAAGGCTGTTGATTGTCTGGAACTACATCAACATCATGCTAGTTCCCATCCTTGCTCTCTGTGAGGCCAACCTCCCTGATCACTTGTCTTCAATACCTATATTGTGCACACGAGAAAGAATCCTCCACTCTCCCGCAATGCAGCGATTCTTGTGCACAAAGATATCATGCATCATGCAATTGATATCACTTTCACCGATGCGAACAATGATTTTGTAGCATGCCACATCCGGCTGAACAGGATATCAGTATCCTGTTACATCCGGCCTTGCACTGCCTTTCCTGTATCCACCTTACAGGATATTCTTTCGCAGTGCCCTCAGCCCTGGATTCTCTGTGGGGACCTTAATGCACACAGCTCATCCTGGGGTGGAGACATCAGTGATCTGCGAGGGGAGAATATCGAGAATGTCATCTTGCAGCACAATCTCTTTATCCTCAATGATGGCTCACCCACATTCTACTGACCTCCGAGTTCCTACAGCTCCATTGATCTGACCCTCTGTTCTTCCAGCATTGGTCAAAGCCTCAGCTTGTCAGTTGACCCTGACACGTGGGGCAGTGACCACTTCCCGCTGCAAATCTCCTTGCTTCCCATGGGACATGCAGTTCCTAGAATAACATCGAAGCTTACTGACTGGCAGCTCTTTGAGCAGATCTCGTCTGAAGGACTCACTGCCATCGAAGCTACAGATCTCAGCACAGTGTCAGAGGCCCTCACTTCTGCCTCTGATGCCTGTACTGTTACGATCTCGACAACTGGGCATCTTTCCTCTTCGGATATTACCGAATTATATTATTAGATACACGCGGCTTTGCACCATTCATCACTGAGCTGAAAGGCATGCCCAACACTCCTGTAGATTTCCCGGCATTCTTCATGCTAGAAGGCTACATGCTGCGACAAGAAGGTACCTTAACCAGCGTGGAAGGCTCAGGTGGCAATCCTTGTGCTCCAGCATCAATGTCTTCACCCCATCTGGGAAAGTCTGGAAGTTTATCAGGAACCTGATGGGGAAGCCAGCACCTGCCCTCCCTTTCCATAACCTAGCCCTGTCCACTGGGGAGGACTTAGCCGCCACTACTAATGCTTTTTGCGGCACCTCCCCTCTTCCCTTCTTGCTCCACCAGTGAATGATTAGGATACGGCTCAGCAGCCCTGCTCAGGTTCTGAGACTTGCTATAATGATCCTTTCACCTTGCAGGAACTCACCTCTGCTATCTGCTGCTGCCGTCGATCAGCATAAGATCCTTGGTGTTGTCCTGAACAACAGGCTGAGCTGAGGGCCTCATATCCAGCATCTTAAGACAGTTGCCATTGTGCAGAGAAATATTCTGTCTTTTCTTACTGGTACCCACTGGGGAAGTTCCTGCAAGACCCTCCTAGTCTTGTACCGGCACTTGATCCTCTCCCGCATCATCTACAGTGGTCACCTTCTGTGCAATGCATCTGATACACTGCTCAGCAAGTTGACAACTGTCCACACTATATCTCTGCGCCTCTGCCTCGGCTCTGCCCTAACACACCTAAAGCATCTGTCATTGCAGAGGCTGATGACATGCCTTTCCACCTGCACTGGAAGAGAGTTATACTGTGTCATCTCTCGAGACTCCATTCCCTGCACACTAACCATGAGCTTCTCAGGAAGTTGCAAGACAGGCCTCACTCTGCCATCACCCTGTCCACCAAGGACTTCTACGACCGAGTCCTTCCTGCCAGCTCCAGATGCACGAACTGGCAGGGACAGATGCTGGATGCTGGCAATACTCTCTTCCCCGACCTTCCACCCTGGAGGAACAGTGATCTAATGATCAATATCACTATCTCTTCTCTTGGTCGGAAGAGCGACTCTGATCCATTGGCCATCAGACTACTCTCCACCTCCTATGCCACTGCACGATATGAGAGATGTACTGAGGTCTACACTGATGGATCTCTTGACCGGTAGAGGCAACGTGATGCCTCTACCATTGTCATCCCTAATACTGGCATTGCCAGAGGTTTCCATCTCCCGCATCTAACCTCCTCCACCTGTGCAGAGCTTCATTCTATTCTTGAGGCTGTACTTTTCATCCTCAGCCTCGAGAGTGGCAACTTTGTCATCTTCTGTGACAACAAGTCAGCCTTGGAAGCTCTCCAGAAGCGAGACAGCAAGAGCTGCAACCCCTTCCTCATCCAGAAGATCACAGAGACTTGCTCGAAAGTCACTTCTACTGGAATCACGATCCATTTCCAGTGGATCCTTTCCCATGTAGGGATACCTGGAAATGAGCTCGCTGATCACACAGCGAAGGAGGCATGGAGAATCAGAGGTGTATAACTAATTACCCTCTCTCTCACAGTGACTGCAAGAGTTCTGTCTCACAACTGGTGAGCCAGTTCCGTCTTTGCTGCCGTTTGCTCAGTGGCAGCAGTCCTGAATGAGTAACAGCATCTGTTCCTCATTCAGGTACTTGGTTGAATCTTCTCTCACTGTTCCTAACCTCGGTAATCTCCTCAGATCTGAGGAGACCCTTCTTCATCGTTTCCGAGTTGGTGTCATCTACAGCAACTATATGCTACACACTCTTGGCAGAGCTTGCAGTCCAGATTGGGCCACTTGCAGCTCACCTGAGACTGTATCCCACGTTCTGCTCAAATGCGCCCACTATAATGCTGAAAGAGATGCTTTGTTCCGGGAGCTTAATGTTATAGGAACCACTGACCACTGATCACCTCCCTTCTGGGCAACAACCATAGTGCGAAGCTGCAAGGAGCGCACTTCCATATGGTCATTCACTTCATTCAGAACATTGGCCCCATCTGCAGGGTCTAATGTTTTGTTTTTTACATTGTCCTGAATAGAACCTTTTTTTATTTTTTATTTTTTTTTCTGAGAGATAACTGTGAGGCAGTTTTTTTTTTCTCCATCCGTTTTCTCTTCCGTTCGTTGTGACTGGTCTAGGGAGCCTCTTCTTTGGAGTCTAATTTCACCATATTTACAACACCCTGAATCTTAACCTGAATGAACCTGATGACATGACACAAACTTTCACATTGAGCTTTAGCCTTGGAAGTAACCGGCCATGGACAGCTTTACTCCACTAGGATTTTACTACAGTAACATATACAGATTGATTCTTCAGTCATCATATGTTTTACACAGGAGATTTGAAAAGAAGAAAATGCTACCTTCTTGTGTATACATACTGTGATGTGCACCTTTAACACAGAATTTGTGCATTGGGTTCTGATATTTTTCCTACAAGATCGGTGTGTGTTCAAGCTCACCCCAAATAAAAAATAATTTTTTCTAGGTAACAAGATAATGACCATGAGTCACAGGATACGTAATAAGTTTACAATTCTTGTTACAAAGGTTTGTGATTTTAAATTAGTCCTGAAAAATATTTACTGAGGCGGATTTTTCTGTTACCGATGGCATATTGAATAAGCTATTTTTTTCAACATAGCTTGATATAGTGATGTAATCATTAAAGTATTTACTAAATTTTGACTATCAGTTGCAAATTTCAATGGATTAAATCAGGTAAGTTGCTCGCTATATTCGATTTAGCGAGGATTTATTAAATTTTTATACTTGTTTTAAATGAGTTTTTAACCCTCTGCCCTCCTTTATCATCAAAATGCTTTATGCACCTCTATGTTGACGGATTTACCAAACGTTGTTTTCTGGGGAAGATTTAGCAAGGATAGTTGTTCTCTTCCTTTTTCTCAAGACACATATTCTAACAGGCGTTCATCGTTGACCCCCCAAATAGTATTTTCCCCCTTTTAACTCCTCACGTAATTAAAGTAGTGAACGTTCAGAAATAAAGAGTCTGATTTAAAAAAAAAAAAAAAATTTTATTAAGACAAAAAAATCATTTTCATGTACAAATATACAATCCATTACGGGTACGAAAATATTTCAATATTTGACAGTTTCAGACATTGTTGAAATTATAAAACAATATTTACAAGTTTTGACAGTGTGAAAAAATTATCGTAATGTAAAAATATTTAAACAGTTGCTGATATAAAAATATTCACAAGTACCGATGCAAAAAATTATTACGATATAAAAAATATACAATCCTTTATTTCAATGTTTGACAGTTTCAGACATTGTTGAAATTATAAAAAATATTTACAAGTTTTTGACAGTCTGCCAAAATTATCGCAATATAAAAATATTCAAACAGCTACAGAAATAAAATATTTACAAGTACCAATGCAAAAAAAATTATTACAATGTAAAAATATAGAATGCATTACGGATACAAAAATATTTAGTAGTGCAACATAAAATTATTCATACTCGATGATTTTATCATATAAAAAGACAACCTATTTTAAAATCAGTCACCAAACACATAAAACTGTAAACGGGATCACACATTTTCAAATGTCCATGAGGTCGATAAGGGTATCCAGCCCCAGTCATTATACCCATATGGTGAAGAAACAGTTTTACAGTTGGGAAGATACCGTTTATCTAGATTCGCTTTGAATCTCTTCACCATGGGTCTGTTTATTATCAATGCACCCACTCTATTACGCACGACGTTAAATGGAACATCTAAAGTCTCGTTGGATTGGAGACTGCTCCAACACCATTGATTTTAATAACTGGAAGTTGTACTTTTCAGCGATATGCCTTTTGAATGAAGAATTACCATTGCTGAGATGGAGGGTATAGCTCTTAGCTGTCGGTGATATGTACATCACTTCCGTATTTGGTACTGATTTCATCAACCAGTCCTCCTAGAAAGGGATTCTGATCAAGGATGTAGCTGTCACCAGACTTTGCAGAAAATATTACTGAGTCTGTATCTGAATATAGTGCCTGAGAACCAAGTTTCGAAATCAGCTCATACAGTTTCAGTCACGCATGACTTGTTACCATTGCGGTCAGAATCAAACTTCCACGCATGTTAGCAGGAGTTGCAGCATCCGTAGGTTTATGGGTAACCAACACAGCCTGGTCGCTGATAGGTGCACTGTCTGTTACGAAGAGTGAGGCATCTCTTAAAAGCTACATGTATTTAACTGGGCAGCTCACAATGGTCGTCTGAGTCCGACTCATGTTCTGAGCATGCTTCCCACAAGACAAATTGAGTGACACGTTTGAAAGTGTCCTCTTGAGATTGTTTTTCTCCATTTCTGAGGGTTGGATCCCGACTCCCTCTGCTTGGAAAAAGGCTTCACAAAATTCCTCTTTTTTGGCATCCGTTTTAAAATTTGGAGGGAACCAGAGTAGCGCTGTTTCAATCGAAGAAAAGCGTCGATATATCCGGCATACCCACCTCCTTTTTTCGTTGCATATTGTAGGATGTTGTTGAAATGCCACACGTCGTGAAATTTAATCAACTTGTAACCAGGACACATGGCCGTGTAAACCTTGAATGCTGGCTAGGAACCAGTCAGCGTGCACTGATTCACGTTGTACACACATGGCAGTGGCAGACGTACTTAAGCACAGGTCCTACAGAGGGGGAAAAGCAGCTTGCCATTGCTCTGGTAAGGCAACATCGGAATAAACAAGTCATCATGTAGTGTGCAATACCGAAATAATAATCTATGTCCTGGTTGAAATCATTGGTGATATGTATGGGATCCCCTTTACTGAAAGGAGCCTTCTTACATATGTATAATCCACATAGTTTAACATACAGCCTTGATCTATCGAGACAAAAATTGAAACACCTCGACACGTCCCCCAAAGAGATAATCTCATGAGTCTATTCGTCTAACAGGATGGACATTTTTATAGATCAGTGCTAGAGGCCGATTATTTTTGCACTAACTAATCAAATTCATGCTCCCACATGATCTTACAGGTGTAGCCATCCACTAGTAACTTCAATCTTTTCTAACCGATCCAAGGTTCTGGTGTTCAGTAAGCCAAAGGGTTTTTCATATGCTTGTCCATTTTATCAGGCTTATGTTATTGTCAGGCAATAATGGTAATAACAGCCTAAAAACTGGTAATATGTGCGTGTTAGTTTTATATATAGTAATTTTTTATATTTTATATAGTAATTTTTATTGGGTGACCTTATATTTGCCTTCGGGTGATACTGCTGTTTGAATAATAACATTATCCTTGGTGGGTTCGTATTCCAACCAGGTGAGGGCCTTTAGGGACTGCCTGTCATTACTCGCTGAGAAACCTTGAGCCAGACACAGGCTGAGATTTCTTTCGAAGATCAGATTCTTTCGAAGAAACCTTCCTCAAAAAATACGCAGGCAAGCGCCAGCAATTGTAATTTCACGTGCGAAGGGATCCACACCGGTGAGATTTAAGAACTCCTCCCAGAAAGTTTGGGCACCACGATGTAACAATTCTGTTTCGATCTTACAGTAGAAAAGCAGCTGTTGCTGAAAGTCACAGGGTTCGAGAACAGCGGTCGCATACCATTCATTAAACTCCTGCAACGTTGAAGGATCCATATCTTTGGGCTGAAAATGGCAACGATCAGAAATGACTCCTACATAGCTTAAAATTTTCTCCTTCACAAAGTTGAAGGGGAAGAACCTTTTCACCGTCTCCAGGTTAAATGTTTTCGTAAAGGAACGAAGAGGGGCTTGAATGAATGATAAACTATCAATAAAGCATAATTTCAATCAAGGTAAAATAATGCCAAGTATTTTCGATCGGTCGTAAACAAGATATGGTTTTAAAAACCTTCTGTAAAAATAGTTTACGATATATGTTCCATCAAACCCTTTTAAATTATGGGCTAGAATTGTAGCATCCTTGAACCGCTGAACCCCAGAACGTTCTTCAGCCAAAAGCCAGTTCTTGAAGGCGTCCACATCCGGGAACAAGCTGTAGACCCAGTCATCATTCACCTTGTATGTTACGATGCACAGTATAGGTTTTAGCACACTGTCATCGAGTTGCACTGTTTCCACCTCAAAGTAGAGATATGATTGCTTGATGGGGTCGATATTGCAGGGCTCTACATATTTGAGCTTGTCACCTATATATATGTGCCATTTCTGTGGATGGTAAATATCGACTCATGTTACACAGCAATGCCGTGTCTGACTCGTTTTCACCAGATGCTCTGCGCAAATACATACTGCACAGAGTGCAGAGCAGAGGTTCGCCGGTATGCATCACTTTAGTTGAAAGAACGTGATTACAGGTACCCTTGCACACGTGACCTGGATTATTTAGGACCTTTAAAGATTTCGGGCAGAACATTCTATAACCGAAAAATCCTGCCAGTTTAACTATGACGTCAAAGTGTCTTTGACTGTACAATAGGTATAAATCATCTTCGGCTTTGGGTCCAACAAATATTGGTAGAAATCCGTCATTGGCCAAATAAACTACGATACGGAACTATCATGCAAGATATGTTTGAAAGAGATGGACCCCGGGTATGCCGCAGAAGCCGATGAGGACGGCGGTTTCGAGATGAAGTTGACACGATTCTGTCTGCTGCAGGTTAAGATAATTTCTTCACACACCTTCGAACTTGTTCAGCTGGCCTCTGTTTTTGAAACATAACTCATGCGCCACAGCAAGAGCTCTCGCTAGACAAATTGTATCTGTATTGATGACTTTAAAAACAGATTGCTTATTTTTAATGAAGGAATCTACAGTGGTGAGGTATTACGTCTTGGGGGCAGTACATCCACTGCCTTGCCTTTCAATGTTAGCGCAGACAAAATCAAACACGAGATCGCTATGACTCCCAAGCCCCTCATTGGACTGAATAACATGATCCAACACTGTTATGAAACGTTCGGGACTCAAGTTGTTGCGCCATATCCAGCTCAGATTCATGGCATTCTTCAAATGTGAAGAATGAAAACAAAGTTTCACCTGACTGTTGTCACCTTCTGACACAATGTCCTGGAGCATATTCTCGTGAATTTTATGGAACACAGGTAAGAAATTGTGGGCCTCCACGTTCTCCATACCACTGAGCCGAACAATTGTTGATACGAATTGCATCTTGAACTTTGCAGAACTAAAGTTCCTGACATTGGTGATTGTGTAATATGGCTTTGCCCCAAGACCAGAAGGACAACTCGCTGTGGGGGCGATTAAGCATTGTGATGAGATGATGTCCTCCACACTAGGCATCGAGCGTGATGAGGAACCAGGCACTGATCAGTCTAATGGGTGAGCTGGAATGTAGGGACGGCTAGCAGATACCTGTCCTGTGGTGGAGGATATTCTCTGTGCCTGATAAAGAGCTTTTCCGCCATGCTGGATGCTTGACAGGCATGGGTGCTTCGGCTGTGGACGTTCATCGAGTGATGAACATTTTGCCACCATGCTGGATGATTGACAGGCATGGGTGCTTCAGCTGTGAACATTCATTGGGTGATGAGCATTTTGCCGCCGCATCTAGTAGATTCACCTGGGCAAGTAGATTGTCACAGGCATCAGCGCTTTCCTTTCAGTATCCAACACAGTAGCATATTCGAATTCACGAATAAGAGACATTTCGATTGATCGGAGAGCAAATTTCAAAACAATAACAAAATTCTCACTGGCAACACACTTCGAAGTGACAGCAAACAATGATGTAGCATGTCGTTCTAGAGTTTATATATTCTCAAATGTTATCTGATAAACGTCTGTGGGGTAAAAGGGCAAAATACATCTTCGAAAAATAAACATTTGCGAAGGTCGAGCCAAACAGTGACCTTTCCC
The DNA here is from genome assembly GCA_038380435.1 of Ryuthela nishihirai. NCBI lineage: Eukaryota > Metazoa > Arthropoda > Arachnida > Araneae > Heptathelidae > Ryuthela > Ryuthela nishihirai. The sequence goes on from JAWZYU010000004.1 coordinate 96,861,300, forward strand.
AACACCTGATAAGCACTGAGCTCATGGAAAAGTGCAAGATACATTCGAAGTAAACACGGGGTAAAGCTCGTGTAAAGAACGAAAGTGGCACCAGGATTATTTACTTAACTTCTATTTTTAATGAAGGAAATAATTTATCATGTCTTATCAGCAACAAATATTGCAGCTAGCATGCATCCGGAGTTCAATCTGTGAACCTGTCAGTCACCCCTTGGCAACATACCGATAAGAACAGAACCCTGTTACGAGCATTAAGCTGCAGGGTTAAAACATGACGTGTTAAAACTTGTAGATATTAAAATACTTATTAATCATACATTAAGAGTTTTTGGTTCCAAGAAATACTTTTCCCTAAATTTACAAGAGGTAAAAGTTAAATGTGATTTGCAAAAATAAATTATTCTTACTTTAAAGTATAAAAATATTCGCGGGTTGATATATAAGAATACATCTGTTAACTCTTTCACGATTAAAGGAAACATTTTTCCCATTTTAAAATTGGTGATTGTCGTATTTGATTATAACCTTATCTGCATTTTTTATACAGAATGTCAAAATAGAATGTATGCCAAAAACTTGCACGTTAAATTATGAAGAAATACTGGAAACATTCCTAGATTAATTTATAAGTATCAGTTATTCCCACTTGAGACACCTTTAACCACCCTAAGAAAAAAGCTACTCTTTGCGTAATGGCTAAACGTGTTGGTAAGCTGCTAACCTGAAGGACCTGGGAACGAATCCCGTCATGGGGAAAACAGTGTTTTTTAAATAGAGTACACATGTAAAAATATAGTATGTGTGTTAAACACTAGATGATGCCACAATTGAAAGTTTCGGATTCGGATTCTGGGGTCAACAAGATTTCCCTTCGGATGGTAGTCCTTAGCTTCAGTGAATTCCCCTTACCTGGGAACGTTGTCCTGGGCTTCTACCAGATCCTAGTGAAGCCTTGCTCCTAGGCCCCACCTCAGTGTCTAAAGTGCCAACGTTTCAGGCACATTGCAAAGAATTGCAGAAGTACAGTGCGGTGTAAGCGCTTCAGTGGGCCTCACTTCCACAAGCAGTGCAAGCACACTGGGCCTCCTATCTGTGCTAACTGTGGTGGACCTCATGCTGCCACCTTCCCTGGGTGCTGCACCAGGAAGCTTGCCTGTGAGAAGATGAGGGAAGCCCTTGGTCCTGTGCACTCTTTGCACAGGACTAAGGAATCGTCCCTCTTCCAAGCTCCGTGGTGATACCCCTTCCAGCCCCACCACCTAAGAAGTCCGCATGCAGCAGGCATCTCTTTGACCCCTCAGTGAGCTTTGCCACTGCCACGAGGGGTCAAATGACCCCTGCTGCTGCCACGGAGGTAGCGTCAGCAGAGGTGCCTGTGCTTCAAGCACAAGCACCTTCTGTTCCTGCTGCTCCCCTGGCCCCTGTCGTTACCCTTCCTGTGGTGATGCCCTCTGTCCCTGAGGCCCCTTGTGCTGCAGATGCCTCCATGATACAGGATTCCACTGCAAACTCAGTAGCAGACTCCTGTCCCATTCAGGCCAAGCAGTTGGCCAAGCAGGTAAAGAGGACAAGGAAGAAGAGGGCTGCTCATCGGCCTGATCTGAAGAAGCCCTCCTCTTCCCTGACACATCAGGATTTTAGGAAGGACCATAGGGACACTGTCCTCTTGCCCACTATTCTCTCTCTACTCGTGGATGTCATCAAGGTTGTAACTTCCGCACTACCTGAGGAGTCTCGACCTCGAACTTTGACGATCCTCAATCAGTTGGCCTCCCTCATTTCGCACTTTGTGGACTGCTAGACACACTATGCTGACTAGCTTTTTCTCCAAGGTTCGTTGTTACCACCCGACTATGGGCATGACCAACGGAGCGACAAACATCTCCTCCATCCTTCAGCGGAACTGCAGAGGCTTCAGGAGCAAGACTGCTGACATCTAGAACTATATCAACATCATGCCAGTTCCCATCGTTGCTCTCTGTGAGGCCAACCTCCCTGATCACTATGTCTTCAATCCCTATATTGTGCACACCAGCAAGAGTCATCTGCTCTCCCGCAATGCGGCGATTCTTGTGCACAAGAACATCACGCATCATGCTATTGATCTCATTTTCAGTGAAACGAACAATGATTTTGTAGCATGCTGCATCCGGCTGAACAGCGATGATATCACCCTGATATCCTGTTACATCCAGCCTTGCACTGCCTTTCCTGTATCCACCTTACAGGATATTCTTTTGCAGTGCCCTCAGCCCTGGATTCTCTGTGGGGACCTTAATACCCACAGCCCTTCCTGGGGTGGAGACATCAGTGATCAGCGTGGGGTGGATATCGAGAATGTCATCTTGCAGCACAATCTCTTTATCGCCAATGATGACTCGCCCAGGTTTTACAGACCTCCGAGTACCTACAGCTCCATTGATCTGACCCTCTGTTCTCCCAGCATTGGTCAAAGCCTCAGTTGGTCAGTTGACCTTGACATATGGGGCAGTGACCACTTCCCGCTGCATATCTCCTTGCTTCCCAAGGGATGTGCAGCCCTGAGAAGAACGTCGAAGCTTACCAACTGGCAGCTCTTTCAGCAGATCTCGTCTGAAGGACCGCTGCCATCGATGCTACAGATCTCAGTGCAGTGAAAGAGGCCTTCACTGCTGCTTCTGATGCTTGCACTGTTATGATCTTGACACCCGGGCATCTTCCCCATTCAGATATCCACTATAAGCGGCTCTGTACCATTTGCCACTCAGCTGAAAGGCGCACCCACCGCTGTGGTAGATTTCAAGATATTCTTCATGCTTGAAGGCTACATGCTGCGATCAGAAGGCACGTTAACTGGCGTGATATGTTCAGGTGGTAATCCTTCTGCTCCAGCATTAATGTCTTCACCGCTTCTGGAAAAGTCTTCGAGTTTATCAGGAACCTGACGGGGAAGCCAGCACCTGCCCTCCCCTTCCATAACCTTGCCCTGGCCCGTAATGAATCTCTTTCGTTGCGATCTTATGCAACCATGGCAATTCCCAGTTCCGCTTGTACAGCACTACCTGGTTATGAAAAGCCATGACCATCTAGAGCCGGGGGCAACGAATACGCCCTATAGGCACACCTCAACCCCAGCCTCACATGGCAGCAGTCCTATAGAAGGAAAGCTGACCACCGGAAGAAACCTTACGTTCATCTATTCCCCGGTTTGCAAATGTGCAAGGATATATAGAACGAAGCTCGATCGGCACCCGGGGTGGAGACTCTTAGTAAGACCCAGACTTTTGTGAGGTCTCTGGCTTACTAGGAATCAATCCGTTCTGCTGAGCCCTCAAACAGCTCCACTGAGCTCCTGATAGGTGAGGACTCCGACGCCGTCACCATCCGACCGGCAATCAAGCCAGCTGGCAGCATCTTCAACCTCGGTTGGCTTCAGCAATGCTCTAGCCGGGGACCACCCCAACCGGCAAAACCTTGGCAATGCTCCAGCTGGTGCCCACTGCAGCCGGCAAAGCCTTTGGCATGCTCTAGCTGGGGATCATCCCGACCGGCAAACCTCAGCCGGGTTGCTGGGCCCTAGGTCCCCGTAAGGAGGACTTAGCTGCAACTGCTAATGCCATTTTGCGGCACCTCACCTCTTCCCTTCCTGCTCCACTGGTCAATGTTCAGGATCTGGCTCAGCAACCCTGCTCAGGTTCTGAGACTTGCTATAATGATCCTTTCAATTTGCAGGAACTCACCTCTGCTATTGCGGCTTCACAATTCACTCGTCGGCCACACGCCCTGATGGCGTCAGCAATACTCAGTTAGCTAACCTGTCACCTGAGGCTCTGCTTGTGCTTCTCAAAGCCTTCAATCACTCCTGGACCACCTGCACAGTACCTGAGTCATGAAAGGCAACACACGTCATGTCTATCGTGAAGCAGAGGAAACCCACCACTGAGCTGTCCTCTTGCTCTATCATCTGGCCTCTGCAAGATCCTAGAGAGGGGGGGGACATTCACCACTGGAGCAGATTGACATTCACCAGTGGAGCAGGAAGGGAAGAGGTGAGGTGCCGCAAAAAGGCATTAGTAGTTGCAGCTAAGTCCTCCTTATGGGCCAGGGCAAGGTTATGGAAGGGGAGGGCAGGTGCTGGCTTCCCCCTTCAGATTTCTGATAAACTTCCAGACTTTCCCAGGCCATTGTCTGGAAAAAGCAGGCTGGTAGAAAAGCCACTGAGCTGTCCAGAGCAAGAGGACAGCTCAGTGGCAAATGGTTCCAGGCCCATTGCTCTATCATCTGGCCTCTGCAAGATCCTAGAGAGAGACTGGTCCTTGGACGCCTGGAATGGTACTAGTGTCCAATGGCTCCTCCCTGATGGCCTCTCGGGTTTCCGCAAAGGGAGGTGCACATCGAACAATCTCATCGACTTCATCTCTGCTGCTGATCAGGCGCAGTCTGTGGGAGAGACTACTGTTGCTGTCTTCTTCGACATCCAGAAGGCATTCGATTCAATGTCCCTTTCGGATATTCTCTGCAGGCTCCATGATCTCAGCCTCAGAGGCAATATCAACCAGTGGATTGCAGCATAATCTCCAATAGGACAGTTCGTGTGAAGCTGGGCAACATGCTCAGCATCTCCCACACCATCAATCATGGAGTACCTCAAGGGGGTGTCCTCAGCCCGATATTACTGAACATCTTGCTGTCAGGTCTACCCTCTGGACTCGAGGATAGAGTGGGTATCTCTATTTAAGCTGACGATATCTGCATCTGGTTCCCTAGCCAGGATCCCTACTACGCTCAGCTCGTGATGAAATGAGCTGTGGACACGGTCGTCAAGTTCTTCGACAGCCTAAGCCTCACTCTTTCCACTGATGAGACTGTGGCCATGGTTCTCACGAGGAGACGCCTTCCACTCACCTTCCCTGACTTCTTGCTTGGGTGAGATCACATCAAGGCCGTCGATCAGCATAAGTTCCTTGGTGTGGTCCTGGACAACAGACTGAGCTGAGGGCCTCATATCCAGCATCTTAAGACAGTTGCCACTGTGCAGAGAAATACTCTGTCTTTTCTTGTTGGTACCCACTGGGGAAGTTCCTGCAAGACCCTCCTGGTCTTGTACCGACACTTGATCCTCTCCCGCATCATCTACAGTGGTCACCTTCTGTGCAATGCATCTGATACACTGCTCAGCAAGTTGGCAACTGTCCACACTATATCTCTGTGCCTCTGCCTCGGACTCTGCCCTAACAAACCTAATGCATTTGTCATTGCAGAGGCTGATGACATGCCTTTCCACCTGCACTGGAAGAGAGATATACTGTGTCATCTCTCGAGACTCCATTCCCTGCACTCTAACCATGAGCTTCTCAGGAAGTTGCATGACAGGCCTCACTCTGCCATCACCCTGTCCACCAAGGACTTCTACGACTGAGTCCTTCCTGCCAGCTCCAGATGCACGAACTGGCAGGGACAGATGCTGGATGCTGGCAATACTCTCTTCCCCGACCTTCCACCCTGGAGGAACAGTGATCTAATGATCAATATCACTATCCCTTCTCTTGGTCGGAAGAGCGACTCTGATCAATTGGCCATCAGACTACTCTCCACCTCCTATGCCACTGCATGATATGAAAGATGTATTGAGGTCTACACTGATGGATCTGTCGACCGGGAGAGGCAACGTGATGCCTCTACCATTGTCATCCCCAATACTGGCATTGCCAGAGGTTTCCATCTCCCGCATCTAATCTCCTCCACCTGTGCAGAGCTTCATGCTATTCTTGAGGCTGTACTTTTCATCCTCAGCCTCGAGAGTGGCAACTTTGTCATCCTCTGTGACAGCAAGTCAGCCTTGGAAGCTCTCCAGAAGGGAGACAGCAAGAGCTGCTACCCCTTCCTCATCCAGAAGATCACAGAGACTTGCATGAAAGTCACTTCTACTGGAATCACGATCCATTTCCAGTGGATCCCTTCCCATGTAGGGATACCTGGAAATGAGCTCGCTGATCACACAGCGAAGGAGGCACTGGAGAATCAGAGGTGTGTAACTAATTACCCTCTCTCGCTCAGTGACTGCAAGAGTTCTGTCTCACAACTGGTGAGCCAGTTCCGTCTTGCTGCCGTTTGCTCAGTGGCAGCAGTCCTGAATAAGGAACAGCATCTGTTCCTCATTCAGGTACCTGGTTGAATGTTCTCTCACTGCTCCTAACCTCGGTAATCTCCTGAGATGCGAGGAGACCCTCCTTCATCATCTCCGAGTTGGTGTCATCTACAGCAACTATATGCTACACACACTTGGCAGAGTTTACAGTCCAGACTTTGCCACTTGCAGCACACCTGAGGCTGTATCCCATGTTCTGCTCAACTGCTCCCACTACAATGCCGAAAGAGATGCTTTGTTCTGGGAGCTTAATGCTATATGAACCACAAACTACTCCATCATCATCATCATCATCATCAATACATATCAAACTTTGAATATTCCTGCAAAGAGTTAAAACAATGTAGGCTCATTCAGGCACAGACTACTCCATCACCCTCTTTCTTGGCAACAACCACAGTGCGAAGCTGCAATGTGCACACTTCCGTATTGTCACTGACTTATTTTAGAACATTGGCCTTCTCTGCAAGGTGTAATGTTCAGTACTTTTACATTGTCCTGAAAAGGGCCTTCCTTTTTACGTTGTCCTGAAAAGGACCTTTTTTTTCGGAGAGATAGCTGAGAGGCAGATCCTTCTGCATCCGCTATCTCACTATTCCATTGTGACTGGTGTAGCTAGCCCCTTCTCTGGAGGCTAATTTCACCATATTTACAACACCTTGAACCTTGGATGTGGTTGTACTTGGAAAATTTTCGGATAAAGGCGGAAAACAAGATGGCGGAATTCAAATTGGTGGACGAAAACTCAAAATTGGGGGAGTTTGAGGTGATGTCAGGATTCAGAATGGCGGAAACCAAAATGGCCATCGTGGGACTTTGCGAAATTTCAGATGAGGTTGGAAACCAAAATGGTGGGACTTATTCAGGAGTTTGTGGTCCAAATGGTGCCCCCCCAAAGGGAACCACCTTGTCGTGGTGGGGGGGCTTGCGTGCCTTAATGAAGTCGAGGGCTATGCCGACCAGAGTTACTCATGTCGGACAGGCCGAGATGGAAAGGCCAGACTAAGAGTTGCCAAGTAAGGACTGAGATGACTAGAAGTGAGTGAGTAGAGATGGAGGATGGAGGAGAGGAAAGGTGGGACCCCACAGGAGAACACCAAGGTGTGTGGTGGTCGGTTGGCAAGGCCAACAATGTTTGTGACTTGAGCACAGCTGGAGGTGGGCTGTAAAAGAGGACAAGACGATTGAAGAGAAGTGGTATGGAGTGAAGTTAACCAATGAGTGATGGAACAGTGCAGAGGGCAGCACATATGATTGGGTGCATGATTGGAATGGTGGTGTGAAATTATGTTGATGAGACGGACGAAAAAGTTGAGAAAAAATTTTAATTACTGTAGTCAAGGTTCTCAGAATGACTGCAGTAACAGTTTAGGAAATGGAAAGTGTGGATGGTGAACACACTATAAAGGTAAAGGCGTACAGACGCCTGTGGCTATGGGGAAAGTCGATATTACAGGTCTGTTGTTAAAGGGGAGAGGTGGTCTGTGTCGAAAGGCACAGGTTCCTCTCCAACCCGTTTTTATTTTCTTTTTAGGTTCACTGGTCTCAAAATCATATCATTCGTAGAGATTAGGCTGAGGTCGTTCCATTAACACAGGGGAGGATGGGAGTCCTGGTCCTTTGGACAGGGGACTCCCGTCCTCCCCCATTTTTACGCCTCTGATTTTTCCATTTCCGGGTGGAGGTTAGGATGGACTCTACCTGGAATGCACACCTCAAGACGTCCCTGGGGTGCAGGCCTACTTCCTAGTTGGACTCAAGGGAGGAGACTGGCCGAGATTGTTCAAATTGAACAATTTATCTAATAGGGAAATGGTGGCCAGTGCTTAAGTTTGGATTGAGCCCTGATGGGTGAGGTGGGGAGATTGTATCATGGTCGCCACACCTATGAGTGGCCCACCTGTTTACCGTGGGTGGAGACCTGTAACGTGGAAAGGAGGGTCCTGGCAGTTGAGGGACAGGCAAGCTGGTATCCCAATACACTGTCCTTGGCATCTGCTTCAATAAAACGGGAGGTCTGAGCTGGCACTCTCGGATCAATCGGTATGTGAGGCATCCCCTGTCCCGCCCCTTGACCGGGGTGGGTCAGGGGCGGTTGCGGTGTCAACCGGGTGGAGGTGATTCTTGACGATATGGGCTGGGTCCGGACGGGAACCGGACTAGTACCGGGCGTCGGCCCGGATCATGCTCTGGTCCGAGGGGAGATCCGAAGTCTGGGTATAACCTGGGTGCATCTCTGAGGTACCTCGAGTGACGAATTTAACTCTAAGGCCTCCCCTTGTAGGACTCCATTGTGGGTGGAGACCGTCTGGGTTGAAAATTTTTAAACCCACCATGAAGTCTAAAAAGGCAATGATGGTGACAGGAGATAGTGAGAAGAGGACAGGTAAACAAGACAGCAAGCCCAAGGAGGCTGCTGATCTTGAGGTTGTGGTGGAGGAAGTCCCGGAGACTCCCCCTCCCACCACAAACAGTATTAAAGAAGTAGAAGGGCCTCCAAAGGATGGAGAGGACCCAAGTCACGGCGGGGATGAAGGGTGCTTAGCCAAGGAGGTAGCCCCGGATAGTCAGAAAGAGCCCAGCAGTAAGGAGAAGGGCTCAGGAAGGCTGGCAAATGCAGCTGGCCTTCTGGAGGAGCTTGCGGTGGAGATGTTCCGCCAAAGAGCTGATAGTGAGTTAAGGGATGCAGTTATGGGTGTAGCTCGTAAGCTACACGCCATAGTCGGCGAGCAAGAACTAGAAATTGCAACCATGAGAGGACAAATCTTAGAGCGGGCTGCACGTCCACCTGAGAGGAAGGAGAGGCCACCAACCTACGCAAAGGCTGTTGGTGGGCAGGGACAGGGAAAGGGCGGTTCGGTGGTAGCTAAAAAGCCCACTCCCCCTGAAAAAAGGCAGAGACATACCCTGCTGATCTTTTCTAAAGATAAAGAAAAGTCAGCATTAGAGGTGAGGGATAGTCTCAAAGGAAATATCAACCCCACAGACCTAAACCTGGGGGTCATGACCGTTAAGCCAATGAGGGCTAACGGAGTCATTGTGGAGTGCAGCTCAGAGAGTGACCGGGCTAGCCTAAAAAGTGCAATTGAAAGCCACGAGTCACTCAAGGGAATTTTAGAGGCTAAATCGGCCGTAAGGCTGAAGCCTAAAATCATGGTTTGCAGCGTGGATAAGGACATTCCTCGCGAGGACCTCCAGAGGGTCATACACAACCAGAATAGGCTGAATGATGAAGAAGGAGACTTAACGCCTATGTTCTCAATGAAAGCCCGAGTGGACAATACGGTCCACTGGGTTTTAGAAGCTAGTAGTGCCTCTCATAGAAAGTTACTAGAGGTAGGTAAGATTAACGTAGGCTGGTCACGGTGCTACGTAAAAGATTATATTAGAGTCCTGCGGTGCTACAAATGCTATGCATTTGGGCATAAGCAGAGCGAGTGTGAGCTAAAGACACAACGGTGTTCACAGTGTGCGGGTAAGCACTCATACAAGGAGTGAACAAAGCCCAAACCGAAGTGCATCATATGCAATAAGGCAAATAAGGAGCACTGTGCCAAATATGATATTGGCCACAGTGCGATGGACATGAAATGTCCGTCGTACTGTCGTGAGATAAAGTTGTTGCGTAGACGCACCGACTATGGGAAGTAGGTTTCCTGGTGGTCCGTGGGCAAGTCTGAAATTTCTCCAGATTAATTTAAACGGGGCAAGGGCTGCTATGGCCCAACTCAGCCAGGAGATAAAGGAAGAAGGAGTCGACATTGCTCTTGTGCAAGAGCCTTACTGCACAGAGAATGTCATTAGGGGGCTCCCTCTGACCAGTAGGCTATTTTGTATAAAAGGTACCAAGCTTAAGGCTGGAGTTGTCGTTCTGAACCCCAAGGTGAATGCCATTCTGGCATATGACACTGATACTGTTGTAGTAGTGGAGATCGGATATGGACGATTATTAGTACACGCCATCTCCATCTACTGTCCTCCTAATAATAACATTGAGGACTTATTAACCGAGTTGCAAAACGTCCTAACTCGTGTTAATTCTAAGAGCTTTATAATAGGCGGGGACTTCAATGCGAAGCATCCCTTGTGGGGTTCAAACCGACAAGATGTCAGAGGTGATATGACTCTGGACTTTATCAACTCTGCTGATCTATTATTACTAAATGAAATAGATACGCCAGCTACTTTTAACGGTCCAAGAGGTCGCAGCTGGATAGACTTGACCCTAGTAACACCTAGGTTGCATCCTATGATCCGGAATTGTCAGGTGTGTCAGCGATAAGGTCAGTAACAGCGACCACAACTATATAGTGTTCCAGGTGGGTGGAACATCTCCCCCACAATATGCACGATGGTTTGCGGTGGGTAGAGCTCCTGACTGGTGTAAGCTCTTACACTGTGTGTCACCGGAACTGGCGAAGATCGGCCAGAGTGTCTGCAATATTGGAGATTGCGATTCACTAAATAACATCATTAGTGAGATGACGAGGATTTTAAGTGCTGGTTGTGAGGCAACCTTCGGGTACAAGAAGCAGCCCAGAGCAGGAAGAAAATCGGTGCCCTGGTGGACACCCGAGCTCAGCATTACAAGGAAAAGGGTGAGAGCTCGTAGAAGGAGATTTCAAAGATGCAGGACTGGGGAGAAAAGTACCAGAGAGGAGGTGTACAGGAGGGAGCAGGCAAAATATAACCTCGCAATACGTCAGGCGCAGCTGACCTCCTGGCAGAAATTCTGCAGTGATGTCTCTGCACAAAACCCTTTTACTTTACAGTATAAGCTAGCCACGGATAGGGATTTTAAACCCCTGGATATTGCATATGTTCGCAAGGAAGATGGATCCAAGACCTCTTCCTTTTGCGAAACTATCCAGGTGCTCTTGGACAATTTGTTTCCCACTGACGACGGGAGTTCTGATGATGCAGAACATCGGCTCCTAAGGGAAAATTGCAGGATTCCGCCGGACACGCCGGACGACGTTCCGTTTACGGAAGAGGAGGTGAGAGAGGTAATCAGAGAAATGGCCCGGGGCAAGGCCCCGGGGAACGATGGTCTGACAGTGGAGATTGTTTCTCATGTGTTTAATGAACATAAAGAACTGTTCACCCAGCTCTTCAACAAATGCTTGAATTTGGGAGCCTTCCCAACCGCCTGGAAACAGGCTGACCTTGTCCTCTTAAACAAGGCAGGTAGGGATCCGGCTGACGCGAGATCATACAGACCGATATGTCTGCTGCCGGTGTTGGGAAAGGTGCTGGATAAACTCCTGACCAACAGGATGTACCACCACTGCCACAAGAACGGATTCCTGAATCCCAAGCAATTTGGGTTCAGGACGGACCAGTCCACCACCGCTGCTATCAAACAGGTGGTGGACATCGCTCAGGTAAATAAAGTGCACAAGTTGCACACCTCTCTCATTGCTTTGGATGTGACGGGCGCGTTCGACAATGTCTGGTAGCCTGCGATTCTGACAAAATTGAAGGAGTGTTCCTGCCCTAGGAACATCTTCATGCTTGTGGCCAATTACCTCCAAGAGAGGGTTGTCACATATTCGCATGCTAGTGGAACAGCCTCAAGAAACTTGGAAAGAGGCTGGTCGGTAAAGAAGCGACCATATTCAGAGTCACGCAGGCTAAGGAGAAAGCAACATTCCTCGGAGTCCAGTATGACCCTGAGGAATATGAGACAAATACCGCTAAGTGTGATCTACATCTCACAAGGAGACTATGTGTGCCCTGGTCCACGGAGTTACCATCAGGTACAGATATTGAAATATACACCGACGGTTCCAAGAGCGAGGAGGGTGTGGGTATAGCCTTCACTGTCTTCAATCAAGGGGCCAAAGTGTATGATTTTCAGAGGAAGGTTTCAAATAATGGCTCAGCCTTCCAAGCAGAGCTGCTCGCTATCAGAGAGGCCCTTCACTGGGTCCTCAATGACGGCGGTCTAGACAACGACATAAGGCTGTACACGGACAGCCAGGCGGCTCTTCATGCACTTGAAGATGCAACCAACAGGTATCAGATAGTGAATGAGATCAAGTGCATCCTGGGTAATCAGAGCATGCCCAGGGTATCCTTCTCCTGGATCAGGGCACATGTAGGGCATGAAGGAAATGAGCGGGCCGACCAACTGACCCGTTCCGCAGGTAATAACACTCAACCTGTGATAGCGGTAAAGACTTCAAAAACTACCCTGAAGTCTATAATTGGCCAAGGTACCATTCAGGAGTGGCAGAGGCTCTGGGATACGACTGAGATTGGTCTTCAAACAAAGACATTCTTGAAAAGGGTCAGTCTATCCCTGATGTCCTCTGACCACTATTTGACGCAGGTCCTAACAGGACATGGGAGTTTCCCCAAATACCTGGAGAGGTTTAAAATCTCTACCCACAGTTACTGCGGCTGTGGGGCTCCAGATGCAGATGTTGGGCACTATATCCTCAGGTGCCCATTCACAGAAGGGTTCGCTAACGAACTCAGGGACTCCCAAGCGATCAATGAGGTAGCAGGCGAACTGGTCTCAGTGTCCATTGAGAGTGCCCGTGTCAGGGCACACTTGAGGGACATAGGCTGGCTTGTCTGCCAGCTCCGGTACTCTCTCCTTTGAGCCCCGTGGCTGCTGTCTCTCTTGGACTTATTTTCCTACCTTCTTCCCGGGCTGCACTCAGCACCCCCTTTAACACCACCCATACTCCATGTGCCTACTGGTCTCCCCTGAGACAAACTTCACCTTCTTTTTTCCAAGCCTCTAGTTGCTATGCACGTGTAGTGTCGTGAGACGGAGCACGTGCTTTCCCCATGGGGAGTGGGTCCTTCGGGACCCACTCCCCACCCCGTATTAACCAGAGGTGGTCCAAATGGTGGGGTTTAATAGAGAAGGTTAAGGGGTTATGAAATATGAGTTATGAAATAAGAGTTATGAAGTAGTTGGGGTGCATAATGGGCGTGGCCAATGATGTCATTGGGGAAAGCACTGTGCAATGGGGGTACTGGTGTGTCTTATACTATTAACGTGTTAGCTCCCACACATTGCAAAGACTAGTTTTTTTCGTTTAAATTTACATTTTTAATTTTCCTTTTTGACTTAGATTGCTTTTATAAAATTATTTTAATAAAATTTTATATATCGAGTTAATAATGGTATAACAACTCTTTCTTATAAATAGACCAAAAATAATGATTTGATTGTTTTATTTCTTAAAGGCATTTTTGTTCAGACAATTTTTTAAATAGGCAAGTTACAAGGATTCAAAGGGCATATATTTGCTTTTTGATTATTCAATGGAATTAATTAAGAATAGCAAACACATTCAATGCCTCTTGATGTGGCTAGTCATGTACTCTAGCCTGGATGGTGCCTTCTAGATTAGAGTCTTATTTACAGTCAAGAAGAAAATTTTCCATGGTATAATAGTACTTAAAGCCACCAACAGAGGAATACTCGACCAGTGGCTGGTAGCTCAGTGATCAGGAGTCCGTATTACCCACTATCAAAATTATGAGGATATGCACTCCATTGCCCACCCCCTTCTCATGCAAGTACGAAATTCCTCAACTAAATAATAATGCAACTTGAACTGTTCTGAACATGTATAGAATTTCCAATATTGTTTGGATGTTAAAAGCAATGAATTTTTTTCCCTGCTGAGCTCTCTTTATGTACAATACAACTTTTTTGAGTGTGACTACGAACTATTATAGAATTTACTGCTATAATTGCATTATTATTTTTTTAATTTCCAAATCAGAAACTTTTTGGGCCAACTTATACATTTATCCACTTTGAAAGCTTCCTTAGCAGAATGTTCTCTCTCTTTAATACGATAATAATAAAGTATAGTTACCTCAATATAATTAAAGGTAGAATAAATATAAATTTTATTTGCTAAAGTTGAAATTTTAATTCAAGGATTTTGCGTGTTTTATTGAGCACATTAACCTAGTTCTGTATTCATTTTTAACTATGAAAAGTAAGTTTTAAATTTCTACAAATATTTTAATTTATTTTACATTTCCGAAAGTAAGATATTCGCATCATATTCGATAACACAATACACTAAAGAAAAAAAATCCAAACAGTAAGCATTTTCTATTTGATTTCCATAATTATAATTCCCTGCGTTTGCTGTAAAATAAAATTTTTAACTCTAAAAAGGCATGCAGTAATGTGTACAACAATATAATAAACGCCTTAGAAAACTGTTAAAAGTATAGCATTATACTTCATGTGAATAAGACAACACAATGCAGAGAGAAATACACGTGAGAAAGTCTTAAAAAACGATTACCTAACCTAAAAGAAGAAACAGAACAGATGGATTTCTACTTATTTTCTCGAAGCTCAGAGAAATTTGAAAAATAAGATTAAATAGAGATGTGAGCATCCAAGTTTCCACTTTAACTTCCACCAAAGCCTTCAAATGGCAAAGATGAATCGTTTCGCTCTACTACACCGAAAGGGACTCGCCGTGAAATACAGTTGCAAACTCCTAGAGGCATGAGAAAAATCAGTGTCTCTTGCTAGAGAAGAATCTAACAAGGAGGCCTAGAAGTTCTCAATGATCAGACACTGTAGAGAGGATACATCTGATGTAAAACACGAGGTAAAAGAATATTGTGAAGTCAAACTATGATGTTGCTCTTTTTTCTGATCAGCAGCAACGTGGGGGAATTAGAATTCTCACAAAAATATTAAGATCGCTCGCTGAGCATCAGAAACATACAAAAATGCTAGAATAATCGTCCTTAGCATTCCTTTCTTCGTAAAGGATTTAGAAAGTTTTTAAAGCGTAAATATTTAATATGTGCAGATTGTTAATGTTTTGTGCATCCAACACTTTTTGTTACGGTTTAAAGAATTTGTTAAATGTATACAGTTCTTTCTAGGAAAAGAGGTGGGATGCTGTGGTCTTCCACCAATTCTGATTCAAGTTATGTGTGGGGGGTAGAGTTTAGAAAATGAATCAAGAGATGTAAAATTGTTAAACTATATTTTAATATAACTTTATTTGCCAGACCTTTAGAACAAAGTACAAATTAATATTATAAAAAGTTAACAAAATCTCCTTCGGACAAGTTTTATAAATGACTCCAAATCAGAGTTATGTCTTCTGAAGTTTCATATCTCGCTTTCGTTCATTGCTTTTGGTGTCAACAGTGGAACTGTAGTCCAGTCGAAATGGTCTAAGAAAAATATTACCATCATTTTCAAGCAGCCATGGGCTACGGAGGTCCAACCAGACCGTGCAACTTAGTTCTCCAAGCAAGTCTATCCTGAGCTACATCTGCTGCATCTATCCACTGCACACCAATTCTAACAAGGTTCTGTTTGACATTGTCTGCCCACCGCATCCTAGGTCTCCCCCTCTTTCTGAGACCTTTACGCACACTGTTCATAATCCTATTCGCTAATCTATAATTATCCATACGGGCAACATGGCCAAACCAACGGAGTGTCTCTCTACACAATACAAATGAGTTTGCCGATTCCTTTACTTAATCTCATCATTACTTAGAAAATTGAACCAACTAGTATCCAAGATAGTGCATAAGAATCTAGAATAAAAAGCATCAAGTGTCCTGTTATCTTGTTTACAAAGTGTCCAAGTTTCACTATCATAACTAACCCTAGAAAGAACCAAACTATTATACAGTCTAATTTTAGTATTTAGGTGTATTCGCCTATTTCTCCACACTCTCCATAGATTCTTAAAAGTCCCGGCAGCAATCCCTATTCGTCTGTTAATCTCATGCTGCACATCACCATTATCTGTTACATAGCTCCCAAGAAAATTAAACTGTGACACCATCTCAAGACTGCAACCATTCAGATTAACTGAATCACAGCCTGCCTGACCAATTTTCATTACTTTAGTTTTCTCTCTGTTTATAACAAAACCTACTCTAATACCAGTTTCATCAACAGCTCGAATGAAAGAGTTCATCTCATCAACATCATTTGCCAAAAGGGCTAAATAATCAGCATAATCTAAATCAGAATTCCTACCTCCAGACCATTTGAGGCCAAAATCTTTCCCTTGCAGTGAATTTCGCATAATATAATCAATAACCAAACTAAAGAGAAATGGAGACAAAATGCACCCTTGCCGAACACCAGAAGTAATGCTAAACCAATTCCTAATAAGCCTTACCAACTCTCACACATGACACAGAGTTTTATTATAGAGAGCTTTCATTATGTGTGGTCAACTGTATATTAAAAATCTGTTATTAATAAACTCCAAATGAAAATCATTAAGTTTTATTTTTACACGAATGGAAAAAGGGCGTATACGGCGTATACCAGCGTGCCCCTCAAAAAAAGCACTGAATGCATATAAATAGATTTAGTAAATGATATTCCGCATTTCTTCATTTTTAATCACATTACAACATTAATAATCTTAAATAACATTAGAAATACATTAATAATAGTAAAAAACATACATTAATCATAACAAAAACATACATTAATAATATTAAAAGCATTTTTTAATATTTTATAACCTATATTATAGGTTTATTTATTCTTCTTATTGTAAATATGTGTAAATTAGCAGCATTTCACTTAATAAAAACGACTGCGTCATTTTTCATTAGACGTTACAACAGGGCTATACAAATAGTAAATTGGGAAAAATATTCGATGTGCAGTGGAATATATATGAAACACACAACAATAAGTAACTCATTTGTTTCTACTAAACAAAAACGTTAAATTTAATAAAGTTAATAATTTGCATTATCAATAATATGATCTTATCAACAAAAATATCTAATATTTGGTATTGGAGATTTCGCAATATAATGAAAATTAAAAAACAAACAAGCAGTTTTCGGTAGCCCAGAGACTACAGCGCTCGACTTCCGTGAAAGGACCTGGGTTCGAGCCCTGAGTAAGGCATGGATGTTTGTGTGATGTTCTTTCCCGTGTTCTCGCTTTCCACTATGCGTATAAGCTGATAGGATCTCGTCAGACCTCTGTGGTAAACAGCTTCTTGAGGAGGACACAGAATCACTGGGAACTGACGATTCGAGTCTGATTAGAGTTGCTGATGCTTCATTTGTGTAGTCTTATTACCTTAATCGTTTCCATGAATTCTTGCCGATGTTTAAATCCCAAAATAAAAAGTGTTGCTCTTTTTGTTGTTATTGGTTTCAATGTTTTTTTTTTTTTTTGTTTCCTTTCTGCTGAGATGAATGATTTGAGACGATCCTGCTATAGTCGAAGTTTAATGCCAAACATCCAATTTATAACTTAATCGAAAGAAACAATTCTTTAGTCCAATGAACGTGGGACTGGACTAATTGAATTACACAATTAGGTCAGTTTCCTATCCATTGAACTAAAGAATTATTCCTTGTGTTTGAGTTATAAATGCATGGATTAAGTTCCCCATTCATTGACGGACATCCATGTCATGGGTAAAATGGCTCAGGGAAGGTTAACCCACCTGATAGTTGTTAGGGGACAGATGGAATATCCCAGTCAAAACCACATAGCATGTTTCTAACTTACACAGAGTATATGTAGGGTATATTGCTGATACACAAGGAGGCACGACATAATGGCGCTTCCGATGGACAGCGGTCTTTCCAACCCCATCAGTGTACTGGAGATAAAACTCAACTCTATCACAGTGGGTCTCGAACTTGAGATTGAAGATGACCAGCATGACGCACTAAGCCCCCCCGATAGGGGACCACCTTGTCGTGGTGGGGGGGCCTAGGGCCCAGCAACCCGGCTGAAGGCTGTGCCGACCGGGTTGGGCGCCGGTTGGACATGGCCAAGGCCAACCGAGGTTGAAGACGCTGCTGGCCGGCTTGATTGCCAGTTGGGTGGTGACGGCGTCGGAGACCTCACCTCTCAGGGACCTGTGTGGTCAGTTCGACGGCTCTGCCGAAAGGTTTCCCTCGGCCTAGTAGGCACGAGCTGTCCAAAAAGTTTGGGTCTTACTAAGAGTCTCCACCCCGGGTGCCGATCGAGCTTGGATCTTTATATCCTTGCACATTTGCAAACCGGGGAATAGATTAAAGTTAGGTTTCTTCCGGTGGTCAGCTTTCCTTCTATAGGACTACTGCCATGTGAGGCCGGGGTTGAGGCGCGCCTATAGGGCGTATTCCTTGCCCCCGGCTCTAGATAGTCATGGCTTTTCTTAACCAGGTAGTGCTGTCAGGCGGAACCGGGAATTGCCGTGGTTGCACAAGATCGCAACATAGAGATCAATAACGCCCTAAGCCCCCCCGATAGGGGACCACCTTGTCGTGGTGGGGGGGCCTAGGGCCCAGCAACCCGGCTGAGGCTTTGCCGGTCGGGATGATCCCCAGCTGGAGCATGCCAAAGGCTTTGCCGGCTGTAGTGGGCACCAGCTGGAGCATTGCCAAGGTTTTGCCGGTTGGGGTGGTCCCCGGCTGGAGCATTGCTGAAGCCAATCGAGGTTGAAGATGCTGCTGGCCGACTTGATTGCCGGTCGGATGGTGACGGCGTCGGAGACCTCACCTATCAGGAGCTCAGTGGAGCTGTTCAAGGGCTCGGCAGAACGGATTGATTCCTAGTAAGCCAGAGACCTCACAAAAGTCTGGGTCTTACTAAGAGTCTCCACCCCGGGTGCCGATCGAGCTTGGATCTATATATCCTTGCACATTTGCAAACCGGGGAATAGATTAAAGTAAAGTTTCTTCCAGTGGTCAGCTTTCCTTCTATAGGACTGCTGCTATGTGAGGCTGGGGTTGAGGGTGCGCCTATAGGGCGTATTCCTTGCCCCCGGCTCTAGATGGTCATGGCTTTTCATAACCAGGTAGTGCTGTACAAGCGGAACCGGGAATTGCCGTGGTTGCATAAGATCGCAACAAAAGAGAGATTCATAACGCACTAAGACTGCTCCAGCGCCTGCTCCTACTGGCCAAGTAGACTATGGGGAAATGAAGTTAGTTTATAAGCCCCTAGATGGCGGCATCTGTAATGAAAATTTCAAGATGAATCCCTGAGATTAATGACCCCAAGTTGTGACAATGTCCGAACTTTTTTCCGAACTTTTTTACTGATCATATTTTATTCTAAAAACGATGAACGTGCACGAGTCACAAATAAGGCTACCCACGTAGTTCTTTCTTTAAAAATCATTTGAATTTTTCCAAAGTTAAATAGACATTTACAAACTTCTAAGAACATGGTTATGCATTTCAGTGAAGTGCAATACAGTGAAATGTTGATATAATGAATATCAGAATAACGAAATATTCAGTGTAACGAACACTGACTAATTTACTACACCAACTAAATTTTCTGACACCGACTAATTTACTATGTATTTCTATAGAAAAATGTTTCCTTTAAACGAATAACAGTACAACGAAAATATTAGTTTCAAGGAATTAAAATTTATCCTAATACAAAAAAGACCATTATTACGAAACTTTTCAAACAATACGTACGTAACAAAAGTACGCTTTAACATCTGGCAATTAATTTTTAAGCGTTTAATTGCAATTTCACAGCAACTAAACGCTGTGAAATATTTAAGCAATCACAGCTATATGAAACACATGCTATTGCGCATCGCTCGGGACGCATTTTTGCCGATCTCATTCCATGGCATAGATGTTCTCTTCCAACACCTCCTACAAGAGAAGGTCATACAACTGCGAGACAGAAAAATGCCTACATCTAGAGCCCCTATATACCAGGCCGACCAGCGACGATCGGCCTTTAGCGACTACGGTAGTCGCCGATCTCGGTATGCCCGCACGGAAAGCGGAGGGTTACGGCCGTCACGATTGAAGTTTGCCGCATGCATATTTTATGATATTAACCAAACTAAACTTAATCGTAAACGATGAATGACTACTAAATAAAATGTAGCTATCATTCATTTACTTATTACTAATCGATATATCACATAAATTAATATTAAAATACAGAAGCAATAGTCAAAAGTATATATTATAGCACGTTCTCGGTCGAATTCTTTCAACGCACTTATTTTAAATTTAATTGGATCAGCCTGAAATTTAAACACTGTGCAATTGTTCCTATAGCTGTTTAGACAATTTGCAGCTGAATATCTTCCGATAATAATTGTTTTTTATATACTAAGGATTCGAAAAACTGCGGCGCACACGGTGGCTGCATTGAATTTTTAACAGCGCCCTCTATCGGTGGAAAAAGTTGGAAAATACTAAAAATTTCAAACGAATATTGCAAACGGACTGTTTACACTGGAAATCTGAAATTTTGGTAGTAGAGTGTTATGGTCAGAAGGTTTACAATGGCAACAACGCTCTGCCGTCTTAGCCAAAAGGGGGTGCGAAAATAAAACTTGTTTTAAGAGATAAACGAAACAATATTTTTTTTTTGGTTAACAGGCACTAACAAAATATTAAGTATTTAAACAATATTTGATAATCTTAGCATTACCTGTAGATGTCTAAACGTCTGCAAATCAATAAATGTTTTTGTGGAAAAACTTTCGCCAACATACGGGATTCGATTCCGCATCTCTCCAGAAACATGCCAGAGTATTCTAATCTGTTGAACTAAAGCCGCCTCAGTCTTTTTTCCGCTAATAATGACTATTACTTTCCCGTGAATTTTGGGCACCTCCTTATGGCGTCATCTATGATCTCGGTTGGCAACTATTCTTTTTTAGTGTTCTGAGTAAGATGGAAAAAAATAATAAAATCACATTACGCTATTTAGCGTTATTAAATATTTAAACAATATTTGATAATCTCAATGTTACCTGTAGACGTTTAAACGTCTATAAATCAATAAATGCTTTTTGTGAAAAAAAGCCGGCGTTAGTTCAACATAACCTGTTGTCAGAAACTCTGGCATGTTTTTACATAAACATGTCAGAATACTCTGGCAATGTTTCTGGAGAGATGGGGGTTTGAATCCCGTATGTTGGCAAAAAAATTTCCACAAAAATATTAATATTTACATTTTTTGAATCGCCATCACTTGCAATTTCCAATGTTAGAGAGTGCTAAAGGCGGTAAATAAAAACCCGAAAGGCGATCTCTAGGGGTGGAAAAAGCTGGAAAACACCAAATCCTTAAATGAATATAGCAAACGATCTATTTTTGCTAGAAACTTAAATTTTTGGCCATAGAGTGTAATGGTCAAGTGGTTTATACTAACAGTAATGATTTGTCCCGTTGGTAAAATGCAACTTTTCTGCTTTAAGAGATAAATGAAAAACATTCTTTGTGTTTTACAAGTACAAATAAAATATTAATAGTTTATTTTCTAAAGTATACAATTGTTCGAATTTCCACTGTCAGAGGATACTGAAAGTGTAAAATAACTAGAAGAACGCATATCGCCTCTGTCGCATACGGGAATCTGGTTTTTAAAGAGAATGAAGCTCTTCCTTTGCCTACTTTTTCATTCCTTAAAAGTTTTAATTATTGGTGTTCAATGTTGTTTTTCTGCTGAGGTCCCGCCATCCTCATGGACCTTCTACTATGGCTTATAAGCTGACAAGCTCTTGTCAGACCTCTGTGGCAAGCAGCTATTGATGGATTATTTATTTTTAATTTTTAATCTATGATGGGGAAAATGCAAGGGACTTATTAGTAATTATATAACCATAACAGAATCTACAGTCGAGATAATTAAATATCCAAAGAGCAAAACTTTTAACATTCGTTAAAAGTTTTGCTGTAGAAATATAATATATTTTGCTATAATATATAAGCCGTCCCGTGGCCGAGTGGTTAGCAAGCTTGGCTACTGATCTACGGGACCTGGGTTCGTGCCCCGGATAAGGCATGGATGTATGTGTCGTTTTTCTGCTGAGGTCCTGCCATCCTCTCAGACCTTACTATGGCATATAAACTGGCAGGCTCCTGTCAGACCTCTGTGGCAAGCAACTGCTTGAGGGGGTATTTTTATTTATAATATATAATTGGATATTTAGTGATCTGTAATGATACAAATTAAAACTACCTTTGAAAATACGAATTATATTTCATTAGTACCAACTAAAGAAGAGATTTCCAATTATCTCTTAAAACCGTACTGTTTGCCACCTACCTTGGGTGTAGGGGTCAAAGCATTGTTGTCAGTGGAACGACCAAAATTTCAAATTTCTGACATAGCTACAGCGTTTACAATATTCGTTTTAAATTTCGCGATTTTTCGATTTTTTTTCCACTGTCAGAGGGCGAAATTATAGCTTTTGGGAGATTCGTAAAATGCAAATTGTAAAATTTCATGAATACCTGTCCAACTCAAAAAGAATTTTTAATTTATCTCTAAAAAAGTACAATTTTCTGTTTAAAACAAAATAATTGCATTCTCCCCCCACCCCCTGGGTCTAAAAGGTCAAGTGATTGTTGTCAATGGTAACTGCGTAACCTTTGCATTTCAACACCAAAATTTCAAATTTCTAACATAATTACTTCGTTTGGTTATGTTCGTTTCATATTTTGGAATTTCTACTTTTTCCACCGTTAGATGGCGCAGTTATAACTTTTAAGAGTTTCGAAAAATGCAAATCGCAATATTTCATTAATACCTATCCAACACAAAAAGAATTTTCTATTTTTCTGCATAAACGAAGAAGTTCATTGTCTACAGACGGACAGACAGCAAAGCAATATTATTATCTTTTTTTTAAGAAAAAAAAAAGCCCTAAAAATTACATTTCCTTTTTATCTGTTTTCTAAAGTGCTTCCAATCGTGAGCACTGAAATCTGTATTAAATATCACCTTACCCTTTTCCGGATCCATAAGTATCCATGCAATACCATTCAGCTTTGTACGCCAAATAATCCAAGCGACGACAAAACATGGCGTCCAATTTTGATATGGCCATCCTCTCCCTGTAAGGGCCTCTAGTAATATCTATCCATATATTGTAATATCTAGATAAATTGTGATATCTAGCCATATAAATATCTTTTGACTTTGCTTCGTAATTGCTGTTCTCATCTTTTCTCAGTGTGGGCAGGTTTTGGCCCAGTCAGTAGACCACCAAACTAATAATCTGCAGTTCCCATATTCGAGTGCCGACGTTAAGACGATAAACCCACACCCTACTCTCGGTCAGTAAATGACACCGATGGTCTTTAAAATAATAATAATAATAATAATAACAACAACAACAACAACATTTATTTAATACACAATACATCCGATTACATTGGTCCAGCCCAGTGGACACAAATATTACAATTGAATCTTACAGAAATCCACAAGAGTTAATAACTCACCTGTGGAATTTTATCATATTTCATTTATATAATTTATAATTTTGGCAACAATAGTCAATAAATGTTTTAAGAATTTATAAAGTAATCGAAGAATAAAATAATTTGAACAATTAGACACAAAAAATTTAATAAATTATTAAAAATTATGAAATTTATTGCAAAACAATTCTCAATATTATCAATATCTAATAGCCATTTACGAAGATTTGATCCAAAGCTATGTAAAGTTTTTTCCATTTTTATATTGTTTGGCAAAAACTCAAATAATTTAGGCGCAAGGTAAATATAATTATTTTTAGCCGCAGTTTTCTTAGTTAAGAATTCAACGAGATTAATAGAGTTACTGTATCTTTTGTTATAATTTGTAAATTTTATATTTTGTTCTGACCAATTTAAATCTGTAGCAGTATAAATTAAAGCTGTATCATCAGCAAAAGCAATTAAATTTCCTATTGTATCAAGTTTACATAAATCATTTATATAAATTAGGAATAAAAGTGGTCGTAAAACTGAACCTTGAGGAACACCAAACTGCACAGTTTCTTCCATACAAATAATTTCATCTATATTAACTACCTGAACGCTATCATTAAAATAACTTTTTGACCAATTATACATTCTTCCTCTAAATCCATATTTCTCCTGTTTAAATAGTATTATGTAATGTGGAGCAGAATCAAAAGCTTTATGTATATCCATAAAAACAATAGCTACTTTAAGATTATCATTTATTTCTTTATGACTATTGAAGTTAATTTTAAAATAGCAACCTCTGTATTTATTTTTTCTCTAAATCCGAGTTGATTTTCAGCAAGTTGTGGGTTGGGTTGTTTTACCTCTGAGGGGCAGTTTTTTGCACACCATGGGCTAAATGGCCAGGTCACATGGACCCCGAAGGCTCAGAGAAGGTTGGGGGAAGGGACCCACTGGAACAGCTGTTGGGAGACAGATGGTAGCCTCCCATCAAGGCCATCCAGCGTGTTCTTTAACGCGCAAAAGGTATGGCTCTCCCGCACACGGGGCCACGGCTTAACGTCCCATCCGATGGACGGCGGCCTTTCCAAGCCCATCGGTGTCCCCTAGTGACCGTGGACAAGGCGGGGAGTTTTGCGGAGAATAATCTCAACGCTGACCCAGCTGGGACTCGAACCTGGGAACTACAGATTACGAGCCTGGCGCGCTACCGATTGAGCCACCCCCGCCCCGATTTTCAGCAAGAAAATTATCTTTGTAAGAAACTTTACCATCTTTATATTCATAATTTTTTCAAAGATTTTTGATAAATTTGATAGTATTGAAATTGGTCCGTAGTTCCCTAAATTTTATCGATCGCCTCCTTTATAAACCGGAATTACGGTAGCCTTTTTTAAACAATTTGGAAAACTGCCCTCTGATATAGAATAATTTATTACATGACATAAAGTCTTAGAAATATATGGTCTTGTCAACACTAGATAATTCATATATTTTTTAAAATAAAGGACGATAAATAATCATTTCCTGAAGCCTTTTCTATTTTTAGTGAGTTTATTGTCTGTATCACATCAGTTTCAGTTACATAATCAATAAAAATTGATTGTAGTGTGGAATCTAATTCTGTCAAATTATATGTTTCATTTATTGGGATCATTTTTATTAATTTCTCTATAATACCAGTAAAATATTTATTAAATATATTAACAAAAACCAAAAAGATTATCATGGAAATTGTAATTTAAATTTTTGCAAATTATTTCCGTAGGAAATACCTTAATTTTCTTGTCAACACTAGATAATTCATTAATAATTTCCTATTGTTTTTTCATGTTTCCAAAATTTTTAGATGTTTTATTTTTACAATAAATTGATTTTGCCTGCCCAATAAGATTAAGTAATAAATTTCTATATTTAGTGAATTGTTCCCTTAAACTTTCATTTGAAGGCTCTGCCTTACATAATTTATACAATTTGTTCCTTTTTTTTTATCGAATTTAATAACCCATCTGTAATCCAGGGTTTTAATTTTTTCCGAATATGATGATTATATTTAATATAACTCGAAATTTTATTAGTTCCTGTAATTTTTTTATAAATATATCAATTTGAATATTTAAATCAGCATAATTTTTTTTATAATTTCCCAATCGCAATCTAATAATTTATTTATTAATATATTTAAGTCTGTTTTAAAATTTTTTATAATTCATTTCAATTTTATTTGAATTCAATTTTAAATTAATACCTAGGTAATAATGATCAGTTATATGTGTTTAAATAAGGTAAGTATTTAATTTTTTTGGGTTTGGTATTCTTACAAAAATATGATCTAAACAGGTTTTTGTAGTTTCTCTAGTTATTGAATTATTTGCTACATAGAATTCTAGGTGATTAATCAAATTTGTATAGTTTTCGCTTATTTGATCTCCAGTTTTGATGTCTATATTCATATCACCAGTTATAATAATATAATTTTTATTTATTGTATTTAATTTACATTCTAATTCTTCAATAAAATCTGATTTTTAATAAATATGTGATCTATAAAAGGCTAATAAAGTACAAATAATATTACCAAACATCAATTCCATTTGTACCAAGTCTGCATTTGTGAACATAGTGTTACAAGAAATAACAATAAATTCATATTTTATGTACATTAAGACACCTCCAGCTCTGTTTTCTAATTGGCATTTAAAATAAATGTTATATCCCTGTAATTTATATAATTGCATTTCATTTTCCATTATCCAGATTTCAATTA
The DNA here is from genome assembly GCA_038380435.1 of Ryuthela nishihirai. Lineage (NCBI taxonomy): Eukaryota > Metazoa > Arthropoda > Arachnida > Araneae > Heptathelidae > Ryuthela > Ryuthela nishihirai. Next base: position 96,887,390 of record JAWZYU010000004.1, read on the forward strand.
AAACAGTTATATCTGGATAAATATCTGTAAGATTTAAAAGTAAAGAAAAATGATAAAAAAATTTTTTCGCACTTCTAATGTTTCCCACAATGATATTTAAACCCTTTCCCCAAGTATAATAGTTTTTATCATATACATTTTCTCCTGATATGACATTTATTTTACAATGATTTGTTAATAAAGTGTTTTCGAATACACTGTTTATCTGGTTAAAATTTAATTGATTTTTTTAAAATTTCATCTGAAATATCCATATTAATAAACTAAAACATATATTAGCAGAACTAAACTTTAAACCTAACTAAATCATCCAAAGTTTTTATTCTACATACTTTTGCCTTTTCTTCTTTTCGGATGAAGATTTTGCCATCTCTATCCAGACAAATTTGAAGTTTCGTTCTTGTTGAAGTTTTTTACTTTCATGTAGTAATAATTTATTTTCTTGGGTCAAGTGTTAATTTATGAATATTTTATCTTCTTGAAAACCTCGATGAATTTCTTTAGCAAACAGCTTCTTTTTTATTTTCCAACGAACAAATCAATGATCTTTCATTTTATGAAATGCCAACTGTACAATAATTGATTTACGTCGTTCTTTGTTTCTAGTAGGAACTCTATGAGCAGCTTGGATATCATTACTTTTGCATCTATTTGTAATGCGTTTGTTATATTTAAAACAATTTCTTCAATATTTTCATTTGCTGTCTCAGGCACTCCAACTATTTCCAAGTTTTTATTTCTGCTTACTGTTCAAGTTCATTCACCTTCCACTTAAGTTCTTTTATTTCATCGTTTAAAGAGCAATTTACTTTCATTAATGTTTCGTTTTGTTTTTGAACTTCTTTCTTCTGTTTGGTTAATTCTGAAAATATTTTCAAAAATTCATCTATTTTATTTGAACAGTAAAAAGTGCTCTTATTGTATTCTCCAATTTCTTTTAATAATAATAATAAATAAATAAATACCCCCTCAAGCAGCTGCTTGCCACAGAGGTCTGACAGGAGCCTGTCAGTTTATATGCCAGAGTAGAAGGTCTGAGAGGATGGCAGGACCTCAGCAGAAAAACGACACAAACAGCCATGCCTTACCCGGGGCTCGAACCCATTTCCCGTAGATCAGTAGCCAAGTCTTTCTTTAAATTAGTATTACTCTGCAGAAATTCTTTTTTGAAAGATGTCATATGTTTATCTATTAGATATTCAACATAATTCTCTTCTTCAGATCTACTCTTATTTTTTTCGTGTAGAATCTTTAAAGTTTGAAATGTTACGATCTTTATTTTCTGATTTATTATTTCTGTCTACAATTTGCTGATTTGTTGTTTCTGATTTGCATTTTTGACATCTACATATTTCTTTTTCCCAATTTTGCACCTTTTTAAAATTTGAATTTTCAAATCCTATGCAAGAAGAAGGATAATAAAACATGCAACGACCTGTGCATTGAATGGTTTCAAGTACATCGACTATTCCAACATTACACTTACCACAAAATTCATTTTCTAAATCTGAAGATTTATTTGTTGCACAACTTTTAGTTTCCATGTCAACTGTTGTTACATCACGCGATGGCACGTTCTTATGTTGCTGTAGTTTCTGTTGTTTATTTGATTTAGGCTTAGAAGAGTTACTGGGAAGATTGATACATTTCGAACATAGCCAATTCCTTTTCTTTTCTAAAGACATCTTAAAATTACTTTGTTTCATTCCAACACAATAAAAATGGACATAGCCACCACATGTGCCTTTACAATGAAGAAATTCACTAACATCACCAAAATCCAATTTACAAACTATACATATGAGAGCCATGTTAACTCAAACATTAATGCGCAAATATGAGTAATTTCGTTTGGGTTGCACAATTTAACAAAAATTTACAAGTTCTTTAAAAGTTCAATACTACTAGAAGCAGGTTATGCAAATAAAATATGCAAAAACAAGTCTTAAAAAAGAAAATAATTTCAAAATAATAGCACACAGACAAATTATACAACTCACCATAACAAATATGCAACTAACCTTCTCTGAGGTCTTGGGTCCTTGTGACCTGCAATTTAGCCTATTATGTACAGAAAAGTGCCGCTAAGCGATAAAACCACCCAACAATTCTCAGTGTAATGACTGTGATACTGTAAACTCTACATTTATTTATTTATACGTTCCTGATGTGTAGACCTTTTATGAAACTTTTTCAGTAAATAGAGACAGGCCAGTAAAAAACTCGTACAATAATCTCTGTATTCACAACATTATAGAGATCTACAAAGAGCAACCTTAGCGGCCATCTTATATATATATATATCTTATCTAGGTTACTTTTTATTGAAATTTCAAACACCAAAGGTGAGCGATTTTCTTCGCAGGGGGGATTTTCAAAAAAAAAAATTATATTTACAAAGTTTCAGTTGCAGCATCAGCAACCTCGTAAGAGATTTCGTCCTGTCTCCTCCGACAATCATCAGTCCAGAAATGTGCATGCTGTGATAAAATGCGTTTCACCCATTCTTAACTCTTAGGATTGTGTAGCAGAGAAAGGATACTCTCTACCTTTCCAGAATCGACAACATCTGGGTCTTAGAGTCTTTGCAGAGATTTCTAGGAGCGCCGCTTAACGCCTAGTTGGGAGGAAGAGCAGGAGGAAGGGAGGAGCAGTAGTTTCCTCCTTTCGTGTAGAGATGATAAGGCACAACACGGCCGGCACCCGACAGCCACTCACCGGCCTCCCGTCTCTTATACTGTCACGTTTTAGCTCAGGCGAGAAGTCGTCTCAGCCTCTAACAATCAATGGCGCTCTGTCTGCATGAGTGCACGGACTTGACGGTTCAGGTGGTCATTTTCTTCTTGATTCTGTTTCTTTTCGTGCTGATTGAAGGCTAGTTTTTTTTTTACGATATTTCTGACTGAATCTTTTCTCGGTTAGAAAGGAGTCTTCATTTTTCTTTCTGTAATCTGATGTAAAATTCCAAAAGGTTATATACAAGTAAAAAAAAAGCTAGGGAAAAATATATAATGTGATTGAATGTGCTGGGAAAACATGGTTTAGAACTTGTATATTTTTAAGAATAACATTATCTTTTTTAACATTTCGCAATATTAGTTTGTAAAAGTTTTATCTTTTTTGCAAGTTATTTGTAAGTGAACTCTCGGTTTTTGTTTCGTTCATGCAAAGAGAAAAGAATAAATATTTTTATAATATGTAATAGTAGTAGCAGTTTTAATAATGTAGTAGTTCTTTTCCTCATTTCATATTGCATATATCTTATTGTCTAAATGAATATACATCCAACTTTGGGAATATTGAAACATCCACAAAAGTTCAAAAATTCACTCATGTTTAAACAGTATAGTAAGGTAAATAATTTTCAAAAAATAGACATTTTAATACAAAATACTGTATGCATGTTATCATTAGTCTATCTACTTATCAACTAAACACATTATTATATTTTCAAAAGTAATATTACGAGGAAAATAAAAAGACAAGAAGCTCATGTACTGCAGTAATGACTACACTCACGTTTTAAACGAAATTTTCAAAATAATCAATTTCTGTGATCCAATTTCTTAATATTCCTTTAAAAGAATGAAACTTTATTTCGCCTTTAGTGGTTCTTCGTAAAAACAAAATATATATTTTTTATTATTATTTTAGGGTCCTGCAGCCTGCCTCGGGTCTGACACGACCTTCCTGTGTCAGGATAAAACCCACTTGTCTCGACCCTTTCTATTTTATTGTAGGGAGCTATTCTGCATATGAATCTCAAACTGTATTAATAACTCTGCGACTTGTCGTAAGGGTTAGCTAAACTCGTTAAGTGAAATAAAATAGTTAAATTCTTGGCACTAAATATATATGCTGTTAAGGAAGATATCACTCTGAAGTCCACGTCGATCACTTTTAAAGGAAAAATTGTGTTGGGCCGGGTGGGATACGAAACCACGACCTCTTGATAACATGTCAGGTGATCTAGACAAAGTCTGATGTATGTAGATATTTAGGGGGCTGAGTGCAAAAGTTGACAGACACAAAAGGAAAAACACCGTCTTTTTCTTTACATAATAGAAATTTCTTTAAATTGACATTTTGAAAACTGATTTATAATGAATGCCTTGGTTAAATCTTATTTAACGTAAGGAATAATATCTGCATGAGGAGGAAGAGTTTAAAAGCAATATTATTATTTATTATACCGGCCGCAGATCAATATCTCCTCTAATTGATGCTCTGAACTTTTTACCAGAAGTACACAATTCTCCGTGTCTCATGAAAGTATTTGTACCTGCTGTTTTCAACCTCAAGAAAAGAATGCTGCTTTTTTTTTAGGAAGAGGTAAAATAAGATTTACTTCTTCATCAATTTTGTATTTATATTTCATATTTCTGATATCACTTTTAATACTTTTTTTAAAGATATATTACGCGATGGTAGGTGTATAATTTTTTTATGGGAAGAATATTCAATTTATTATAAAATTGTCTAATACTGTGTTATTTTTTTATTTTTTTTTTAAAATACATGTAATGTTTCTATTTTCAGGTAGAATTAATGGTCTAATATTGCTTTTAAACTCTTCCACCTAATGCAGATATTATTCCTTATGTTAAATAAGATTTAACCAAGGCATTCATTATAAATCAGTTTTCAAAGTTCAATTTAAAGAAATTTCTATTATGTAAAGAAAAAGATGGTGTTTTTCCTTTAGTGTCTGTCAACTTTTGCACTCAGCCCCCTAAATATCTACATACATCAAACTTTGTGTGAACATCACAGAGGGAGAATAATATAAGCTATATGGGAATCCGCTGGATCAACCAAACCCGGTATGGATCAGTTTGAATTTCTAGAAATTCCCATAGACTTAACATTAGCGATTGTTAGAATGATTGTTGGAATAAAAATTGTTACCTTTAAAAGGAGAAATAGTTCAACTAGGTTCATTCTGCTTCTCGCGTGATAAAACCATTATTTCAGAAAGGAAAAAGAAATCGAGCGAGACACGAGGTTCTTCATTGAACTTAAAGTCATTCGAAAGAGCATGAGCGGAATACGAGGATTTCAATGGAAATGGAAATGAAGTCATCCCTAACGAAGAAAAATTCACATCCGACGTTAATATCATTAACGTAATTATTTCGTGTGTAATTATTTCATGCATTTACGTGATAAAATGCTTCTTAAATTACTAAAAGTATGTTTGCTAAAATATGTTAATTAATAAAAGTATTAAATATTGAAAAATGCGCTAAATTATTTTTTTCATTGTACATTTTACTCTTAGTACGTACACGTTCTTTGCACGGCTTAGACCAGCCGTACACAGTTGTTCATATTAAATTATATTTTGTTATAAAGTTACCTGTGTCTGACAAATTATTTCCGAGCAACTCTGCTGGGTACGAAGTGATTTTAAAAATCGAATTTCTGAGCGAGGCGATATTGCTTTTCGGTTTGGAAACTTCTTACGTGGAGATTCCCATGCGGTACCTCAAAATATGACCATTGTTTCTCCCATAAGAGACAGGGAGAAAGTTTTTCCGAGTGGAGGGTGTTCGAATCAATTGTAGTGAATTTTATGCTAAATGAAATCTTGTAATTTGGGGAGTGCAATCAGCTATATACTATACTTTAGAGAGTAGCAGGTTTTTCTGGCTTAAAAGCCTTCTGGATTTTAAGCCAGAAAAATCTGTTAGTATAAAATAATTGTGAAATGATCTTAATAAGCAACATGTTTATTCCAAGTTGTGTAGCCGGGTGGTGAGCATCTTTGGCTACTGATGAGAGGGACCTGGATTCAATCCTCAGGTAAAATGGATGTTTGTGCTGGTTTTCTGTTGGGTTCCCGTCATCCCCACAGACCTCCTACTATGTGTGTAAACTGATAGGCTCCTATCAAATTTCTGTGACAAGCAGCTGCTTCAGAGGGTAGTCATTATTATTTTATTTATTTCAAGTTAGCGTACCATCAATATGTACGATAAAATATTTATAGAAATCAACTCTTTCTAGTGATTGCATACACACCCATCATCAGAAATCGAAAAGTATGATAATATATACTGTTTTCAAGTTATCTACGTGATTTTGCCTCACTCTGAAATACACTAGTGCTCAAAGATTAAGCAACAAATTCAAATAACAACATATATTGTGCGATAGTTGACAATAAATATTCGTTTTTACATAAAAAACGAAGCTGAGTTTAAATCTGCACACGAAATTTTCAAAGTCGCGCATGCAAAACAGGTCAGTATAACAAAATATCTGAATTGTACGTGCGCTTAAGTTCGTGTTAGATTCTTGACAAACGACATCCGGGATAGCCAACCGTTAGATAATGTCCGGAAGAGATCTTTTGGGTGAAGGCATGAGGTAGCGATCAATCAGGAGGCTCGAGGCAATGTCAGTTTAAGGTAGCCAGATGGCTAAATGTGAATTGTAGCATTTTACGCCGTCTTCGGAATCGATTTCAAATAAGCCAAGCCATCGCTAAAATACTTGTTCTGGGACGTCCGAGGGCCACATCGACTAGGGACGACTGTTACCTTCTTCTAAATGCAAGGCATCATATATCCCATACAGCCCGTCAGCTCACTTGCGACCTCGCTGTATCCATGGGACAGGCTGTAATCCGGCAAACTGTGTCCAGAAGTAATTTTATGCAAGACAACCAACTGTGTGTGTTCCTTCGACGAACGGCAAGCTCAGAACCAGATTAAATTGGTCTCGACAACATCGCAACTGGACTCAACGTCAATGGGGCAATGTTCTGTTCACCGATGAATCCTGATTTAGTCTGCAAAACCGATTCCCGACGACTATTGGTCTGGAGACAGCCTGCAACCAGTTATCATCCGATTAACATTTGTAAAGGATGGTTTTCGAGCTGGTAGTGTGTTGATGTGGGAAGGCATCATTCTAAATGGAAACACAGACTTTCATGACTCTCCAGGAGATACTGTAACAACTGTAAGGTATCGCAATGAGATCCTCGAACCTTATGGTCGTCTAATTCTCGCAGCAATGGATCCTGACTCGTGTTAATGGACGATAATGCTCGCCATCACATAGCTCGTTTGATGGACCAATACCTTGAGAATGAAATTATAAGCAGTATGGAGTGGCCTTCCCGATCACATTGCCTAAATCCAATAGAGCATGTTTGGGACGCTCTAGGACGATGCACTGCCGGTCGCAATCCACTTCCCAGGATCCTTGAGAAATTCAGATCTGAACTCATGCATGAATGTCAATTACTTCCTCAAATACTTATTGACACCCTGATATGCAGCATTATGAGTCCTTTGCAACCTGTATCGCTGTTCGAGGGTGATCACACAATATATCAAAGATATGTTATCATTGAATTTTGTCATTTCATTTCGAGGTAATAATTTTTTAATCTCTCACGGGAATTCGTTTCTTTTTCAGGAATTAGTGGAATATATGATCATGGATTTCACTTGTACGTTTCATTGAAATTCAACGAATGATTTGTTTGTAATTTGTGTTTTTATGTTTGTTGCTTAACTTTTGAGCACCAATATATATATATATGTATATTGTTTTCTGTGCATTTAGAATCAACTTCTTTCCTAAAAAATCAATTTCTGACATTTTTGGTTGGATTTATTTAGTGATTCAATCGGAATATTTTCATTATTTGACTCTCCTGCACACAGGTCACCGCTTACCGTCCCGTTCGACGGATGGCGGTAAACCATCGGCCTTTTTCACCGCGGGGCACGATAGGAATTTAGCTGAGATAAATCTCAACACTGATGGGACTCGAATCTGGGAATTATAGATTACGAGCCGGCGTCATATGGACTACGTCAACCTCCGCTCCTGCAGGATAAAGACACGTGTGTTATGCGCTGATTTTACATCAGGCATAACGATTTATTTTTTTTTAATTAATTTCTCACTTGATTTAGTTTTTTTTTTCAACACAGAGGGAATACACGAACAGACTAACAGGGTGGACGTTAGGGGGGGGGGGGCGGGATTCGCAGCTGCCCCGACGGGCCACACACAGAGAACGCCCATTGCCCGTGGGTGGATGACAGGCGGAATCACCATTTATTCTCTTGCAGTGTGAGGTCCGGCTGGAATGGTCTGGGGGTGCGAAAGACTGCTGACAGCTGTAGTGCGATCTCACACAGGAAGCTGTATTTGGGAAATCTTCCCCCATATCAAATACAGATGTAGGACTGGACAACATCGTCCAGTTGTTTACAGTAACGAACGAGGTATTCTGTTCCCCAGGCGGCGATGTCAACCTCAAGCGCAGCGACAGACCCCCTGGGGGGAATTTATTACTCGTAAGTTCCTCTGCAGATGCTACATATGGTGAACATACCATTTTCGGGAAAAAAACAAGGGGAAAGGAACGTGGGGTAGAGTAGCGAGGCAGGGAGGGCTTCAGTTGGTCCGAGATTTTGAACAGAGCAGACAGCACTGAGATTTTAGAGACAGTAGTTGGAGAGGACGGCCAGGGTTCTGGGTGGGCCAGATTCAGTATCCGAACAATAACAATATATATCGGAATCATTGGAAATGAGTGCAGGGTTTTGAATCAAAAGCAGTGTGATTTGATGCGTTAATGCAAGGAATGATGAATGATATGAATGAGTGGTTTCCTAAAATTAGAAGCAGAGAGACTGGAATTTGCTTCCGAAGCGCCTAACCAGTGAAGGGCACCCTCCCCCTTCCAACGTAACCACAGTGATGCAGCCGACCGCCTCTCTTCACCGCAGTCAAATTACCCAACAGCGTATGTGATGGTCAATTGAGGGCCCGTCTCCACATCAGCCACAGTGCGACAGAGATGTTTTCCCAGTCATCGGCTACAGAACGAATTAAGGAGATGGTCCCCACCCGAAGCTAGAGTGACGACGACCTGGCCGTAATCCGATGCAGCTGATGGACGAACTGAGCACTTAGAACGGTACGTTTACCCTTCTTTTAACTTATAAGTTGCTAACCTTAATTTTAGATTTAATTGTAAAGGGGTTCCATAGTCCATTTAATTCTTTAAGTTTTTCTTTTTTTTAAGTCCACGATAAATGATTGATTATTAGAAAGATTAATTGTTTTGCCTGTACTGTTAGATATTTTGTTTCAATAAATATTGTTATTGTTTCATGTTTTCCATAAACCTGAGTTGGGTTCATCATTGGATTTCCTATTAGTAAAAACGTCTTCCCCTAAGGAGACGGCCTGGGATTTTTGCAGCCTGCATTGTATAATTAAGTGAATAATACGTAATTGGGCTATGTGGGAAACACAACGCCACAGATTTAATTTTGCGTATTTCTACATAAAAATTGAATAGTGCTTGCAACCGCGAGGTGCGCACAACAGATTGGTGCCATGATTCATTTTTTTTTTAATTGGCTAATCACCACACGTGTTACAAGTTCATATCACGTAATACTAAGTTTTCTTATTTTAAATTTTAATCATATTTTCCTGATCGTTAATCACGTTGATCGAATAAATATTCTTCAATTATTGAGTTTCGTAAAAAGTGAATTATTGACGTACTATCCGCACAAGAAACAAATAGGCTGCATGAGAGGATGGCGTCATCCATTTCCCATTTGCATAAATTTGACTAAACGGCGTTTCATTTAAATTTATAACCCATATTTTATGGTGCTGTGTACAAATGATCAGACTGTCTTCAAGGCTGCACGGATGATGATTTCTGCTCGAGTTATCCCCCCCCCCCCGATAGGGGACCACCTTGTCGTGGGGGGGGGGCTAGGACCCAGCAACCCGGCTGAAGGCTGTGCCGACCGGATTGGTGTCCCAGTTGGACATGGCTAAGGCCAACCGAGGTTGAAGACGCTGCTGGCCGGCTTGATTGCCGGTCGGATGGTGACGGCGTCGGAGACATCACCTCTCAGGAGACCTGTGTGGTCTGTTCGACAGCTCTGCCGAAAGGTCTGAGCCCCGCCTTGTAGGCACGAGCTGTCGAAAAAGTCTGGGTCTTACTAAGAGTCTCCACCCCGGGTGCCGATCGAGCTTGGATCTTTATATCCATGCACATTTGCAAACCGGGGAATAGATTAAAGTAAGGTTTCTTCCGGTGGTCAGCTTTCCTTCTATAGGACTGCTGCCATGTGAGGCTGGGGTTGAGGTGCGCCTATAGGGCGTATTCCTTGCCCCCGGCTCTAGATGGTCATGGCTTTTCATAACCAGGTAGTGTTGTACAAGCGGAACCGGGAATTGCCGTGGTTGCACAAGATCGCAACAAAAGAGATTCATTGCTCGAGTTATCGTCCCTTGTGTCAAAGATGATCCACACGATTTACTCGACTGCTAGAGCATTACGTATATCCGTAAGAAGATCAGGAACACGTTTTTATTATTGTTATGTTGAATAGCACTTAACAACAGTCGTGATGTGCAATATGCTTTGTAATTGCACAATAATGAATAAAAACGTGTTTGATAAACGTACTGCAAGCTGTAGGTGTCTAATTATTTTTGGCCATTCACTGTACTTTATTTGTAGGGTATGACTTTTAGGGTTTTACCTGATTTCACCCGTTTTTCACCTCCCACCAAAAAAACAAGAAATTTAATATTTCGATTAAACACGTAAAAAGAGGTTATTTCATTATAAGTTGTTGCTTTTTCTCATAAAAAAAAAATTAAGTATGTCAATATTTTTGAGTTTGTCATTTTAGGCAACACTACATAAAAATAATAATAATAAATAAACAAAGATAAGAAAACAAATTATATTTACCATTAATTTTTCTACATTAATGTGGCAACGCACGCCTACTACTGATGCAAAATGCGAGTCACATTTACATTAGAATAATACAAACAGTTCTCGCTATAAACAAATTAATTGTTTCCAGAATATCTTTCATTAAACGAAAATTAACGTCTCGTTTTAATGTAAGAGAAAGTTTTAATTGTTTCTGCATACTGCATAAGAGCAAACTATCAAAAAAAAGAACATATTTATTAATATTAAAAAAAGTTGTAGATTCATGAAAAACTTTGTCAATACGTTAAAAATATCATTTATAAATGATTGTTGTGACCTTTAAAGCATTAGACGGAGGAGTTTATGCAGAAGTAATCTCGTTAAAGGAATATTGACAATTTATACGTTTTTATATGCAAATATTAAAATTTAATACCTAATAAATAAGATTACTTTTTCAACCAGAATTTTATCTGGTTGAAAACGTTTCGACCCCGATTTCTACCCGATTAAAAAAAAATTTACCCGATAATCACCTCTGAAAGTGAGTTTTTTTTTTCTCCCGAAAAAGTCATACTTTAATTATATGGGGGAAAAGTGATTAAAATTCCACGGTATTCAAAGACAAAGCCAAACTGTGCGCTTTCTAATCGTTAAAATAAACTATACTGCTCACAAAAATTAGGGGATATTTCAAAATGAATATGAAGCGATTATATATCCCCTAATTTTTGTGAGCAGTATATATGTGCGAATATGAGAGTAATGGTATAAGATGGAAGCTATGAAACTATTACATAAACTGGCGGAAATCGAAAAAACACCCAGAAGGAATTCCTTTAAGAACGTCACATTATTATATCGTTACAAATGAAATGAATGAAACTGAGCGTGAATTCAATCAAATAGCATATAGCATTGATAATTCTAAAACAATGTAATTTATTACAAAAGTATGGATGAAATTATTTACACCAACTAAATTCAACCAGTGTTTATCATAAATGTGAACAAATCTACAATCTATCGAGAATCTTGCAAACAACTAAATGTAATTATACACCAAATGATGAGCTTTTCTTTCAGAAAAGTTAAGACCAGCTCTATCTGTTCGACTAGCATATTACGCCTTCATTTTGATTGTCATGTTTCTTGTATAACCTTCACTTCAGCGTAAACAATTCTTTGTCTTTTCTTACCAGTTTTAGTAACAAAATTCTAAAATGTAATACTCTTTTAACCTACCGGGCACTCACCACATAAAATAATTCTTCTTCAGATTATTTTATCACGTAAAAACTTAGACTAACTACATTTCCTTTTGCACTTCAACTGCACTTCATAACAAAACTTTTGTTCGTTATTTTTTTCAATCAAGTCTTTCGATGTCGTTGGTGACGAAATTCTAACTCTGTAGCATACGCGAGCGTTCATGATGCGTTTATCATAAATTCATTAAAGCACCTTCATCTGTCGTAAAAATATATTTTAATATTTAAGGGCAGCAGAAACCGTGATCCAAGACTGAAAGTCATTGGATGAAATAATGACGTCACTGAGGACGACAACACGCAAATGTACGCAGTGCGTATTTAAGGACTAGGGCGTGAAGAAAGAAGTTGTTCTTCTTGTGTCGTGTTGTTCAGTGCTTTTTGAAGACGCTACAATGCCTGGACGATGCAGGCGCGCAACATTTGTTCAGTTAGTGGGATTTGAGCGAGGTCGTATAATGGGTTTTTGGGAAGCAGGTTGGTCTTTTCGTCAAATTGCCACCGCTTTGCACGAGAGACATCGGGAGTGGTACGATGGTGGTGTCGATGGTCAGAAGAGCATTCACACACTCGCAGACATGATTCTGGGCAATACAGAGTTACGGACGCACTAGCGAATCGGCATATCAGGAGGGCAGCGGTGTCAGAGTACACGGCTATGGCGTCACAAATTCGATCCTCTGTCGTATCAAGGGGTCTAGAAAAACGATACGCAATTGTCTTTTGGAAGCATGACTATAGGCACGGTTACCACTGTCACCTTGTCACTGTTGAGCATGTTTGCAGTGGTGTGAAGAACGAGTTCATTGGTGGGAAGAATGAGAGTCTCTGCTTTTCGGTGATGAAAGCCGATTCTGCTTAGGAGCGTGTAATGGTCGTTTACGCATCCGAAGGTGACAAGGTGAGGGGCTTCTTCCATTGTGCATCCGCCAGCGACTCACAAGGCCCACGCTGGGCATCATGGTGTGAGGAGCGATTAGTTATCACTCTCGTATGTGTCTGGTGTTTTTAGAGGATACACTAATTAGAAATGCATAAGTCAGCTACATCGTACAGCCGGTCGTACTGCCATATTTGAGTGTAATCCCAAATGCGATATTCCAACAGGATAACGCCCGCCCACACTCCTCCAGTGCAACTCATCAAGCTCTTCAGGCAGTGCACCAACTCCCTTGGCCAACACGCTCTTCGGACTTGTCTCCAATCGAGAATGTCTGGGACTGGATCTGACAAAGACTCTTCCACGAACTGCGTCAAGCAACGACCATCGCTCAATTACGCATCCAATTTGAAAATGCATGGAATGGTATCCCCAAGCGTTTGTACTATCGACTGCATGCCAGACTGAAAGCTTGTATTGCTGCTCGAGGAGGTTCATCACCTTATTAAAATGTGCCTTTTGTAAAATGTAATACTCATTAAAAGGTACAATAAACATTGAATCACTTCGCACGTTTGATCACTGTCCTTTCTCAACAAGTTGTTCCCACTAAATAAATCTCATAGTCGTTTCAATGTCAATGTTTTTTGTTTTTTTTCAATTTCCTCCAGTGTATATAACAGCAATTTAGCAAATCATTATGTTACATAATAGCCGTAATTCCAGGGGTGAACGCAGGAGCAAACGGCGTACGCACATTTCTTAGGTGACGTAGTGTAGGAGAGGCTCAGTCAGTAGTGCACCAGGATTTTCGCGCTTTTGGCACAGCTCTCTGTTGTGCCAATATCGCGAAAACTGTCTGACACGATTATTTGTTGTTCTGTTTCTGTTTTGCGCTCTAACCGTATGGCAATGTTTATGGAAAACGATCTAGCGAATAACATTTTAGAAAGGCTTACAAGATAAATGCAAGAAAACGACACTTTGAGGAGGGGTAAAATTTCAGACAAGCATTGAAGACTTGAATGTTATCTGCTGTTATGCCCCCACTGAGGATGCCGATGAGGATGAGAAGGATAGGTTTTATGAACAACTTAAGGATATTTTGAATTCTGTCAAGAAAGGAGATATTACCCTTGTTCTAGGTGACTTCAATGCCAAAGTTGGTACTGACTCTTGACCATTGAGGAGGGGTGATAGACTCTTTTGGTATTGGTAGCTACAATGCAATGAACAACGTCTCCTACAGGTAAGTATACTTAATGATTTGAGAATAACTAACATTTATTGCAAACACCGCGACATACATAAGTACACATGGGTTTTACTTGATGGGCTGCATAAGAATATGATTGATTATATATTAATTAACAACAAATGGGTTAGTTCTGTTAGGAATACCAGGTCATATAGGGGAGCTGAAATTGGATCTGACCATTACCTTGTTAAAAGTGTCTTGTAACTTAAACTTAAAAAGTGTTGTGATAGAGTTAATAATTTTACCTTTAATTCTGAAGCTTTGAAAGACCCAGTTATAGTTAAAGCTTACCATGATAGGCTACTTAGTCATTATGACAGCCATGGTTTGCTTACTACTGAAGTTGAGGAAGAATGGGACCATTTTAAACAGGCTTTATTGGAAACTAAGAGTACTCTTTTAGGAAAAAAGGAGCAGAGGAGACAGAATTATTTGAGTGATAAGGCACTTGAGCTTATTTCGGAAAGAAAGAACTGCAGGAATGTCCTTTATCAACACCCTACTAGTCCTAATAGAAAGTATTACAGAGAGCTTAATAAACATGTAAAGGATCAGTTAGCTGCTGATAAAAATCTTTGGCTTGATGGCTTGGCTGACAAAGTCGAGGAAGCAGTTAGACAGCACAACAGCAGAGAGCTGTACCAGATAGTTAATGTTTTGTGTGATAGAAAACGGACAGGTATAGAGGGATTGAAGGATAAACAAGGTAAGGTTATAGAAGGTGAGGATTCTGTCATGGCTAGGTGGCTGAGCATTTCAGTGATGTTCTAAACAATGTGGTTAGTTCTACTCCCATTGTTCGCAATGGTGATAGATGCATTGGTGGCTTAATGTTGGCCCTATAACACAATCTGAAGTTATTTTGGCTGTTTCTAAACTTAAATTTCATAAATCCCCAGGGGTAGATGAAATTACTACGGAAATGCTCAGAGCTGGAAATGTTTCGGTTACCACTTGGGTGACTGAAGTTTTGAATATCTTTTATGATATAGGCATAATTCCTAAGAATTTTACCAGAGTTATTATTATCCCTATTTTCAAAAAAGGTGATCGCAGTTCTTGTGATAACTATAGGGTTATCAGCCTACTCTCTGTTCCAGGTAAAGTTCTTTCCATGATTGTGCTTAATAGAATTAAGAATCTGGTTGACAGTCAATTGCGTGATGAGCAATGTGGATTCAGAAGTGGTAGGGGATGTGTGGATCACATATTTTCACTTAGGCAGATTCTTGAGAAATGTTTAGAGTTTCAGAAACCTTTGGTTGCTAGCTTTGTTGATTTCAAAAAGGCTTTCGACTCTGTTGATCGTCATAATTTGTGGTTGATTGTGAGATCATATGGTATACCAGACAAGTTAGTTAACATAATGAAAGCTCTCTATAATAACACTGAGTCGTGTGTGAGAGTTGGTAAGGCTTGTAGCAATTGGTTTAGTATTACTTCTGGTGTTCGACAAGGGTGCATTTTGTCTCCTTTCCTCTTTAGCTTGGTTGTTGATTATGTTATGCGAAATTCACTGCAAGGGAAAGAGTTTGGTCTTAAATGGGCTGGAGATACTAAAATTTCTGATTTAGATTATGCAGATGATTTGGTCTTGTTGGCTAATGATGTTGATGAGATGAATTCTTTCATTAAGGTTGTTGATGAGACAGGTAATAAAGTTGGTTTGGTGATAAACAGCGATAAAGCTAAAGTGATGAAAATTGGTCAGGCAGGCTGTGATTTAGTTAATCTGAATGGTTGCAGTCTTGAGCAGGTGTCACAGTTTAATTATCTTGGGAGCTATGTAACAGATACTGATGATATGTGGTATGAGATTAACAGGCGACTAGGGATTGCCTCTGGGACTTTTAGGAATCGAGAGTTTGGAGAAATAAACGAATACACCGAATAGTCTTTCGGTGTATTCGTTTATTTCTCCAAACTAACCCTAGAAATAACCAAACTATTATTCAGCCTAATTTTAGTCTAAATTAGACTGTATAATAGTTTGGTTATTTCTAGGGTTAGTTACGGTAGTGAACCGTGCGCGCTTTGTAAACAAGATAACAGGAAACTAGATGCTTTTGATTCTAAATGCTTACGCAGTATCTTCGACATTAGGTGGTTCACTTTGTAATTAATGAAGAGGTTAGGCAAAGGAGTCGGCAACCTCCTCTGAGCTGTATATTGTGCAGAGAGAGATTCCGTTGGTTTGGCCATGTTACCCGTATGTATAATTATTGATTAACGAATAGGGTTATGAACAGTGTGCGTAAAGTCCTCCGAAAGAGAGGGAGACCTAGGATGCGGTGGGCAGGCAATGTCAAAGAGGACCTTCTTAGAATTCGTGTGCAGTGTAGAAATGAAGCATATTTAGCTCAGGACAGATATGCTTGGAGAACTAAATTGAACAGTCTTGTTGGTCCTCCGTAGTTCATAGGTGCTTGGGGATGATGAGGTTGATGATGATAAATTGTGGGAAAATTCAATGTCGTTTATATGGGACTCTTGTAGGGATCGTCGGCTCAAGACATTTCCCCCCCCCCCACAATAGAACACATTTTTTGTCGCCCTCAAATAAATATAATTTTTGTTTTGCCGTTCCAAATAACTTTATTTTAGTGTTACCGCAAAATATGTACTTTAATATCTCAAGTGAATTTGTTTTGCTTTTTTTTTGCCATTACGGGTGAAACTGATTTTATGTTTTGTCACCTAAAGAGATGCTACCATTTTTGTTATCTCGAAAAGATTGTGCCATTTTTGTGGCTGCAGCTAACTATTAGTTTCTGCCTCCACATTTGAAATAAAATGGCAGTCAAATCATTAGTAACTTTC
Organism: Ryuthela nishihirai; assembly: GCA_038380435.1. Taxonomy (NCBI): domain Eukaryota; kingdom Metazoa; phylum Arthropoda; class Arachnida; order Araneae; family Heptathelidae; genus Ryuthela; species Ryuthela nishihirai. The sequence continues at coordinate 96,904,351 of JAWZYU010000004.1, forward strand.
GAAATTTCCATGCCCGCAAAGTTATGTAAAGATCTTAGCACTTTACATTCATGGCACTTTTACTTTGAGTTTAATTTTGTTAAAGCCCGTTAATTATTAGCATTCCTTCCTTTCCATTTAGCCGCCGCAAGCGACCGCTTGCGGCGGCTAAATGGAATTGTGACGGTTAAATTGAATCTGACCTTTTAGTAAGGGACAAGACAAAGTGAATAATGGATATAGGAAAAAATATGCTTGCAGCAGTGGTTCTCAACCTTTTATGCTTCACGTATCCCCTGGAAATGTGTATGTAACTGTCGTACCCCTTATGTAGACAGATAACACTATAGTTATAGTATAATAATGCAACTTAGCGACTTTGTTACTAGATCTAGCGACCTTTGAGCTCTCACGGCGTACCCGAAAATTTTTTACCGCCTACCGCACGTTGATAAGCCCTGACTTACAGGAAAGATTGATTAAGGTTTCATTATAAATAACGAAACTGTTCTTTCTTACTGAAAGTCAGGACCGTGTCTACGGGGGTGGGGGAAAGGGGCCATGCCCTTCCATTCTTTGAGTATGCCAGTAAGGATAATGAAGACAAAAAAATATTAAACCTGTGCATATTTTACCCATTCTGCATGAAATTGTTTTTAAATCTCTGAGACAAAGGTGGAAAATTCTGCACTGCGATGACGGTAAACGAGGTTTGCGTCGCTTGTATCCAGAATGCATCGCTTGCCCCCCTCCCCTCTTGATATATTTTTCTAGATCCGGGCTTCCTTGACGTTATCACATGCTAAAACTGGACTAGAAACATTGTTTCGTTTTATCTGTTGTTAAAGAGAGAAACTAATATTGTAGTTGTGGTTATTGGATTTACCAAGTGCTATGCATCCACTTAAAAAACTTTCTTCTGTCCCTTATACATGTTTTCAGTGGATTTCTTCCCCAACCTTCTCTGTGCCTTGGGGTTCATGTGGCTTGGGTAAATAACAGTGTGCGCACAAAACTGCCGCTTAGAGGAAAACAACTTACTCCAAATCATCTTATGGTATAGAGTGTGGATTTTATTTATATTCTGTAACAGGGTCTGATCTAGGGGGTCAAGGTAAGGGTAATTGTGGGGAAAATATTTAACTTCTGTTTATTTTTCAAAAAAAATTAAAATACCCCGAAAACGGATAGGAAAATGTTATACTTTAATGGAAATCTTGTCTGTTGGCTTTCCCGCAACTTCTTCTTTTCCCCTGTTCGACTGAATTTCTTTCTCCCCTTTTCCCCTTTATTTTTTGCTAGATTATGGCCTGTTCTGTGATACAGTCATAGAAAATTTGCAATTTGCTTGGAGATTGTTATTCATTCGAACGCTACAACACGAAATGCTTACATAACAAGAACAAGAAGAGCAGCATATCTCCTCGAATACGGAATACTCGTTTTCAAAAGAGAACAAGTTTTTCCCTTCTCAAATTTTAACTCTATGATAGGCGAAATTTAAATCAATGAGTTATTAGAAAAATGCAAATAGTCAATAGTTGTTTAAAGTTTTTTTTATTATTTTTCACCATTGGAGCTGTTTATATTATTGAGAGATTATTAAAGTGTGCGAATCCTAATATTTCTTCAATATCACTCCAACACAAAAACACAATATTTTATCTGTTTATAGAAAAAAAGTTGGATGTCTGTTGATAAATGAAAAAGTAAAAACAATAGCCCTTTTCTTTAATTGAGCTAAAATCGTAAGGTTTGACACTAAATAAACTAAAACATTCCTTTATTTGAACTTTATTGAAATGTGTCAAAATCATCCGAATTTTAAAAATTTCAAATCTTGAAAATAAGTTTATAAATAAATTACAAATTATATAGTGTTAAACAGTTATAATCTGCATTTTAGTAAATGTTTTAATAAAAGGGTAAATTTTAAAACGGATTTTCAGATATGTGGACCAAAATTAATTTGCATAATTATTTTAAACCAAGTGCAATACTGTAAGTGTATCTATATATATTTTCATTTAACATGGTCGCTAACATGAAAAGGAATAAAAATGAAATTCATAAATCTTCAACGATAATTGTATAACGTGAGATAATTCCAAAGAGTACATTTCGCAATAAAATATTCCAAAATTTATGTACCAGTAAATTCGTCGCGAATTACGACCACAAAAATTAATTTAAATAATACATGTTTTTTTTTATTGAGGAAAGGTTGCCGAACACGAATTTAATTCATGTTTTTATTAGTCTCCCGAACACTGAAGAACCTTCGAGTAACAAAAGTAGCGGGAAACGAATTTGCTTTCGAGGAGACACCACCCTAGCAATTAGCTGTGTTCACGAATACCCACACAGATCATGGGAACTCTGTTGGATTGTCGAGTGCCTGAAGAGCGGAAATGCTGGGGCAGAATCTTTTATCATTGTTTGCACGTGCTTTAACAACGGAGAACGCTATTCTGACGATGTTGTTGTTCACACTTGCATACATTGTTGCCAAGCAACCTGAAATGTAATGAGGTGAATGATGAGACTGGAATATGTAACGAAATGCTTCCCCATGCATGGAAACCCAATGGTCATTATTATGCTCTCTAAACACAAAAGGAATTCCCGAGAAATTTTGCGAGAGGATGATATGGGTGAGAAAAAATCCCTCAAAAAGCCTTTGAATTAAAGTGAAAGAAGACGTAATAAGAGTAACACTTTAATTTCATGCAAAAACGTACTTACAAACCTTTTCGCTTTATTGGGAAACTAGGTAAAAAATAATTTATAATGCTTCAAAAGTACATAAATATAATTCTCTGCATTATCATCGTCATTGCTTGACGTTAAAAAAAATTCCACTGCAATTTATTTATATAATGATGGACCTGAGGTTGCGCATATCACAAATCAAATTTCAATTTCATCGAAAGTATTATTTTCAATCCATTCATTCTCTTTAGCAAGAAACTTCTAAAAGTTGCTCAAAGTGGAAATCACAACACCAAGAACGAATGGAAGTAGAATATGTAAATCGCAGGAGCATCAGCCATCGGAGATATGCAAATGATCATAGTTCCGCAGCGAATGGACACGTGATACAGAGCTTAGCAGTGGATAAATACCGACAGTGAGGTTGGAGTGCGTGCTGCGTAAATGTTCGGAACATGCCTTGGAGACACCGGCGGGATATTCATGAACGATTGAGGCCTTCTGAGAGAGAGCGAATCGTCGATACGCCAGAGGTCGGATTTAGCCTTCGAGCCACCCCTCACGCTTGCGTTAGAATGTGAGCACACTGCAAGGTGCGTCTCACACAACATCATAGAACGCCGAAATAAACAAAGGAGAGGTGCTGAAACAGCACGTCACGCCACAGGATGCGAAGATCGCATGCTCCGTAAGAGGATCATTTGACACCCTTTCACCACAGCGACTATGCTGCAGAATGATTTGCCGACCGCTACGGGTACCGTACAGTCCAAGACTGCATAATAGTTTGGTTTTTCCTACGGTTAGTTATGTTAGTGAAACTTGGACGCTTTGTAAACAAGATAACAAGAAACTAGATGCTTTTGATTCTAGATGCTTACGCAGTATCTTGGGCATTAGGTGGTTCAGCTTTGTAACTAATGATGAGATTAGGCAAAGGATTTGGCAACCTCTTTTAAGCAACATATTGTGCAGAGAGAAATTCCGTTGGTTTGGCCATGTTGCCCGTATGGATAATTATAGATTGGTGAATAAGGTTATGAACAGTGTGCCTAAAATGCCTCAGAAAGAGGGTGAGACCTAGGATGCGGTGGGCAGACAATGTCAAACAGGACCTTGTTAGAATCGGTGTGCAGTGGCCAGATGCGCAGATGTAGCTAAGGACAGCTATGCTTGGAGAACTAAATTGCACGGTCTGGTTGGACCTCCGTAGCCCAGGGCTGCTTGAGGATGATGATGATGACGGGTACTGTAGTCTCCATGCAAACCATTGCACAACATTTGCTTGACACAGGAATGAGGGCGAGACGTGAAGTTCGGAACCTGCCGTTGCAGCAACATCACCGGTTATGCCGTCTCCACTGGTGTCGAAGGAGACTTGGGTGGGTTGGGTTGTTTTACCTCTGAGCGACACTTTTTTGCACACCATGTGCAAAATGGCCAGGTCACATGGACCGCGGAGGCACAGAGAAGGTTGGAGGAGGGGATCCACTGGAACAGCTGTTGGGAGACAAATGGTAGCATCCCATCAAGGTCATCCAGCTTGTTCTTTAACGTACACAGAGTATGGCTCTCCTGCACACGGGACACGACTTAACGTCTCGTCCGACGGACGGCAGCCTTTCCAAGTCCATCGGTGTCTCCTACTGACCGTGGGCAGGCCGGGGAATTTTGCGGAGATAAATCGCAACGCTGACCCAGCTGGGATTCGAACCTGGAAACTATAGATTACGAGCCTGGTGTGCTACCGACTGAGCCACCCCCGCCCTTCGAAGGAGGCAACATTGGACTACGGAATGGAGGAGAATGTTCTTCACAGATGAGTCCCGATTCCGTTTCAGCATGCCAGACGGCCTTTAGTCTGAATGGCGTGGTGGTCTCAATGATATGAGCAAACTATTTGGCGCCTAACTCTCATATCGAATATGTCAGGGTCAAATTGACCATAACATAGATAAAGCGCTACACACGATGTCATATCCCATTTGCTATTACTAAGGAATATCACAATATTTTTGGAGACATTTAGAATCATTTGGTGAAAACCATTTTGAGTTTTGTATACTTTTGCCATTATTGCTTACTTTTGAGCCCCAGCGTATATATATATATATAGTATTGGCAGGGCTGAATTTACGCCTCAAGCGCCTCCGTGCAGAAGAAGCTACAGGGCGCATTGATGTACGTACGGTCCCGTTTTTTTAATTTTTTATTCACATAACCATGAAAAAATGAAGTTATATAACCGAAATTGTTGAAATTTAAATGATAAATACAAATTTATTGTCAAATACTGTAAAAATCAATGTAATAAATTTATATTATTGATAGAATAGTAATTTATAATATTCAGTATTAACTTTTAAAAATCGAATTACTTATTTTCTTATTTAAGCTCCATTTTTTTGAGAAATGAACAGATTACACTAAATTATCAAAAGTATTGGCTATCTTCGTTGTTGTGTGCATGGAAAGCTAAACTCGATGCCCCCTAAATTTAAAATTAGAATTTTGTAGTAAAATGTCACAGGATATAAAAATCTTAAAAAATTCCCCAAATATCGTTTTTGAGTAATATTTGTGTAATACGAGGGTGATTCGAAAGTCTGTGCGTTTTCCGCCATGCAAATGTGTATGATGCCACATCACCCTCTTTCATTTGCATACCTCTGAACGCAGTGATACAAAGGGAAGTTTAAAGTTCACTGTGTCAGTCCCACTCTATTAGAAGTATCAGTCTTGGTTTCTACGTTAGTTTCTATCGTTATTATTGAATTCTAATATGGGGTCGTATTAGAAGTATCTAATATGGTATCGTATTAGAAGTATATGGGTCGTATTAGAAGTATCAGTCTTGGTTTCTATCGTTAGAAACGTTGTACATTGAGTGAATTAACGACTGAAGTTATGCAATTTTACGTTATTACTGGAAAAGCATGGTTTAAGAAGTTTAATGATGGTGACACGAACTTCAAAAATAAGCGGCGATCGGGACGGCCAATATCTGTAGATCGCAATATTCTATGCCATGCTGTCTAGAGTTAGTTTTGGTTGGTTGGTTCTATGGCGCAACGGCAGCTAAGGCCTTATTGCGCCAAACAAAGGTAAATGTAAAGGTAAAAGACATAAAACCCACAACCAAAGTTAAAAACACAAAAGAGGAGAGTAGCAAAAATTGAAACAATCATTATGTATAAAACCAGGGTAAAAAGAGTCAACAATTGGTGTATAGGACCTATAGAATAAAACAAGTCTAAATAGCAAAAGTTAAAAATATTAAACACGAGTAAAGTAATTAGCAAAACGTAAAAAATCAATAACAGGAGTTAAAATCATCAGATAAAAGTGTTCTAGTGCGAAAGCTAGGGATGAAACAACCATGGTGGTATGGCGAGCTTGAGGAGTAGGGAGAGGGAGGTGGTAGGGGGCGCCTTCCCCCCACTCCAAAGGCATCAGAGAGAACCATTGCACAATTCCAATTAGTTTCACTTTTAAGAGTTGCTCTCTGCCCGTACCCCCAAAATGTGATTCCTTGGACAGGACCTGTCTCACAAATGACATCTTATGGGTCGTATTAGAAGTATCAGTGCAATATGAAAAATACATCAATCGATATAAATTGAATGCCTCTTAGTCAGAAAATTGCGTTTTTGGGTTTTAACCGATTTCACCTGATTTTTACCTCCCTAACAAGAGATTTGATATTCGCGATAAATGTCCCCTCCCCCACCATCTGAAAACCTGAAAATGTGATTCCTTGGACAGGACCTGTCTCACAAATGACATCTTATGGGTCGTATTAGAAGTATCAGTGCAATATGAAAAATACATCAATCGATATAAATTGAATGCCTCTTAGTCAGAAAATTGCGTTTTTGGGTTTTAACCGATTTCACCTGATTTTTACCTCCCTAACAAGAGATTTGATATTCGCGATAAATGTCCCCTCCCCCACCATCACCAAAAAATGCATTTCATAATAGTTTGTTGTTTTTTCTTGAAAGAACAAAAATATTAAATTAGTAAACTGTCGAATTGCTTGTGTTTGTCATTTGTTAACACTACATAATAAAAAGTAATTTATTTCCGTTTTATTCTGCAGTTAGAAAAATTTAATTATTATAATACAATTCACATAAAACAGAAAAAGGAACATTGCGTTAAAAAACTCTATACAGAATTGGACAAGACTGAGTACCTTAACTAAATTATATTAAGTCATAAACGTGTGGTAAATATCAACTATGTAACACACCAGCATTTTAAGCGCTTCAAGCATTCTAAACATTAATTAGAAAAAGTAGTTAACAAATTGCGTTTGAATAGGGAATCCGTTTCAGTTTCTTTTAAACTATTATCTAAATTGTTTCAAATTTTCGAACCCTGAAAATTTAGTGATGCTTGTCCATAAAATTATGCATAATGGTAATTTAGATCTAGTTGCTGTCTACTTGGGTAATAATAACACTTCATTCGAAAATTGATATGGTATGTTTTTAATCTAATAGAACAAAACATAAATAATGATATATTTAATTTGTGTAGATCTGGAAGTTGTAGAATTTTGGCTTTTTCAAAAAATTCTGCAATATGTTTATTAAAGTTTAGATTATACAGTCTTCTGAAGAAGGTTTTTTGGATATAAATAGTTTATTAATATTATGATCCCTCCTCCTCCCCATATTAGAATTCAATAATGTAGATGAGGATAAATAATGTTAAATTTATATTATACAATTGCAATTTAATTATATTAATTATACAATTGCAAATACAATTGCATTATACAATTGCAATTTAATTATATTAATTATACAATTGCAAATACAATTGCATTATACAATTGCAATTTAATTCGAAAAGGAAACATGAAACTATAGCGTCTAATAAGACCAATATTTCTGGAACTTTTTTTCCTAATGTACGTAGCGTGTTCGTTACATCTTAAGTTGCCAATAAGCCGTACACTTAAGAATTTAATTTTGGAAACTTTTTCGATTGCATTTCCATCAATGCATATTTCTTGTAGGCAAAGATTTTCATAGACAAAGATAAAAAAAATAATTATAATCCTTAATTATTTTTTTATTAATGTTGCAAAGCAAGTGTACTACTAATGCAAGATGCTGGACATGCATTTCCATTCCTCTTGAACTCAGATATGAACCTGCTATGAAATTTCTCTGTTTAGTACGTATATTTGAAGGACTCGTGTTGACATTCGTATCCTTGTGGACTTTAAAAGCAGTATTACTCGACATTTGACAAACCTCTCTCCAGCATTGCTGTATTTTCAGTCACTAGCGTAGTCCTCCGATTGTGAACTTCAAAGTAATAAATTTGAATACAACGAAATTAATTTCCCGTAATTGGAAAACAACCGTCGTTTGCCTTCTTTCCTTCCTCTCTTCCATAGTGGAGACTTGCGGAAATGAAATATTTCTCGTGTAATTCTCATCCACATCCTTTCAAATGTGCAGATACGAAATGTAGATCAATCCAGGCATTATAGTTAGATCTACAGTGACCTCTGAATAAAGTAACATTAATTATGGATACCGGGGAAAACGTTATTCATACCTCACCCACAGATATTTAATTGTAACGATTTGATTGTAATTCAAGATACCATCATGTTTAAAATGGTCAGATTCAAAACACAAGCACGGCGATTATTATTATTATTGCGTCTTGCAGTTGAGGTCTCTTCTCTAGAGTAAATGGAGATATCCCAGCATGCGATTTGCACTGACTGTGTGCTTTATAATGTTGTCGACAGCCTGAGGAGAAATTGGATTAAAAATACGCATTACATGCGAATTCCCAATATTACATTATCACTGAATTCTGACACGAGTAAATGCATTTGAGAATCGAATTTAACAACTACAGAGATATTTACAGCTCTTGTTTAACTAAGCTTTGAGCAATTAACAGTGAATGGGTGTGCTGCCATTTGCGCTCAAAAGCATTTTGCTACCAGCGTAGTCTATCATTTAACTAACCGGCCTTCATATCAGAGAGAATAAAATTCTAACTAGAGAGTATAATTTCTGCGCATCAAACAAATACCTACTACGTTTACCATGGATATATCATAATCAATAAATCAATCATTTATTTCCAAATGATATCAATACAAGAGTTTTACTTATGAGCGGCACTTTTCTTTTTGCACAAAATGGGCTAAGAAGGTCACATTGACCCCAGAACTTAGAGAAAATTGAATGATATAAATGGACAATGGAGATTGATGTTACAAGGACGTCAAGCGCTCAAGAAGGTTGAAGGAGAGTATCCACTGAACAGATGTTAGGAGACATGGTAGCCTCCCATGAAGGCCATCCAGCATGTTCTTTAACGTTCACAGGTATGACTCTCCTGCACTTGTTGTCACTGCTTAACGACCCATCTGACGGACGGCGGCCCTTTTATGACCGAGGGCAGGGAGGAGGTTTAGCAGAGATAAATCTCAACTCTACCACAGTTGAGACTCCGACCTCAGAAATGCAGATTGCGAGCTGGAGCGCTACCGATACTCCTTATCCTGCCCCTTATCATTATTCTTATCCTACTCTGCCCCTTATCCAGGGCCCTCACATCCTGAAGCGCCCCCCCCCCCCAAGCCAGGATCTTTGGCGCCCCCCTACCTAAATATTATGCTAAGGTAAATCATAAGTGAAATTTTTTAAGGCAACGTGCTGCTCTACAGGATTTAGGATAAAATAAGTCAGTTTAAATGATGACACAAAAGTAATATTTATATTTGTTAAAAGAAACTATATGGATTTACAAAATAAAAACTTACAACAATATTAAAAATTATCTCAAAGTATATTTTCTAGCTTTGGTTGTCGCAAATTTTTTAATTACTTCAGTAAAATCTTAAAAATCATCAGTTAATCATCAGTTAATCTTCAGTAAACTTGCTTAGCAAAATCATTTTCGATGTACAAAATTTCTAGATGATTAAGTCGATCTTGACTAGTTGTGCTTCTTTGCAATGTTTTCAATGAATTTGCCAGTCTGCTGAACGATCTACCTGAAGAAACAGTAACTGGTACTGTACAAACAGTTTAATGGCGTTGCAGATATTGGAAAATATATCTTGAAGTTTTTTCTCATAAAGTGCATTCAGAAGTCTTATCGGACTTCTTTCCGTGCCGAAAATTATCTTGTGAATACCTTTAAGGTGAAGGATTTCATGTAGTAAGTCTTCTGACAGATCTTTCGCATATGTACTTAAAATTTTGCTGCTTTTGCGGTAAGTTGATCATCGTGTAGTTCTGGAACTTTAAAATGGGTGAGAATAAAAAAAAGCGATCGATTTTCTTTTAAATGTATCAAAACAGGTATGTGTTGTCCATCGCTATAGATAAGAGTATGAATGGCGATAAATCACAAAGACGAAACAAAAAGTCTGTGTGATGAGAGGGTAATGTAATGTACCTGATAAAATAATTAATTTTAGTTGGATGAACAAAAGTCAATATTTTGTAAAGTCGCTTTTTGTGTTCTGTTCATCTCACTTAGCTCGCCGACCTGCCACGCCGGGCCCCTCCCTAATCCCGGGCCCCCAGGCTAGAGCTCTGTCAGCCCTCCCCTTGTGGGGGTCATTCCCTTATCATTACATTGTGTTTAATTAAATATACACTTGAACTATTAGAATGCATCTTTTTTTTTTTGGAAACTACACCAGAAGAGTAAAGACGCTCGCATACGGTGTTAGTAAATTAAAAGTTTAAACAATACATTTGGTAAAGATTTGCTAATACTGATGTGGAAGAATGCTATATTTAATAATAATAGTTTTATGATAATAATATTTTTTCATAACAAGATTTTAATATCTGCTCTTTCATCAACATATCTGAAAAGCTATTTGAGGATTTGGGCTTTTTTTTTTTTCATTTTTAATTTTAGAGACAGCGAATTGAAAATTTTTGGCTCCAAATAAATGTATTTTTTATTACAATTTTTCTAGGCATTATAACATAATTATTAGTATATTCACTTTAATTAGTATATTCATTTTATTTTTAGTATATTGACAATATTTTATCTTTTAGCTTTATAACAGATTCAGACGCTTTTATATTTTCTTTCCCATTTAATTCAGTGGCAAAGCGTGAATGGTAACTGAGGAAGCAATGGAAGACTATGTGTCTGCACAATTGAGACTTTTGCAGTTCCCATCCATCATAGATCAATTACCTAACAATTTCTTGTCAATGAATCAACCTTATTCGAAGACTTCAAAGTCCCAACTGCGTAGCCGCATAGTCTCTAATTGCTTGTCAGTCAAGTTTTGCCTCTGATTCTGATTGAAAAATAATTTCATAAAAATGATACCAGTACTTCTGCGAAATGTAAGGCAATTTTTCTCATTTTAGGTTTTCAAAGTGAACAAAATTGCATTTTTTTTTCATTTCTAATTTGACAACCTCTAAATATACAAACCAATCACACTTTTATCAGTCAGTTTATGTGGATGTAAATACAATTCTTACTTACATTAGGTTTGCATCTGTCAACCAGGGTCGATTCGTCGGGTGAAGTATATTTAAATTAGAATAAAATAAATAAATTACCTCCTAAGCAGGTACTTATATAAGAGGTCTGACACGACGCAATACATTTTCTGTATATATATATATATAATAAAATATGCATAGACTTTATTAAAAAGTTGATTAATACATGCTAAAATGTTTTCTTATAACTTTGGAGATCGGTGTACAAAAACGTTTGGTCACACAGGGATGAAATTTAGAATGGGCAATAGTCAGACAACGAGGAAAGAAATAACACGAAGAACAAAAAAAAAGTTCCAAAAAAGTATCACCAGTTGAAACAATGGAACTGTGCAAAAGAATCAATCAATTACATTCCTATCAAGTATCCGTGAAGGAATGTGAGATGATAATACAGTCTTAACCAGGGCCGAATCTAGGGAGGAGGGAGAAAGGGGGCTATCCTCCCTACCTTTTGAGAATGTGAGTAAGGGTAAAAGAGTTTACTATTAAACTTATTTATATTCCATGCATTTTTCAACATTTTTTTAAAAGCCTGTAAAAAAAGCCTCACTTGGCCTTTTATATTTTTGTCGCTCGATTGTATCTTCCTCCCCCCTCCCCTCAATTGTTTTTTAGATCCGGGCCTGATCTTACCAATTAGCGTCGCCACGAATAAATTCGATTAGCGGTACCGTCGTACACCATACACCACTGATTATAACCATACACCACTGAAAAACCGCCTGAATCTAAAATCAAGCATTCTCAAAGGGACTCCTCGCTCCCTGGATCCGGCTCTGTGTGTGACATGTGGTATTTAATTTTTTTTTTTGCTCAAAATTTTAATTTGCACCGCTAAATGGTCCTAAAGTTGGAAAAAGGATAAAAATTTCATATTGTTAACTGTCTATTTATAATTTTAATCTTCATATTCAGGATGGTTGATATTTAGTTGGCAGAGTATGATGATCAAGGCTTTACAGTGACAATCACAACTTCTCCTTTTCGCGGAAACAATTGGAGTTTTTTTTAAAATGAGTGTTCCACATCTCACAGAATGCACTAAACTTTGTAATTTTAATTTGAATCATCCTCACCAACTCTGAAGCCAAACGCGAAAAAACAAAAAAAAGATTAAATTTACGGAAATCATAAGGGTACCACACTTCTGCAGGACCACCCTCTATACACCATTTGCATTCAATTGAAAACTGTGAGCGTACTATGTACGTTTAATCTAAATCATTCAAAGGACTTCGATGCCTGTTTGCAATCTCGTGATCGAAGATAAGTCAATTATCTCTTAAAAGAACCAATCATTTGCAACTCACTGCATTCACAAATCCCTGAACTGCCACTTGCGTAGCGAAGATGACGTCTGATGAGTTTGTAAGCCCATTTAATTTATGATTAATCGTTATGACATTGAGACTAATGGGATTATGATTATCGTAAGAAGGTTAGCTTTAAGAGGTGCTTATCATGAGAAGAAAAGGATTGCTAGTGCATCGCTTTAAACGACTTTTTCTCTCAAAAACATCTTTCAGTCGATATTTATCACCCTCATCAATCCGATATGCTGTTGCGTTTTCAAATTATTTTTAGTGTTTAGGATTGCGCACTAAACTAAAGATTTCCCAAATTCCTCTATAAACTATTTGAGACTCTCAATATCAATGTTTCTCAACCAGTACCAGGACTACAGTAGAACATATACACTTTATTGCCAAAAATGTTCTGACACTTCCTTGCTATTTGAAAGAAAAATGAATCCAAAGTTCTCCGACTTTGCAAAAAACGTTTTGAAAGATCTCTGTTACTGAGTAATCTAAGAGTAGTTTGTGTGATTCTTATCCGTCATCTATGCACCAAAAACAAAAAACAAAAAACACAAAAAACATATTGGTTAACATTGAGTAAAATAATTTTACCACACCACAATACTGTGAAATAAGGAATAAAACAAAAAATTTGCTTTTGATCCTGGACATTTCAAGCCGGTAGTGGATTAATTCTCAATTAGGGAGACATGTTCTTGTGACATTTTTTTTCTAATTTTTTATGTTCTTGTGACATTTTTTTTCTAATTTTTTATGTTCTTTGTGAATATTTCTTAACTCTTTCACTGCCAATGTTGTCTTTATTTTTTTTAAAAATTGACTCATCTATTTATGTTACTGGATTTACCACTTACTCTATAACATTAAAAAAAATTCTTTTTTGCAAAGGGAATAGAGGCGGGGTAAACAATATATGCATCCCAGTGGTATTTTTTAGTGTGACTTATTTGTCTGATTGATACTCTATGCAAGAGAATATATTGTAGGTAGAGTATACATTAACGTTTTCCTTAACTCTTTATTGTAATGAATACAACTAATGCAAAACCTGAAACAATAATGAAATGCTGACGGTCCTTGTGAATGTTACAGTCATCATCATCATCCTCAAGCAGCCATGGGCTACGGAAGTCCAATCAGACCATGCAGTTTAATTCTCCAAGTAAATCTGTCGTGAGCTACATCAGCTGCATCCGGCCACTGAATACCAATTCTAACAAGGTCCAGTTTGACATTGTCTGCCCACCCCGTCCTAAGTCTTCCACTCTTTCTGAGGCCTTTAGGCACATGTTCATAACCCTATTCGTCAATCTATAATTATCCATACGGGCAACATGGCCAAACTACCTGTTGTCATGTTTACACAACGTCCAGGTTTCACTACCATAACTAACACTAGAAAGAACCAAATAATTATGTAGTCTAATTTTAGTCTTTAGGTGTATACGCCTATTTCTCCCCAATCTCCATAGATTCTTAAAAGTCACGGCAGTAATCCCTATTCGTCTGTTAATCTCATGCCGCACATCACCAGTATCTGTTACATAGCTCCCAAGATAACTAAACTGTGACATCTGCTCAAGACTGCAACCATTCAGATTAACTGAATCACAGCCTGCCTGACCAATTTTCATCACTTTAGTTTCCTCACTGTTTATAACCAAACCTACTCTACTACCAGTCTCATCAACAGCTCGAATGAAAGAGTTAATCTAATCAACATCATTTGCCAAAAGGGCTAAATCATCATCATAATCTAAATCAGAAATTTTAGTATCTTCAGACCATTTAAGACCAAAATCCTTCCCTTGAAGTTAATTTTGCATAACATAATCAACAACCAAGCTAAAGAGAAAAGGAGACAAAATGCACCCTTGTCGAACACCAGAAGTAATGCTAAACCAATTGCTACAAGCCTTACCAACTTACACACGACTCAGTGTTATTATAGAGAGCTTTCATTATGTTAACTAACTTGTCTGGTATACCATATGATCTCACAATCAACCACAAATTATGACGATTAAGAGAGTCGAAAGCCTTTTTGAAATCAACAAAGCTAGCAACCAAAGGTTTCTGAAACTCTAAACATTTCTCAAGAATCTGCCTAAGTGAAAATATCTGATCCACACATCCCCTACCACTTCTGAATCCACATTGCTCATCACGCAATTGACTGTCAACCAGATTCTTAATTCTATTAAGCACAATCATGGAAAGAACTTTACCTGGAACAGAGAGTAGGCTGATACCCCTATAGTTATCACAAGAACTGCGATCACCTTTTTTTGAAAATAGGGATAACAATAGTCTGGTAAAATCCTTAGGAACCATGCATTTATCATAAAAGATATTCAAAATTTCAGTCATCCAAGTGGTGATCGAAACATTTTCAACTCTAAGCATTTCTGCAATAATTTCATCTACCCCTGGAGATTTATGAAATTTAAGTTTAGAAACAGCCAAAATAACTTCAGATTGTGTTATAGGGCCAACATTAAAGCCACCAATGCATCTATCATCATTGCAAACAATGGGAGTAGAACTAACTACATTGTTTAGAACATCACTGAAATGCTCAACCCACCTAGCTATGACAGAATCCTCACCTTCTATAACCTTACCTTGTTTATCCTTCAATCCCTTTATACCTGTCGTTTTCTACCCCACAAAACATTAATTATCTGGTACAGCTCTCTGCTGTTGTGCTGTCTAACTGTTTCCGCAGCTTTGTCAACCAAGCCATTAAGCCAAAGATTCTTATCAGCAGCTAACTGATCCTTTACATGTTTATTAAGCTCTCTGTAATGCTTTCTATTAGGACTAGTAGGGTGTTGATAAAGGACATTCCTGCAGTTCTTTCTTTCTGAAATATGCTCAAGTGCCTTATCACTCAAATAATTCTGTCTCCTCTGCTCCTTTTTTCCTAAAAGAGTACTCTTAGTTTCCATTAAAGCCTATTTAAAATGGTCCCATTCTTCCTCAACTTCAGTAGTAAGCAAACCATGGCTGTCATAATGACTAAGTAACCTATCATGGTAATTTTTGGCTATTACTGGGTCATTCAGAGGTTCAGTATTAAAAGTAAATTTTTTAACCCTAGCACAACACTTTTTAAGTTTAAGTTGCAAGACACTTTTAACAAGGTAATGGTCAGATCCAATTTCAGCTCCAATATATATGACCTGGTATTCCTAACAGAACTAGCCCATTTGCTGTTAATAAATATATAATCAATCATATTCTTATGCAGTACATCTGGTGAAACCCATGTGTACTTATGTATGTCGCGGTGTTTGTAAGAAATGTTAGTTATTCTGAATCCATTGAATTTACTTACCTGTAGGAGACGTTGCCCATTGCCATTGCAGCTACCAATACCAAAAGGGTCTATCACCCCTCCCCAAAGGTCAGAGTCAGTACCAACTTTGGGATTGAAGTCACCAAGAACAAGGGTAATATCTCCTTTCTTGACACAATTCAAAATATCCTGAAGTTGTCCATAAAACCTCTCCTTCTCATCCTCATCGGTATCGTCAGTGGGGACATAACAGCAGATAACATTCAAATCTTGAATGTTTGTCTCACATTTTGCTGTAAGAAACCTTTCATTAATGCACTGATATCCTAGAAGAGCATCACTAGCATTTCTGCTGAGAAGCAGTCCCACGCCTTGGTGATGCTTTCCATCCTCCATTCCTGTAATGAGAAATTTAAAGTTATTTTTCAGTATCTCACCTTTACCTGTCCATCTGGTCTCTTGCAAGCCTAGAAATATCTAGGTTATAGGGCTGGAATTCCTGCATGAGGACATCAAGAGAATAATCTCTATGTAATGTCCTCACGTTCCACGTTCCTGCAGAGAGAAAATGATTAGTAGGATTTTTAAAGAAATTAGGTTTATTGAGATTGGTAGGGCCAACAATATCAAACAGCCCCCTGATCGCAGGCATGGGGCAAAGACCTGTTCCTCCTCCGCTAAAGGCTGAAGTCACCGATGCTTGTAGGAACTTCAGGCACCACCTTTTCAAGTGGACGTTTTCAAGAGCCACATGGCCTGCCTGAGACACATTACTCCAGTTTAGGCTTGACGATGCCCAACTAGCTAAGTAAGGTTCAGGTACCTGCGATGGCTCTGATTAGGATTATCCACCAGCTGATATAAGGTATCCCATGCCTCTGTTCGCTTAGGGCTGGTAACCCAGGAGCAAACGGGAAACACAGTTGCAGATTCTCCCTCAACAGAGGCCCACCAGTGCAGCAAGTCCAGTATCCATAATCAAGCTCAAATCCATAAAAAAAGTCCGGTCTAGTGGGTATAAATGGTCAGCACCAGGACCCTGTGAAGTTGACCACTCCTCAGCAGGTTTGAAAAATAAAGAAAAAAGTGGCCATAGATGGCCGTATCAGTAGGCCATACTGAACTGACAGCCCTTAAAAAGAGAATATCTCTTTTGAAATGTACTAACGGCCTGCACCACGAGAAGGCGGGGTCGGACATTAGGTGTTAGACCTGGCCTGTTCTGTGCATCATCATTGGGGATTGGTACACAGCTCTCCTTCCATTTTATGCCTAGCTATCATTTACAGACCAATTATACAGTACAAAACAATTTTTTTACAAAGAGTAATTTTCCACATACTACAGCACAAAAAATGCATTTTCTTTCTGACGCCCCTATTTTCATATTGCGATACAAGTGCAGCAACAGAGGGTTACCGCATGAGCATAGGCAATTTTGAGAGCTATTCCTTTAAAATTACTGTAATAAAATTTTGCAAGTTCTCAGGTACATACGAATAATCTTATATTGTAAAATATGGTTTAAAAGATTAAAATTTATAGATAGTATGGGTTGAGTTGCTTTACCTCTGTTCGACAGTTTTTTTTGTGCGCAATGGGCTAAATAGCCAGCTCAAAAGGATTCCAAGAGCTCAGCGAAGGTTGGGGAAGGGGAACCGCTGGCCAGATGTTAGAAAACAGCTGGAAGCCTCCCGTCAAGGCCATCCAGCATGTTCTTTAGTGTACACAGGGCTCTTCTTTAGTGTGTATGGCTCTCCAGTACATAGGACCACTGCTTTACGCCCTATCGAAAGGACGGCGCTCTTTCTAAGCCCATGGGTGTTCCCTTTCTCACCACGGGGAGGGTGGGGGTTAACATGCATGTAGTATCCTACAATGTTGCATCAGTCATTAAACCACCTGAGCTGTCTGAATTGGTCACTCAAAAACAGCATCCTGACAACAGGTTTTCCTAAATGAGGGCCAATGGAAGTAAGAGCCATACCCTGTGCACGTTAAAGAACACTCTGCATGACCTTGAAGGGGAGGCTACCATCTGTCTCCTAACGGCTGTCCAGTGGGTTCCCTCCTCCAACTTTCTGTAAGGATCTTTGTGATCTAGCCATTTAGCCCATTATACGAAAAATAGTGCCGTTCAGAGGTAAAACAACCCAATCTTGAATGATACCATAAAGATCACTGGGTACCTTACCCAGATATAGGGGTTATCACATTTCATTTGAAGACCCATGCAATATACCATGCCATACTCTAAAAATAGTTGTTTGATATGGAGGTAAGAAGAGAGGAGTAAGAGAAAAAAAAGTGCTTACAGTAATGGAAATCATACAGAGCAGGGAGGGAATGAATTCAAGCAATCAACACAAAGAGTGGAGAAATTAATTGTCAGATTGAGTAGCTGAAATGCTTCCGAAATGGAAAAGAACCATCGGAGGAAAGAAAAAGTTATGACATGTAAGGACACGAAAAGATAGTGACACTAAAATAAATTACAAGCATTTTAATTTGAAGCATGTGTTTATTGATTTAAGAAGAAATTTGATATAAAATATTAAATTTGATAAAAAAAAAAGTGAAAGTATTAATGATAAAATTCATGGCCCTCAATTTTTCTGCTGAAAAATGCAGTTATTTAATACTTGTCTTAGGAATAAGCTTCAGAATGGTGTTTTTGACAAAGAGGATGATCTGTACTCTAATGTAGGGGTTCTCAAAGTGGAGTACGCGGTAAACGTTATTGGGGTACGCCGTGAGAGCTGAAAAGTCGCTAGATTTAGTAACAAAGTAAAAATAACCATTGTTATACTATAACTATAGTTTTATCTATCTACACAAGGGGTACGCCAGTTAAATACACATTTCCAGGGGGTACGTCAAGAATAAAAGGTTGAGAACCACGGATCTAATGCAGTGGTTCTCAACTTTTATGCTTCACATACCCTCTGGAAATGTGTATGTAACTGGCGTAACCCTTGTACAGATAGATAAAACTATAGTTATAGTATAACAATGGGAATAAAATAAAACATATATATATAACACATATCTAGCGACTTTTGAGCTCTCATGGCGTACCCCAAAAATATTATTGCATACCCCACGTTGAGAACCCTTACTCTAAAGAATTAATCAGTAGAGAGTAAAGGTTTAGCCAGAAATCATACACTGCTCAAAGTGGAAATAACATCACCAAAAAAGAATGGAAGTAGAGATATGTAAATCGCAGGAGGCCATGGGAGATATGCAAAGGATCAAAGTTGCGCAGCGAATGGACATGGGACACCCAGCTGAGCGATGGACAAAACAGAGTTTGTCCCATAAGTTCGTATCATAGCACGACTGACAGTGAGGTTGGAGTACATGCTGCGAAAATGTTCCGAACATGCATTGGAGACGTTAGCAGTACACTTACATGCAATTGACGTCTTCTAAGAGAGACTGAATGGTCGATATGCCAGAGCTCAGATTGAACTTTCGAGCAATTGTCTCATGCACAATATGAGCACAGTGCAACGGTGCATCTCACGCAACATCATGGAGCACCAAAATACACAAACGACAGGTGCAGGAGCAGCACACTGCACTACAGAATGCATGTTGCGTTGGAGGGTCATTCACAACCTTTTAGCCACAGTGACTGTGCTGCAGGTGATTTGTGGACCACTTCAGGTACCGTGGTCCCCACACAAACCATTAGACAACGGTTTCATGACGCAGGAATGAGGACGAGATGCCCAGTCCGGCATCTAGTGTTTCAGTGACATTACCCATACGCCATCTCCACTGTTGTCGAGCGAGGCAACATTGGACTATAGAATGGAAAAGAGTGTTGCTCTTAGACGAATCCCGATTCTGTTTCGGCATGCCAGATGGCTGTTTGTCCGCATTTCGTCAGCGTCGTCAATTACATGAGGAAGCCAATACCATTAGCTGTCATATGGCTTCCCACCATGGTACAATTGTATGGAATGGCATCACGTAGGTGGACAGGCACTTCTGCTCCATGTTTCTGGCGTGCTAAGCGTGAGACCATCGATGACATTGTTAATCCTGTGGCATGAACATTCCTTACCACGATGTTTGGACTGATTCTGCAGTAGGACAATGCCACCCAACACACTGCATGTACAACGATGGACACCTCTCAATAATTGGGGTGGGGGCGGATCCCGAAGGACCCGCCCCCATGAGAAAAACTCGTATTCCATCTTACAACACTACACGAGTGGCATGAGAAGCCTGGAAGTACAAGATAAAGGTTTGTCTCAGAGGAGACCAGTAGTGACTTGGATTATGGGTGGCGTTAAAATAGGTGCAGACCACAGCCCAGCTAGGAGAGGGAAAATAAATAGAAGAGAAAAAGCAGCTTCTATCTCAAAGAAGTGAGTCCCGGAGCTGGCAGATGAGCCAGCCCATCCTTCGAGATAGCGTAGACTCCATCCTTCGAGCACCGACAATGCTGCATTGCCGGCGATCTCCAGTCTCGCTCTGGAGGAGGCCGATATGACAAGCAGCATGTCGTCTACATAAGCCTGGAGCCAGACACCCTCAGGTAGTGTCAACTCCAGGGCCGTGTCTGCAACTAAGTTTCAGAGGAACGGGCCACTGCACGAACCTTGTGGGCAGCCCCTATCCAAGTTCCTTGAGACTGCCCCACTGACATGGAAGAGGTGACCACTCTCTCACTGAGATAATAGGACACCAGAATAAAGATGTTCCTGGGATAAGAACACTCTTTTAACCTGCCTAAGATAGCAGGCCACCAGATATTATCAAATGCGCCGTCACATCCAAGGCGATGAGAGAGCTGTGCAACTCGTTCTCTTTGTTAACCTAACAACAATGTCCGCTACTTGTTTGATAGCGGCAGTGGTGGACTGGTCTGTCCTGAACCTAAATTGCCTGTCGTTCAGGAAGTTGTTCTTGCTACAGTGGTAATACAACCTGTTTATGAGTAGGTTGTCCAGAATCTTTCCCATCACCGGCAGCAGACATATTGTAAGATCTTACGTCTTACAATATGTCTGTAAGATCTTACGTCTGGAGGATCTCTACCCGCCTTATTAAGAAGGACCAGGTCAGCCTGTTTCCAGGCTTGTGGGAATTTTCCCAGTCTCAAAGTGATGTTATAGAGCTGGGTGAACAGATCTTTGTGATCATTGAACAACTGCATCACAATTTCCACTGTCAGACCATCGTGACCAGGGGCTTTATCCCTGGCCATTGCACTAATCACTTCTCCCACCTCCTCTTCTGTAAACGGAACGTCATCTTCCATGTCTGGTGGGACCCTGCTATAGTCTTTAAGGAGATTATGTTGGGCATCATCAGAGAACCTATCATCCTCTGGGAATAATCCCTCTAGAAATACCTGGATAGTTTCGTCAAAACAAGTGGTCTTGCACCCATCTTCTTTGCGAACACACTCAATCTTGCTTACAAAGAATAGCATGTAGCTTCTTAGCTATACCCATCACTTTCGTGTGTACTTCATTTTCTACTCTAAATCGGAACAGCACCATCGCTAGTTCTTCCAGAACGTTTGCAGTGGCAGCCAACCTCTCTGAATCCCTCTCGTTTCCGTTGGGTTCCATCCGTCTTGGGGGCCTTCTTGGTGTCTTTTCTTTGGCACCCCTTCTCCTCTCTGTCTTAGGGTCCTCTACACTGTTTTGAGGTCCTTCATTTTTCTTAGTGTCATTTGTGGTGGGAGGGGGGAGTCTCTGGGACTTCCTCCACAACCACTATAGGATCGGCAGCTTCCTTTTGCATGCCGTCCTTTCTTCCTGTCTGTTTCGGTTTACATTCTCCTGAGTCATGCCCAGTCGTCTTTGAAGCCATGCTTTATATAGGTATTCCACCCAGGCGGTCTCCACCCCACAACCAAGCCCAACAAGGGGAGGCCTCCGAGTTAAATTCGTCGCTCTTTGTACCTCAGAGCTGTGCACAGGCTATACCCAGACTTTGAATCTCCCATGGACCAGAGCGTGGTCCAGGCCGAGGACCAAACTGATGCGTTTCAAGATCCAAACCCAACTGCAGTCGTCAAGAATCACTACCAACCAGTTGGCTCCTGCAACCGCCCCTGACCCACCCCAAACGTAGGGGTAGGACAGGGGATGCCTCACGAACCGATTGATCTGAGTGAGCCAACTCAGACCTCCTGTTTTATTGAAGCAGGGGCAGAAGACGGCGTATTGGGCTTTTCAGTTTGCCTGACGCTCAGCCGCCATGATCCCCTTTTCCACATTATGGGTCTCCACCCACGGTAAACAGGTGGGCCACTCTTAGGCATGGTATCCATGATATATCTCTCTCATACCCCGTGGGGCCCTTCAATTCCTAAACATCTGGCTCCCACCAACCCTATTAGATATGTTGCTCAATTTAAGCAACCTACATAGCCAGTAATCTGTCTCAAGTCCAGCATAGAGACGATCTAAGATATCTGGTTGAGATCGGAACCAAGCCTCCCTCGGTTAAAGTATTTGGGCTGTACCACCCGTAAACTGAAATTTTTTGAAAAAAAACGTGCTCTCTCAACCTATTCTCAAACGTCTTGCAAATTTCTCTCTATCCACTTATCTCTGCTCACTAAAAAACACGGGGAAAGAAACTTGCCTTGTAACTTTACCAGTCATGGTGTCCATCTGATCCTTTCCCTTCAAGGACCTGAGTCCGTCTCCAGACTTGTCTTTTCAAGATAGTCCGAGTTTTAAGACCTGAGCCTTAGGCTTTCAGGACATGTCCGAGTTTTAGGGCTGGAGCCCTAGGTAACCAAGACAAATCTGGAGACACTCATGCTTTTCTGGTTCTGGACCAAACCACCAACTCCTTATAATTGGGGCGACCAAGGTCGCCCTGGAAGTCATCAATTTTCTAATCTATCACTTCTATCATCTCACATCACTTTCATCACTTTCCTTACTTTCACCACTTATTTCATTCCTCAATTTTCTGTTTCCTCACTTTCTCCATCGTCAGTTTTCTATCTCTCATATCTCACATCTCACTTCACTATCTTCACTTTCCTTACTTTCACTCATTTCATTCCTAATTTATCTATTTCATCTCTTTATCCATCAACATTCTATCTCTCACTTCTATCATATCACTTCACTATCTTCACTTTCCTTACTTTCACTTTTATCCCTCATTTGTCTTATTCCTCACTTTCTCTAAATCATTTCACCTCAGTCTCTATTCGAACTCGAGCCCAATGGGCTTTGTTGACTTAAGGTCAATAGACAACCACGCACAAATATGTGCTTGCCCCTGTGGAAGTATATATAGATGGGATACTCTTAGTCTGGTCTTTCTGTTTTTGCGTGTCTATATGAGTAACCCTAGTCAGCATAGCCCTCAACTTCATTAAGGCACGCAAGCCCCCTCACAACGGCAAGGTGGTTCCCTTCAAGGGGGACAACAATGGACAGGAAATTAGTAATGAAAGCAAAACCCAGATGCTCCGCAATATAAAACTGCACTACATCTTTCGGGAAAATGCCAAAATCTCCAATATCTACGTCGAGGGCAAGACAACACCATATAGATGCAGCTCGCCCCACGACTACCTATGGCGAACAGTCCTATAGAAGAAAAGTTCCTCCATCGGTCAAAACATAAATTTAATTTGTTCCCCGATTAGCCACAAACAAAGATATATAGATCTAAGTTGACTCGGCTCCCAGGGTGGAGACTCTTAGTTTGGCTTTTCCATCAATAAGCCTGTCAACCGGGTATCCCACTCGCAGTCACACGCCCTCAACTTCGTCCTCTCTATTAGGGTCATGAACCCGTGGCCCCCAGCAGCAGGTCTGCCGACCCAAGAACTTTGTCGGGGCTGCAGACCCACAACTTCTCAAAAGCCGGGTCCCCACTTGACTTCGTTAAGACACTGTAAGCCCCCCCACCACATGAAGGTGGTCTCCTATCGATGGGGAACAACAATGGACATTCTCCCATGGCCGTTATAATCCCTGGACTTGTCGCCCATTGAACATGTGTGGTACCTTATGGGTCGCCATCTTCGCCAGTTACCTCCGGCTGCAATCTTGTAACAGTTGTGTGCCAAATTTGATGCTGTTTGGAAATACCTCAGGACAATACACTTTAGGACACCATACCTCAGTATGTCATTAACCATCTCATTGATGGTATGTCGAGACATCTACAAGCTTGTATAACCGCCCGAGTTAAGCTTACTATGCACTGATAAATCTGTTTTAAACGCACGTACCTTGCGTTCTCACGTTCCGTTTTTTTATCATTTGCACACCTACGCTCATAGCTTCCATCTTGTCATTTTCAAGCATATACAACAATTCCTTCGCGATCGTGTTGAGATTTCCACTGAGAAGTATATATCGTTGACCAGTATCCCTACTGAGGTGAAGAATTTAGAGGACATGAAATTTGGTGAATAAGCCAATAGAAAGAGAGAATTTATTAAGCAGCCATTGCTAATGAGCATGATAATTAAGTATGTAACTTTGCATTCTTAGACAGTATTTTAATGAGGATGATGAGATAGGTGTTGTTGTTTTTTTAATCACGAGATTTTTTTCCACGCAATGAGATAAATAATCAGGTAACAAGGACAGAAAGGGCTAAGAAAAAGTAGAGGGAAGGGGACCCACTGAAGAGTTTTAGGAGCCGGATAGTATCCTTCCGTCAAAGCAATCCATTGTGTTCTTTATCATACACAGGGTATGGCTCTTCATAACAGGGTACCACGGCACTACGTCCCATCTGAAGAACGGCGGCATTTAATAGCCCAAAGGCGTCTCATTGCTGGCCGAGGACAAGATGGGGATTAGCAGCTATAAATCTCAAAGCTACCACAGGGTGGACTAGAACGTGGGAACTTTAGATTAGGATCCTAGCGCACTATCCACCGACCCAACTCCAGCCTCATGAAAGAGGAGAGATGAATGAGAAGAGATGAACGACGGTAATGTGATTAACGGTGAAGATAAATGTTTAAAAAGGAGATGCATGTCAAGGAGTATGAAACTTGTAAAAATAGTTTGCAGCGTAGGAATAAGATAAGAATGCTTTTGAAGTTAATGGAATGAAATACAATTTGCTTGGGAATGAGAATAAGGCTCTGAGAAACAGTCTGTTTATTAAGAAGGTGAGGAAGTAAAGTATGAAAATGATGTAGAAAGTGTCATTAAAGTTCACTAAATGCTGAATGTTCACTAATGCTGTCATAAAGTTCACTAAATGCCTGCTAGTTGATGATAATGTTTTGAAATAGAATGGATAAAATTAAATGCAGGATTAAAAATAAACACTATAGGTTGGATTGTTTTGCCTCTGACCCTTACTTCTTTTTGCACATATTAAGCCAAATGGCCAGGTGTACAAGACTCAGAGTAGGGGATTTACTGAACAGCTATTAGCAGATATATGGAAACCTCCAATCAAAGCCATTCAGAGTGATCTTTAATGTACACAGGGTATAGCTTTATTGCCCACAGAGCAACAGCTAGAAAATCAATCGGACAAGTGGTGACTCCTCCAAACCCGTCGATATCCCCTTTCTGGTAGAAGTTAGGGTAAAAATTAGTGGAGATAAAGCTCAAAGTTTTGGACTCTACAGTTGGGATACGAACCTGGGAACTCCAAATTACGAGCCTAGCGCGTTACCCACTGAGCCTACCCTGTAGTAACAAAGTTTTAGCTGATGTACCTAGAACGAAGAGCACTGGGCCTTCATGAGTGTATGTACACAAGTGCCTCCCAGATAGAGCGAAACTCATTTATGTATATAGAGCGAATGAGCTACTTCTGTGGGCATGTGGGTTTTTAAAAAAATGCTCTGATGACATTGAGCGAATTTTGCATGCAGTATCTCACAGATAGACGAAACTGTGCTCAGAACATTGGGCGAAACTACCATGTGTGAACTGTGTTTTGAAGGTAAAGAGAATAAAAATGAGGTGGGGAAAACACGAATCCCATTTCACAATTTAAATTGAAACTGCGGTAACTGTCTGAAATTCATTGATGAAATGGACGCATTATGGACGTCTTTATCATCAGCGGCTGGTCAGGGACCACCATTTCTCAAATCCAGGCTTCCTTAACTACAATAAAGAGACTATTTCATCAATGGAACGAGTGAAATGAGTAACCTCTGACTTTGACTTAAGTCTTATCCCCTTGGCCATAACAGATGCCTTCTGACTTTGGCTAAGTCTTATCCCCTTCGCCATAACAGATGCCTTCTGACTATTACTAAGTCTTATCCTCTTCGCCATAACAGATGCCTTCTGACTTTTACTAAATCTTATACCCTTGGCCACAGCAGACGAAACAATCTCTGAGGTCAGTAAAATTCGTATCGTCCGAGATCACCAAAGAATGCCTAGCGAAAAAAATTCTGACACAATCGTAAAATCCATACATGCAATCAACCATGTTTTAATTTTTCCCATTATATAGCTAATACAAACTCTGAAATAATGAAAATTAATTTAAGAAAATATTAAAGTCGTAGTGGAATTTAGAACTAAAATACTACAAACATTTCGTAGGAACTTAAAATCCTTAAGTGAAGTCATTATAAATGCTAATGGCGGTTTATTATTGTGGAAGAGAATGTCTTAAAAAGCAATCAAAATCTGAATAGTATTCATTACTTTTAATCACTGACGTTGGTTAAAAGTTGGAATTAAAATGAAAAGAAAGTTTTTATTTTACTCTTTTCTCTTTTGTAAGGAAAGATGGAAAAATTATTATAACCGAGCTTAAATCCCACTCAGAGCCACTGATAGTCTGGGCTATTATCACATACGCCAAATGATTGAAGAGAGATAAAGTATCACAATGTTTTATCTACCAAATTATATTCGAGTCCCGTTGGTGTTCATTGGTCCTCACGCTTAAAAGAGAAATTCGAGCCAAAGAGCAAGCATGTGACGCAAACAGAATGGACAAATCGTTCGCCCAGAAAATCCTCGCAAAATGCTCCAACCACGTGAAATGGCGCAAACTCTCCGAAACACTCTTAGCCGTTGATGGCAATTCGTGGCTCTTATCTTCCCCACGGGAGGATTCTAAAATTGATTCAGGAGTTGAACTGGCAAGCATTTACCAACAGGTGAGATGAGAAGGGGAGTGGAGCCCATAGACTAAGGGAAGAAGACATTTCTGCTGTTTCTCCTTCTCACAAAAGGGCTACGCTTTGCAAGTCATGCCCCCCCAACCCCTCCACTTTCTCGCAAATAATAGTGACACCAGCTCTTTCCTCCAATGGCGAATTCTCCAGCGGGAAGAAGGAGATCCATGTCATCAGCAAAATCAGCCACTCTGGTTTACTACTATGCTGTGCGAAGTAACTTCTCTTTTCAAGAGAAACATGGCCAGACAATGGGAAATGACCGAGGTTACCCTTCCTCTCTTTAGCTCCCGTTGTGCTCAGAAGAATCTTCAAAGGCATTCTTTTAAATTTTCTTTTTTATTCTTTTAAATTCTGATTTTCATTCCTTTTCTAATTTCTGCCACCTGAAGAAAAGCCGGAGGAAATCAAGGTTCAGTTTCTATAGGTTTTAAATAAGAGAATTTCGTAATTGTTATCTGGTGGATTCTTAATCGATTGGATGTTGTGTATTTGCAGAACATAGAGAGGTAAGATGGAACCTGGTCTAGCCCATCCCACTCCAAAAGCCATATAAATAAATAAATAAATAAATAAATATCTATATATATATATAAATTTATATATACTTTAATCTATATATATATATATATAAATTTATATATAATTATAATATACTTTAAAAAATCAGAGTTTCTATCTTTTATTAAAAGAAAAAAATTAAATCATATAATGAATACGATTTACGGTGTTTAACAATTTGCACATTTTTTTACGGTTGTTTCACGTTTAATTTGACAATGGCATGTATATTTAGAGCACCCTAGGCCACGGACCTGAGCGAAACGTTCCTGTTGCATACGCCCCCTTCCCCCCCCCCCTTCTATCTGGGCCTACGTATTTGGATGTAGCGATGGATAAGTTTTTGAAACAGGAATAATATTTCGTTTTAAGGAATGAGTAAAAAAGATAATTATCAAAGTTTTTTTTTCGTGAAATGGATATTTTGAATTTACAATCTTACAAATTAGGAAGAAAATGTTTTGGTTCGACGTCAGAGAGAAATTAATGATTGTGAAAGCAAACATATATATATATTCATTATGAATCGTAGTCTAGACTGAAAATACTCTAAAACAAATTTAAGAAAATTGAATAAGTGTGTCATTTCATTCCATATTTCATGGTCTGTCAGGAACTCGTTTCGTGAAAAGCATAAAAAATTGTTTACAAAACTTCGAAAAACATAAAAAATTGTTTAAAAACTTCTTAGGGTTTTGCACCTATAAACCTCTTACGTAATACTTTTTTTTCTAATAATAATAATAATAACATCTTTATTTCCATACTCATTTACAGAAACATTACAATACAAAAATTAACCATCAAGTTTGGATGGAAACTGCAAAGGAAATAATATAAAATAAAATAAACGATTTCAAAATAAAAAAAAATAAAAAGCTGACAGAAACATACACTTAACAAGTATCTCTATGTAATCTAGGAGTTACATAAAAACTTTTACAGATTACGAAAACAAAATTCTACTGTAAATGAAAATCTCACGCAATGGAAAAAAAACTTAGAAATTGTATTAAAAGCATTTCAAAAACATCAATGTTTACCAAATAAACTTTTTTTTTCTTAAAATTACATTCACTTTTTTCTTCTTTTTTACTATTAGGTAAAGAATTTTAGATTCTTGGTGCAATAAAATTAAAATGTTTATGCATGATTTCTTTCCTTGATTTCACAACATGAAACCTGTTTGTTGAATATCTGATATCGAATGGGATGAACCATTTTTCAAATCCAATTGTTGTTTTTGTATAGCAATAAAACACTTCTTTATAAATATAATTTTCTGAAGGGTAATATATCATTGCTTATGTAATGATAATTTACATTGCTAATATTGCTATTTGAAACTAATTTTACAATTTTGTTTTGCAATTTCACTAGTAGGTTTGATACATAATCTCTCCCCCAACAACTGATTCCATAGCTTAAAATTGAATGAACCCAAGCGAAATACTCTAAAATTAACAACTTGTGATGAGAACATGATTTAAGATAATATAACTTGTGAAAATTTAATCTTAATATTTTACACACTGTAACTACAAGTTTCTTCCATTTTAGATTTTGTTCAGCATAAATGCCTAAATATTTAACACATTTGACCTGTTCAATAATTTTACACACCCATCCATTTACCAAATTACAACCAAAGTTAAAACCAGAATTATGGTATTTTATGACAATCTCTTCACTTATATTCATTAAGCCAAAATAGATAAAATTAACTTCATCCACATTTATTTCCTGTTTATTTCTACTAAGCCAGTCTCTTATGCTTTTTAAATCATTGTTAATCTTAAATAATAACTGATTATTAGTTTCAGTCGAGTACATTATTGCTGTGTCATCTGCATAAGCTGTGGTTTTGCCGAATAAATTTAAATTGAAAAAATTATCAATACATATTAAAAACAATAGTGGCCCAAGAATAGAACCTTGTGGTACACCACCATTCAAAACAAGCATATTACTTTCTAGTTTATTTATAGCCACATATAGTTTCCATGTTTCAAACCAACTGAATGCAAGCCCCCTTATTCCTATTATACTTAATTTTTGCATTACAATTGATGATTTATTTTGTCGAAAGCTTTTTTTATATCAATAAATAAGGCTATGTTTTCCTGTGTTCATATACACTGTATAGATGTTGCCGGTAAGTTGTGACATAGCATATTCTGTACCCATTTTATCTCTAAACTCAAACTGTTTATTTGATAAGCAATTATATTTCGATAGAAAGTTAATTAATCTCTGTTTCATTAGTTTTTCAATTATTTTTGAAAAGATAGGGAGTATGGAAATCGATCTATAATTATTAAAATCCGTATTTTTACCTTTTTTTTTTGAAAATTGACTTGATTTTTAGCAATTTTTAAAGCATTTATGAACATTTCAGTAGAAAAAGATAAATTAACACTTTTTTACGAAAATATGAGGTTTGCATTTAAAAACAATTTTCAACATATGGGCATTTATTTAATCATAACCACAAGATATATTATTATTCAATTGTGATAATATATTGTTTAGTTCCATTTGATTTGCTTCAAACAGAACCATTGAGTTGTCTATATGCTTTACATATTTGTTAATTTCAGTACTGAAATTATTAGCAGTATATTGATAACCCCCATAATTTCTTTGAAATGTGTATTAAATTTATTTACTAAATCTTCATCAACAACTATTGAAGGATATACCTAAGGATTTTTTTTTCGATTCCTAAAAAGTTTTTTATTGTTGTCCATTGCTTTTTTTTTACATCATTATTACAATTATGGAACTCTTTTAAATACCTTTTTTTAATACCCTTTTTTGCATACCTAGTTTTATTTTTTAATTGAAATCTTATTGATTTATATTGATTTTCAAGGGATTTGTCAAACTGGAGTTTTTTATATTGGTTGTATAATTTTTGCTTTCGTTTGGCTAAAATTATAATTTATTTTGTTATTCATTTATTTTTGCTCCTCTGAGTATGACCCAAAGCAATATTGTTTTTAGAAACATAAGCACTTACTTCCTTGACCTCCTTTATTATAGATATGAATTTCTCATATAAATACATTTACATCATCAGTTTTATCGCTTTCACTATTCCACTTATATTCTTTTACATATTTCTCAAAAACATTATAATCTATACAGCTTTTCACTAACGGTTTTGGGTTAAAAAATTCTTTGCCACTTACACTTAGGAGTATTGGATAATGATCTCTAATATCATTTTGAAAGACAGCTGTATTATAAGTATAATTATTATTATTTTCTCGTATAAAGATATGATCTATACAAGTATGAGTGGAAACAGTTGATCTCGTAGCAATATTCACATAGACATTACATTAAGTTAATCTGACTCCTCAGAACTGTTGCTTAAAATATATAGATTTATATCCCCAATTACTATTAGTTTATTATTTGTAATATTTTTCAAAGTGCTACTAAGTTCAGTTTTATATTCTCTGACGGAGTATTCATAAGAACGATAAATAGCACATAAATATATACCCGTATCACAGTCAAATAGATTAATATTCTTTGCAGTGTCCGTATTTACATTACAATCATAAAAATTGAACTTCGTATCATTTGCTTAAACTACAATTTCTCCTGATTTATTTTATTGCCTACTCCTAAAAAATTGCTTCAATATCTGTTGACAAAACACAGGATTCAAGTACCCCTTGTATAATCCCCATTCTTCATAAATAGGTGTCCCTGAATTCATGGCCCGAACGTGAGGGGATGGTAGTACACACCGAACCCACCAATATTCGTCATAGAATATGCGGCCGCAAATGCAGTCAGGTGCCGACGAGGCGGCATGTCTTAAAAGCTCTGGATCGGCCAAACTCCAGCATTCTCAGCGACGACCAGACACGAGATGGAGCAGTTTACGAATGCAGAGAAAGCCGATATGCACCTGATGTACAGCGTAGCCGGGGGCAATGGTAGAGAGATGAAAAGACTCTACCATGAGCAATATCCTATGCGTCGAGTGCCCGATCATAAAATGTTTGCACGACTGCACCGCCAGCTGTCTGAGGCAGGTAGCTTCCATGCCAGTCGACATGATGCTGGACGAGAACAGACGGGCAGAACGCCAGCTTTGAGCAAGGACATCTTGCGTATGGTGACAGATAACCCACATACAAGCACGCGATCTGCCGCCTGGAGCCTGGGTGTGCATCGGAACAGTGTCTGGCAAGTACTGCATGAAGAAGGGCTAAACCCCTATCACTTGCAGCGAGTGTAGGCATTGACACCTGTTGATTATCCCCTGCACATGGATTTCGCCCACTGGTTCCTGCAGCAAAGTGCCACACATCCCGATTTCCCTGCGCATGTGCTCTTTATGGATGAATCAACATTCTCACATGAAGGCATGGTGAATGTCCATAGCATTTGTGGGCGGCCCAGAACCCCTATGGTACATGTCCAAATTCGAACCAGCAACAGTTCGCTGTCAATGTCTGGGCGGGGATCGTGCATGACTATTTAATTGGACCCTATCTACTGCCAAGACCTCCTCGATGGAAGAACGTACCATATTTTTCTGCAACACGTTTTGCTGGAATTGCTTCAATGTTCCAGCCGCAATCTGCACCCGTATGTGGTTACAGCACGATGCTGCCAATTTCAGTATGGACGTGCGTCAGCATCTTCATACCACATTTGGGAACTGATGGATTGGGTGCGGTGGTCCCATCCCGAGGGCCGCCAGATAGCCCGATCTTTCTTGTATTGATTTCTTTCTGTGGGGACATTTGAAGAGTGTCGTGTACGAGATGCCCGTGCAGTCCACTGAGGATCTGG
Organism: Ryuthela nishihirai; assembly: GCA_038380435.1. NCBI lineage: Eukaryota > Metazoa > Arthropoda > Arachnida > Araneae > Heptathelidae > Ryuthela > Ryuthela nishihirai. Next base: position 96,936,709 of record JAWZYU010000004.1, read on the forward strand.
TAGCCTGACTGTCCGTCGCAGCCGCCGATGTGCGTGACAAGCCCGGTGTTTATGAGCAGGTACGCTGATCATTACTCCGCCGATGTGCGTCACAGACCCGGTGTTTATGAGCAGGTACGCCGATCACTACTCCACCGTTGTGCCACCTGTATCAACATTGGTGGGCGGACGTTTGTGCATTTATTGTAATGATCTCCAATAAATGTCACTCTGGAAACCTCTGTGTCTGTCCTTCATTTCCGACACCTCACTGTGTTTGAAGCCGCATATTCTATGACGAATATTGGTGGGTTCTATACTACCATCGCCTCACGTTTGGGTCATGAATTCAGGGACACCCTGCATATTCTGGGAAGGAATAATGAATAATAAATGAATAAATTATATTAAATATAGATAATTAAGCCACAAAAATAGTGTACAGCAAATAAATCCACAAAACACAACACATAAAAAACAGCTAACTAGAAAATACCAAATAATTTTTTAATTCCATTTTAAGTCTTCTAAAAGAATCTATATTTAGTAATTCTTTTGGAATAGCATTAAATATAAGTGGTACTTGATATTCGGAGGTATGTTTCCCGTAATTATTTCGAAAATTTGGCAATTTGTAATAACCTTGGTTTTGAAGTCTTGTATTTTTATTATGTTGAAATTTTAGTTTGTAAGTTTCGTCAAAAATTTTTTTAATTATTACATTATATTTATATAAATTGCTGTAGGATAAAAGATTTAAAAATTTTAATCTATCGGTAGAAGTTTTATAAATTTTTTGCAAATGAGATGGAATAATATTTTTAGCTATTATAGACTGCAGTTTTTCTATTTTATTTATGTTAGTTAAGTTAGTTGTTCCATGCACAATTATTCCATAATTTAAAATAGATTCGCATATTGCTTTATAAAATTGTACACATGTTTCCATATTTAATACGTATTTCAATTTTTGAATTTTTATCGCCGATATTCTCAAGCTTTCACATATGTGGGATATATGGGCATTCCACCTAAAATATTCATCAAAAATGATTCCTAAGTAATTTATTTTATTTACTTGCTCAACAAGTGGGCAACTGCATAATGATTCATAATTTGAAGCATCCTTTTTTCTGCAATTTATTTTATGAGTTTTGATAAAGAGGTTTTGATGAATATGAAATCCTGGTGAATGAATAATCATCAGTTTTGTTTTTTTCTCATTTAAATAGATTTTATTATGATTTAACCATCTAATAATATTATTGTAATCTGCTTGAACCTCTGAAATGCTATTATTTAAATATTTCTGACTGTTTATTAAAACAATGTCGTCAGCATATAGATAAATAGCACTATTTAATTTTGTATTGAACAAATCATTTATGTATACTAGGAACAATAAAGGACCTAAAATTGAGCCTTGGGGAATTCCACATCGTGTAATTACTTTTCTGCTGTAGCAGTTTTTTATTTTAGTAATTGTGTATCTGTCTGATAAATAATTTCTAAACCAATCTAACAATATAGCGCGAATACCGGAAAACCGTAATTTTCCAATTTATTTAGTAAAATGCTATGATCTATTGTATCGAAGGCTTTCTTTAAATCTAAGAACATAGTTACAATTTTTTCCCTATTATTCAATGATTTATATTCAATGATTATTCAATATTTGCAATTTTGGAAATTAGTTGAATTGTGTTTTTTCCTTTTTGAAAGCCAAATTGATTTTCATTAATTATGTTGTGTTTAAGTAAAAAGTTAAAAACAGTATTATAAATATATTTTTCCATTATTTTCGAAAAAATAGGCAGAATTGTTATTGGTCGATAGTTAGAAAAATCCTCCTTAATACCACCTTTAAAAATAGGTCTTAAAATACCTGTTTTGAGTTCAGTAGGTATGTTCCCAGTAAATATAATCTGATTTATAATTTTTGATATAATATTTAGTAGTGTCTCTTTATTAAATTTTATATGTTTAATGCAAACATTATCGTAACCAGGTGATTTATTGGTGTCTAATGAAGTAATTATTTCATCAGTTTGTTTTTCAGTGATTTCATGTATATAGATAGATTTCAAAACTCTTTGTATCATGGTTGGAACATAATTTATATCGTCTTGGTGATTTGTATTTCTTATCTGTAAAATTAGTGTATTATAAATGTCATTGTAATTGTTTGCTATTTCTTCCACAGATAATTTCTTTTTGGCCATATTGTCAATTATTACATCGTCCGATGATTTTTTTCTGTTTTCCTTCTAATTTTTCATATATTAATTGCCAGGTAGCCTTCATATCATTTTTTTCATTATAAGTTTATTTCTATAATAAAGTTGTTTCTGATTTCTAATCTGAATATTAAACATATTCCTTAATTTTTTATAGTTATTTTTATAAGCATCACTTTTATCATTGTTTTTAAATTCAATCCAAGCTTTATCTCTTTCTTCAATTAATTCTATCAAGTTCGGTGTTATCCAATTTTTGCTATGATTTCTTTTTACCTTTCCAACTCTCCTCATATATATTCTATTTTTTCCTAAAATTCCATCATAAATGTTTTTAAATACTTTATATAGGTTTAATTCATCCATTGGGTTGTCTCCATAATTTTCTAAAGTCCAATTCATTTCAGAAATAGCTTTGTTTATATTGTTATGGTCAAATGACCAATTCTTATTTTCCTGGTCTGTTTCACTATAATTGGTATTATTCAAATTGTTATTGGTGTTGCTAATCAGTGTTAAAATCATATAGTGATCTGCTATTTTGCTTGTTTGAATTATTGAATTTGCTGACATATTTTTAATCATTTTATTATTAATATGGTCTATACAGGTTTTGGTAATTTTATTTTTTACTATTTCTTCTCTTGTAGCTTCCCTTATTAATCTTTCAAAATTCATTTCAGAAGCGTTATAGTGTATATTTTTCTGTGCCATGTTTTTTAGTATTCATTGTATCGATATTAAAATCACCTATTAAAATCTGATTTTGGTCTCTTTCTGTATTTTCCATCCAGTTTCGGAAATTCAACAGAAAAGAGTTCACATCTGTACTAGGCGATCTGTATAGTGCTAAAACATGATAGAGTATATTATTTTTTTTTTACTTTTATATATATAGTTTCCGCTGGAAGTGTTTGTTGTGAAATAATTTCAATATCTAGATTTTCTTTATAGTATAATGAAATCCCCCTAATATTTTTATTTATATTATCATTTGTGATTTTATTAAATTTATCAATATTATATTAAATAATTTTCATTTTTATTTACATTTGTTTCAGTTAAAACAAGCAAATCAATGTGTTCCATGTAATTGTTAATACTTAATTTTAAGGAATCCCAATGTTTTCTTTGATTTCTTATATTAACATGAGCAATTCCTAATTTATTTTTGTGAATAAGTTTACTATAATTATTTTCGAACCAAGCCTCCACTTCTAAACCTGTAGTTACATAAGCAACATCATAGTTGCTATCAAGACCTTCAAAATTCAAAACAGACATAGCTAACAAGAATATTCATAAAAAAAAGCAAAAGAAAAGAGCAAAAAAAGGGAAAAAAAAGCAAGGTTTATCGGACATATCTAAAAGTTCAAAAATCATCAAAGTTGGTGAACATATCCACATTGATAATTCTTTCACCATTTGATTTCCTCATTAGAACTTTTCCATTTTTGAACCAAACATACTTATAATTTTTTTCTTTTGCACACATCCTAGCTCTCCAGAAAAGTTCTCTGTTAATCATAGTCATGTTTTCATTAATATATATTGATGTTCCTTTATCATTAAGGTCTGCGATAGTGGTTGTAATTTTTTTTTTCCTGTTTTGTATCCAAATGTCTCTATCTTTCCGTGTAACGAATTATCTTTGGGGTTTTGCTTTTATTTCTTTCTGGAAGTCTGTGAACTTTTTCAATCATATTTTCTGTGTAGTTGACTATGTTTAATGACTGGGAAATTTTATACAACTTTATTTTAAGCTCTGTTTCATCCTCCCCTTCAATTATAGGAACACCATGAATTTCTATATTTTTATTGCGTCCATATTGTTCCACGTCATTAAGATTTTGTTTCAATTCCTTAATCTCTTCTCTCATTTCTGTGTTTAAATTTTCGGCTTCATAGATTTTTGTAGTTAAATCCTTTTGATTTTTTTCGTAATTTATTACTTGTTCCATTAGTTCGTCATACTTGCTAGAAAAGAATTCTACACTTCGTTTTAATTCTCTCACTTCTGTCTTTAAATCACGGATCTCTACTATCAATAGATTGATGTCACGTGTCGAATTGTCTCTGTTTCCCATGTCTAAGTTCGCTTTTGGGTTTATTTTGTTCGACTTGCATTCGAAACATAACCACGCATTCTTCTTTTCTAGGGACAGCTTTTTGTAATTTTTTTCTGTTGTGCCCGAACAGACAAAATGTAGTTTGCCTTTGCATCCACTGCAAACTATGCATTCCGCGTTGGGTGGTACTGCTTCGTCACATCTGTTGCAAATTGAGGTCATTGTTGTGAGCGGAAGCGATATGCCTCTGGCAAAAACAACGAGAGCCACCCGTGACAACAGGAGGTTCTGGTTCTTACATTTGTACTATTCTTCTAAATAAATGACATTTCTCATATTTTAGTTATTTTATTCTTTATACCAGTGGGACATATACTGAGTCACATCTGATTCACAGTTTCACTCCTCTTTTTATTACTTGTGGGGAAGGTACTGCTTCAGAATGCTGCGACCTTGGGCTATCGATAAATGGTTCATCTATCTCTTCCTCTTTATCGGACCTATTATTGGCGAAGTGCATAAATTCCTCTTCGGACAATAGTTTATTTCTGTAATAAAATATATGATTATAATATCATTGGGACATATATACCCCCCCCCCCCCCCCGATAGGGGACCACCTTGGCGTGGTGGGGGAGCCTAGGGCCCAGCAAACCAGTCGAAGCCTGTGCTGACCGGATTGGGTCCCCGGTTGGACATAGCCAAGACCAACCAAGGTTGAGGATGCCACTGACCGGTTCCATGTTGACCGGTTGGACAGTGACGGTGTCCGAGACCTCACCTATCAGGAGCTCTGGGTGAGCTGTTCGAGGGCTCTGCTGAACGGTTACTGCCTGCCTAGTAGGCACGAACCCTCAAAAAAGTCTGGGTCTTACTGAGTCTCCACCCCGGACGCCGAGCGAACTTGGATATATATATCCTTGTTCAAGGCTAACAGGGGAATAGATTAATGTAAGGTTTCTTCCGGTGGTCAGCTTTCCTTTTATAGGACTGCTGCTATGTGAGGCTGGGGTTGAGGTGCGCCTATAGGGCGTATTCCTTGCCCCCGGCTCTAGATAAGCACGGCTTTTCATAACCAGGTAGCGTCGTGAGACGGAACCGGGAATTGCCGTGGTTGCATAAGATCGCAACAAAAGAGATCAATCCCATCAGTATATACCATTAGTACTTATTTGTTCCATTAGTTTATATTACAAAACATTGGTTGATTTATAGACATAAACATTGATTTATATACTTACCTCGACAATTTTACATAAATGTGGTAAATAAATATGCCAGTAACTCACATACACTGCTTTATAAAAACATATTTATGTTTACATCGAATATTGCACCCCAGTGTTTGGAGGGGATAGCTAATACGACGCCAGGTTTCCACTGGGACACAGGCTGAACGACTTTATAATGCAATTATTTCCCACTGGGCATCTTCAACACTTGTTTGGGACGCATATGCCCCATTGGGACTCAAAGGGTTAAATGAATAATGAAGTTAATATCACCGCAATTGCGCTGCGGTGCTGGATTCTAAATTAAGGATGGCTTGCTAGGCATGCCTCTCATGTCTCATGGGGGGGGGGGGGGGGGGGGGGTTAAGAGAGAGTAGGAATGAACCGAAATGCAGTTTCGGTTTAATTTTTTCCTCCTTTTTAGTGTGAACTTTAACAAATTTCAGGAAAACAACGAGTATTTTTTTTCCGCATCCGTTCCTGTTAGCAATTTTAAAAAATCCTATTCTCCCCTTCTTTTAAACTGTATGCATATAGCATATCCCACTCTCATTACCCAGTGGGACACAACATATATGTCCCACTGTCATTACCCAGTGGGACACAACATATATGTCCCACTCTCGTTACCCAGTGGGACACAACATATATGTCCCACCGTCATTACCCAGTGGAACACAATATATATGTCCCACTCTCATTACCCAGTGGGACATATATGTCCCAACCACCCCTTATCCCTATCCTTATGTACATTTGCCTCCAAATATTGTATTTGACTTCTTTGCAAATGTATCTAAAGGTATACATAAAGATTAAATCATACAACGCAAAATAATAAATTGGGATTCAAAGGGTTAACTAAATTAAATTGTTTTGGCTATCTTACTGTTCTCTGCTTATTTTCTGTTCGTCCTGACCAGACTAATGATCCCTAAACACTTGGTCCCTCCCATGGAAAGTATCACAATGATCCACGTGGATCATTCTGATACTTTGCATTACTCTTTGAAGATATAGATGATATTATATACACTTTGAAGTTGGTTTGTCTATGCAATAAAGCACGTTGCAGAAGAGTTATCACGATCCTGGTAATCTGGAAAAGTTATCACAACGATCCTAGTAATCTGGAATAGTTACCACAATGATCCTGATAACCTGGAAAAGTTATAACAGTCATCCTGGTAACCTGGAATGGTTACCACAGTGGTCCTTGTAACCTGAAATAGTTACTACAATGATCCTAGTAACATTGAATAGTTACCAGAATGATCCTTAGGTTGAGAATCACTGCTTACAGCAGTGATTCTCAACCTTTTATACTTCACGTACCCTCTGGAAATGTGTATATATCTGGCGTACCCCTTGTATAGATAAATAAAACTAGTTATAGTATAACAATGGGAATAAAATAAAACATATATATATACACATTAAATTTTGTATTCATAAAGTGCGTATATCGATAAACACAAAAAGTTACATTTTTGCACAGCAGTGTTGCCAACTTAGCGACTTTGTTAGTAGATCTAGCGACTTTTGAGCTCTCTGGAGTACCCCAAAATATTTTACCGCGTACCCCCAAGGGGTACGAATATCCTACGTTGAGAACCCTTGGTCTATGTCTTCTCAAAGGTTTTGGAGCTGACAGTGCTCTTCTTCTCTGAGAGTTATATAATCTAACAAAGTGTTCCTTTTTTAATCTGGCTTTGTATCGTTATTTGCTTTAGTATTATATCTGATGTTCACTCACTTATTTGCTTATTCTGCTTCTTTGCTTAAGAGCAAAGTAGCTGTCCTTTTGCCGATATTTTAATCTTGCAAATAGACTATATGATCAAAAGTAACCGGACATTCGCTCATCCACAATCTCCCGTTAATAGGAAAAGAATTAATATTGCATTGGTCCACCTTTAGCTGCTATCAAAGCCTCTACTCTCTGGGCAGGGGGGGGGGATTTTGTGGAGATAAATCTCAATGCTGACCGAGACTCGAACCTGGGAAATGCAGATTACGAGACTGGCATGTTACCGATTGAGTCACTCCGCCCCAACTGCCAGATGGTGAAACGTGATTCATCACGCGGTTCTGCTGCTCAAGAGTCCACTAGCATTGTGCTTTACGCCACTCCAACTGATGCTTGGCATTGATCTTGTTGATGTTAGACTAGTGTGCGGCTGCTCGGCCATGGAAACCAATTTCCTGCAGCTTGCGATCAACTGTTATGGTGCTGGCGTTGCTTCCAGAGGCATTTTGGAAATCGGTGGTGAGTGCTGTAACAGAGGAGAGGTGATTTTGTCGCACTGATCCTTTAGAACTCGGCGGTTTTGCTCTGCCACTTTACTTGGCCCACAGGGTCTCGATTGTTGTTGTTCCTAGGTGTTTCCACTTCACAATAACATAACTTACAGCTGATTGGGGCAGCTTCAGCAGGGCTGAAATGTCCTCTCGATTTGTTGTTCAGGTGACCGTGCTTATGACCTATGAGGTTCCATGACCGTTCCACATTGAAAGTCACTGAGCTCTGCCGTACAGCCCATTTTCCTCTTCATGCGTGCGATGGCCACGTGCATCCAGGCCACGTGCATCCGCTTTGGGCAATGACTGCGGCATATATGGATGAATCTACTACTCAGAACGGATGTCCGAATACTTTTGATCAGATAGTGTATACTGAGACCTGCAGACAGACAGATTATCAGGTATTCCTTACAGGGCGTCACATTTCTTTCTCTTATACTCTCCTGGATCGAGTGTTTAAACGTTTCATCTACCGCTGCCTTTGAGCAGGTAGTGCCATCCAGTATGGCAATATTAAGCACGAGGATGGTGCACTATGAGCATGGTCAAATATTGGGCTATTATTGTTCTGCTGAACTTTCCAATATGCCATCGAACTTAGTACTAGTCATTGCTTTTCTGAATGGGTAATAGATGATACGCTCCCTGAAACACATTAAATTCAAAGTTTCGTCTTTGGCCTGAGCAGAACTATAAAAAACCTCAAATTGGTTGATCAGATTGTTCACCAAGGCCTATGTACTTTTACCATTTTAAAAAAATAATCCACAGGCACTAAAGGGTAGCGATTACATTCGTCCTTGTGAGAATGATGACATTTCTGGATATCCTTTCAAATGGTGCCCCATCATTGTGTCTCATCATTTTGTCACGACTCCTAGGCTTGAGGACGTTTTTAGCATTCACATTAACCACTTCGCCTATATATGATCTCTTTTCCACCCTGCCATAGTAATTGCCAATAGAAACAATAGAAATCTTTCTTGGCTTTTTGTTTACAGCAAAATGTTCTTTTTGTGGTATTACCATGAATTTCTTTTATCTCTAGGTCTTCTCGAGAAAGAAGGAGGATAATATAACAGCTTATGCTAGTTAGATTATCCTCCTTCTAAACGTTTTCAAATATGATCCAATTTCCTGCACAGCATCTTCTATATGGTCTCTAATGGAGCCTAACTGGTCTCCATAACTGTTACAGTAATGGGGCTGTATTGTGACGCTAAAAACTAAGGCTCCCAGAGGCTGATTCCATCAACTATATTTTTGGTCTGACTTTGTCATCTTATGTTTTTTCATCTTATGTTTCTCATCTTATGTTTTTGACTTTCTCATTTTATATTTTATTTTTACAACTTTCAAACCTTATGTTTTTGGTCAGACTTTCTCATCTTATATCCCTCATTATATATCATTGCATAATTCTTGGCTGACATGAGTGAAAAAACTACTTGATGACATTCACTATAAAAAAGAAAAAGTAAAATCCTTTGGGATAGAGCCCCAAGTTAAAAAAAATTTATCCTACATAAAAGAAGCGATCGTTTTGCTGGCAAAGCAAAATATAAATTCAAATTACTGGAGTATTACTTAGAAAACGGGAATTAAATTATCAGTCGAAAGAAAATTTCAGTCGGGGAGATTAGCAACCTTACATCAAACAACATTACATTGGCAACCGTCATGTACGATCTGGCAACCTTCGTGTACGTACACGAAGGTTGCCAGATCATTAATTTCTAAAAAAATCGTTGCCAGATATTTTTTCTGAATTCTATAATCAACCATAGTATTCGGATATTTTTTGAGCGACTGTACCTTATTTGTGCATAAGAATGATAAAAGGGAAAGCAAATCTTATTTAGTACTGACAGGGAAGCAGAAGGCATAGATCTATTCTAAAATGTAGCAATGGTTGGTTTTGTTTTCTCTCATTTCGTAAGTTTTAGAAAAGAATGTCTTCATAATCGCCGATAAATACATTTAAAAGAGCAAAATTAATTCAGAAGAATTTGCAAAATTCGAATAAAGTAAATTTTTGTCTAAATTTAGCAAAACATATTTTATAAACAAATGGGTAAGCTTAAACGGTCTAGCTTACTCTATTCAAGAAATAGTGGACCACACCAGAATCAATTTCATAATAAAACACACATTTATTGTTTCATCTCTACTGGCCGCTACACATTAGCCCCAGTCTATTAGTCACCAAATCTGTTGTGTAACACACACTTATTGTTCCATTCTCCGCCTGTTTCTGAGGCGCTGACTGTGGTAGGTAGGAAGAAGAAAAAGAAAAGACCTGGTGGTCAATCGCGACACTTTACAGAGCCAGGCAGTTAACTGCCTACCGAGGCTGATGGGAGAAAGGCGTGGGAAGGAATATGCAACAATGAGGTAAACAAAAAGGATGACTGGCTGACCTGTTTCATCCATCCAGCAGCACAGTGTGCCTGCTCGGCCATCTCCATCCAGTTGCTGTCGTAATAGCTGCCTATAGGAAATTATTGTTCATCTAAAATCATTTGGCATCTCAGCAAAGACTGAAGGGTTGAACAAATATTCTGCGTGCACTTTTCAAAATCTCTGAGGCTTCGAGCTTTTCCACTGGTGGGCTTGCGATCCCCCCCTTCAGAGGGAACCACCTTGTCGTGGTAAGGGAGTTTGCATGCCTTAATGATGCGGTGGGCTATACTAACAAGAGTTACTCATGTCAGGAAGGCCAAAACAGAAAAGCCTGACGAAGAGTTCCCCATCTTTGGAAACATCCACAGGAGCAAGCACAGAAATGTGCGTGGTTGTCGGTTGACCTTAAGTGAACGAAGTCCATTGGACTTAAGTCCAGTGAAGGGATGAGATGAACTTTATATCCTGTGGCTGAAGAACAGGATTTGGAATGTGCTCCAGAGGCGACCACAGTCATATAGAACCACTGGCTCTGGGGGCGACCTGGGTTGCCTCAGACCTTAACACCCGTTTTTCTGAATTCCAAAGAGTTGGATTTCCTCCAGGCGCAGGTAAATAGCGGGAGTGGCTACGACTTTCTTAAGAGACTACAAAAATTCAATTATTAGTATCTGACGATCAGTTTCCCACTTGACCTGTCAAGATGGGGCGACTGGAAGTCTACTCAGCTTGTAGCCCTAGGAGAGGCCACTCCCATCCGTGACAGCTGGGGCAGCAGCCAATGCCCTCATATACTTAAAAGATGACGAAGAAATTGCCACGTCATCTTTTAAGTGACACATATTACTGGTCGTGTGGCAGTAACTGGGCATGAGGCGGGCGGCAGGAGTGCATGGAGCCTGGGATCGACATCAAGTGCAATTCGTTAGAATTTAACATGCTTCTTTCCTCAAAGGGTACCCCCCAACAGGGGACCACCTTGTCATGGTGGAGGGGGGGGGGGGCTTCGGGCCCAGCAACCGGTTGAAGGCTTTGCTGACCAGATTGGGTCCCCGGTTGGACAGAGCCGAGACCAACCGAGGTCGAAGACATCACTGACCAGTTTGGTGGCCCGGTTGGACGGTTTCAAGACCTCAACATCAGGCGCTCCGTGGAGCAGTTCAAGGGCACGGCTGAACGGATTTGGTCCCCAAGTAGGCACGAGCCCTTTTCAGAATCTGGGCCCCACTAAGGGTCTCCACCCCGGTGCCGAGCGAATTTGGATCTACATATCCTTGTTCATGGCTAACCAGAGAACAGATTAAATTTCAGGTTAGCTTTCCTTCTATAGGACTGCTGCCATGTGAGGTCGGGGATGAGATGCATCTATATGGTGTACACACACAACCCCTGACTCTAGATAGTAATGGCTTTCCGTTAACTTGGTAGTGTCGTGAGACGGAACCGGGGATTGCTGTGGTTGCTTAGACAACAAATAGTACAATTTCCTCAAAGGGTGGAAAGAAGTGGTTGCGCGTACGCAACTCCTAGAAACTTGAAAACGAGTGCTGTGATGCCGAAAAGGAAATAAAAATCCCCAAAATGATAAATATAACGTAAATTAAACAAAAACTGGTTAAGGTAAAGCAAAAGTGAACGATGGGGCATCACAACTCCCCCTTCCAAAGGGAGTCAAAATGATTGACCTAACAAATTTTGACGAGCAAATTTTGAATAAAGGACACATCTTACGTCATTTACACATGGCTAAACATAAATAAGTAGAAGTATGCTAGCGCAAATTTGGATATGATGGTCTATTCTTACTTTGACACAATTTTCCAGCACAACCAAAGGTACCTCCTCCCTTTTCCTCCTAACAAAAATATGTGTTTAACAGCTACCCTAGTGTACTTACGTACCAGTGGCTGTGACAGTTAACTGTATACTAGCATCATCGGTCTAACTAGTATCACATTCTGATACAAACTCGAAATTGGCATATCTTGAACTGTACAGAAAATAAGCTTAATGAACTCCTAACTTTTCTAAATCTAATAAATGTTAAAAAGATGAAAAGAAAAAGCGATTCATTACATTTGTTGTTAGCGGGGTAATAACTTCCGCTTTTCCCCTAACCACAATAAAAATTCGTGAAAGCTAAATCTTCTCCTAAATCACATAAAAAAAAACGGGTATTCGAACACCGTTATCTCCTCCTAATTACATTCAAATACGCAAAGCTAAGAAAATTCAAAATTTACAAACAAGCGGGATTGTAATCATCCGCTAATTCTTCTCCTATTCACAGAAATCGCGATCTAGCTGAAATAAAAAATCATTAGTTACCTCCCCCTTCAGAGCCAACGTCCCCCTCCCAAAGGAGTTATGCTGATAACAACTCTGTTATCAGACTAGGCCATTTGGGGACAGCTCCAAAAAGGTACACACAAAAAAAACAAAATTCTGCAGTCATCATCATGGTCATCATCTATATATACCAATAAATACTGCCAATGTCATCCTCAAAAATTACGTATCATTGACACATAAATATCACTGATGACACTGAACAGATTTAAACACATATACATAAATCGTATCTAAGAATAAAGAAAAAAAGAGTGTAAATAATTTATAATATACGATGATAACATTTCATCCAATAACTTTTACATGAATCTCCTTTTTTACATAAATTCACTTTGGAATGCACGTTATTTTACAATACAAATTCTTAAATCACTAATTCTCTTTCACTCTTCTCATTCATATCCAGAAGCATTTTACAATTTCTAAACTTTCCAATATCGACTTACAAAATTTTCAGCTATCAGTCAGCTGAAAAAAATCTACAAAAATACATTTTAACTCACGTAAATACAATAACTAGAACCTCGATGAACAAGAATGCAAAAAAAAACAATTTCTATTCACACAAGTATAAACTCGAACTACAAAAATTTCACTTTTCAAAAATAAATATCGAACTCTAAAGTTTCAACAAGAAATTAAACATCGCTAACTATATAATTCACAATAAGGCTTCTTCTTCGTCTTCATCTATTCCAGAAAAAAACATTTTATAACTCAATCAAGTGCCAAGTGAAAGAAAAATATACTTAAATTTCATTGTTGGCACTCCGTGGCGATAAATCATCTAGTCCGTTTCCGATAACATCCTTCCGTCGTCGTTGGGTGGCTTCACGTAAAGTTGTTACTGAAGATCTCGTTCAAGTCAAGTCGTCGCTGTAGAGCTCTCTCGTGACGTCATCTTCCCGATGTTCGCTGCTTCGCTGCCGGTTGTCGCTCTGCAGGCTCTGGTCGTTTCGTCGGCTTTTCGTTACGCTCTTGACGTTGATGGAACAGCTGAATCTGGCTTTGTCAGTCTTTGTCCTGTTGTGTGCAGTAGGTGATAATCTAATCTGTGTTTTTCTCTTCTGGGTGGTAAAGGTTCAATATCATCATCAGAGCCATCATTCTCCTGGGTTGGTTGTGGAGCATCTGCTTCTGATCTAGAAAATTCTATAGAAGTTTTGTATTTTTTTATATTCACAACATTAAAGTACCCTACTGAGGCATTAGTGGTCATATTGGCCAATTCATACAGAAGTGAAGAAAGTTTCTTCCTTATAACATATGGTCCAGCATATAATGGTGCAAATTTCTTTATAAATCCTCTTTCTTTATCACTCTTATGATGTGTTTTAATCAAGACCTTATCACCTACTTTAAATTCCATATGTCGTCGTCTTTTATTATAATCCTCTCGTTGCTTTTGTTGTGCTCGTAGGGAATTATCTTGTGCCTTTGAAAAATATGCTGTTCCGTTCTAAACTCAATGGATTGTGCAGATGCGGGTTGGCCAATGAGTCTGTCCCAGGGTAATGTTAGTTCTCTTCCAAGAAATATCCGTGAAGGCGTGAATTTGGTGGTTTCATGTAATGAAGTGCGTAAAGCAAAGGAAAACTGTTGCAAATATTTATCCCATGTACTATGTCTATTTTCGACGTAAGCAGCTATCATTCTGCCAATATTTCGATTAATTCTTTCTGTCAAATTTGATTGTGGATGATATGGAGTTGTATATATATGTTTTATTTGGAATGTTTCACATACTTCAGCAAGCACATTGGAAATGAATTGGGGCCCATTGTCCGAAACTATACTCTTGGGTACCCCGTATCTGCATATAAATTCATTTACAAATTTCTTTGCTACGATTGTTGCTCTTGCATTTCTAACAGGAAATATTTCGACCCATTTCGAAATATAATCTACCAAGACCAGAATATATTGGGATCCCGCTTGTGTTTGTGGATACGGGCCCATTAAATCCATGCCAACTAATTCCATGGGTTCGTTGGAGATCGTGCTTTTCATAAGACCACAAGGACGGTTTTGATCGAATTTTGTGGTTTGACAAATTAGGCATGTTTCTACATAGGTTTTTACGTCCTTTTTCAAAGCTGGCCAATATGATCTTTTGGCCACTTTCTGATAGGTTTTCCGTGTACCTAAATGTCCAGCTGAAGGTACATCATGTAATTCTCGGAGTACGTACTCTCTTAAATTCTTGGGAATAAATGGGCGATAACTGCCTGTTTGACTCGGTCGTCTGCAGTAGTACAAAATATCGTTAATTAATCTGAAATGTCTGGCTCTTCCAACAATACTTGAAGCTATACTAGGATCTAGAGGTAATTCATCAGTTTTCAAATAATGATACACGTTTCCATATTCTAAATCGCTTTGTTGTTCAGTGATTAAATGTTCCTTGTATTCGATGGGAACTATTGTGGCGAGTGAGGGAGCAAAAGGCTTATCTTCGAGCTCTGGCGTAACTTCTGCCGGCCACACGGGAGCACGGGATAATGCATCTGGTAGCTGATGTGCACTTCCCTTTCGATGCTCGACCTTGAAATTAAATTCTTGTAGGCGTAATGCCCAGCGCATTAGACGACCTGTTAGATTGGTAGATGTCTGTAACCATTGTAAAGCAGCATGGTCAGTAAAAATAGTTATGTCGGATGTGTCTAATTGTACTTTAAATTTTTCTAGAACCCATATTACGCTTAGACATTCTTTTTCAGTCACTGTATAGTTTCTTTCAGTATGACTCAAACTGCGACTGGCATACATGATGACGTGTTCACAATTGTCATTCTGTACTTGGCTCAGCACGGCGCCGAGACCGACATCGGAAGCATCAGTGTAGATGAAAAAAGGTTTGCCTAACTGTGGCAAGGCCAACACGGGAGCATGACACAATGCATCCTTTAATGTCTGAAATGCTGTATCGCAAACAGGTGTCCAGTGAAACCGCTTTCGCTTTCGACGTAATTCACACAAAGGTTCGGCCAAATTAGCAAAATTGGGTACAAATTGTCGGTACCATCCACACATTCCTAAAAATCTACTAAGTTGTTTCGAATTGCGCGGTGTGGGAAATCGTTCTATGGCTTCGACCTTATTAGGTAATGTTCTTACTCCATCCTTATTAACAGTAAAACCGAGGTATTGAACGTCCTCTCGGAGAAAGGTGCATTTGGACAACTTTATGGTGAGTCCGGCTTCTCTTAACCTTGCAAATACCAAATTCAAATCACGTAGATGCTCTGAAAAATCAGTAGAAAAAATGACTATGTCGTCTAAGTATACTTCACAAATTTTTCCTTTTAGGTCACCCAGAACTACGGACATAAGACGTTGAAACATGGCGGGTGCTCCTGATAAGCCAAACGGTAAGCAACGAAATTGGAATAATCCATCTTTTGTGAGGAATGCTGTTTTGGGTCGATCTGGTGGATATACGGACACCTGCCAATATCCTGAAGACAAATCTAGTGTGCTAATAAATTTCTTGCCAGCCAGTTGTGTTAGTAGATTCTGAATAATAGGTAGTGGATATCTGTCGGGGACTGTAACAGCATTTAATTTTCGATAGTCTACGCAAAATCTCAAATCACCAGTTTTCTTTTTAACGAGCACGACCGGTGAAGCCCAAGGGCTAAAACTTGGCTCTATTATCCCATCCTCTAACATTTCTTTAATTTGTGTTGAAATTATCTCTTCTTTACTGGGAGGATAATTATATGGTTTGCTGTAAACAGGTCTATTATTGCCGGTGTCGATATGATGTTCTAAAATCTGACATCTACCGGGCTTGTTGTTAAAAAGTTCGTAATTAGCATTGAGCAGAGTTTCTAACTTAACTCTCTCGCTATTTCCCAAGTGAGCGTTGTCAGCATGTTTTCTAATGTCTAATTTTATCTGATCGATATCAAGTTTTTCTTTCATTGTTGCTTTTAATGAAATAGTATTGTTGGCAAAATCAAATTCAATCAAGTGTTTCCGTATCGCATCTATTCCTATTAAAGAGTCGTATAATAATTCACTTATTACTAAAAATTCAAGTCTTATCTCCACATTATTTAAAGTGATAGGTAACTCAACAGTTCCTTGCGGAAAACACTGCTTGGAAGCACAAGCTAAGTTCAAAGGTCCACCGGACCACGGCTGCAAATTCAGTTTACAATTTTTCTGAATTTTATCCCATACTTTCTTATGTAGACATGTAAGATCAGCTCCTGTATCAATGCGAGCTATGAATTCTGTCTTATCGTGATAAAGCTTCACAAAAGGTAAATGTAAGACATTATGTATACCCACAGTAGCAAGACTTAACTCATGAGAGGGCTTTTGTTGAGGAACCTTGGCCTCTCGCTTCAAAGATCCCGATGAGAGTTTCCCGAATTTTCATTCCTTCGGTAGCAAAAATTTTCAGTATGTCCTAGTCGGCCACAAAAGTTACAAGTGAAAGATTGAGGTTGTTTAACCAAAGTTTTAGGTCTAGTGTTATGGTTTGAAGCTTGACGTGGCAAAAAGTCTCTACTTCGTTCATATTCTATAGTTCTTGGCGCGTTCGGCGCAAATTGTCGGGACCGTGTAAATTGCGGTCGTGCGGGAGTCATTCTACGCGACTCAACCTGATGTTGCTGCTTTGGCGGGAATGGCATCCATTGTTGGTTATGTGTATTTGCTGCAGATTCTCTTCTTGCAGTGTATTGCCGAGCCAATTTTACCAATTCGGACACGGAATTCACGTTTCGTATTTCTAGGAATTCTCGGATGGGCAAAAGTAATTGAGACAATATGCAATTTACAATATCAATTTCAGCGGCATCAGCATCGTACAGCTGGTATAGTTCTACTGTACCCCATATGAATTTTTCTATGTCATCTCTTTCCCTTTGTCTTCGTGAAAACAACTCTGTAGCTAGTTCTGTAAAATCATTATAAGCCGGATATATGTCCATGATTTCGTTTTTAAATTCTTCCCAAAGTTCTATGCCATGACGACATCCTACGTTATTCCACCATTGCTTAGCACATCCAATTAGGCAAGATACTGCTAAAACAACTTTTTTATTGCTTGGCACTTCATGTAAACGGAAGTGCTCCTCCATGGACTTGACAAATGTCCACGATGTCGGACGTTTCGAACCGTCGAACCTTATCTCAGGTAAAGGCCAATTTACATAAGGACTATAGTTAATGGATGGGTTGGCAAATCGTCGTTGTGGCGGTTGAAAATACTCTGTTCTATCGCTTGCTTCTGGCGGAACAGAAAATGGAACCTTACGTTCAAAGTTTCTTCGTTGGTGAACTGACGTAGCATTGTCAGCAAATTTAGGGGTTGTTGTCGTTCCCCTTTTCTCCCGATTATCATCAAGCAGATTCATTAGCACTTCTGCTTCCATCATTACCTCTTGCAATCTACCCTTTACTCTTTCTATGTCGGGAGTCATTATGGCGGAATCGGCCATATTATTAGCAGACATGTTTAGCGGTCTGCTGAAATTTGGAATTTTGGAAATTTTGAAAACGTTTTATCTTGAGCAGCGCTCAAAGGTACTGCTATACAACAATAATAAAGTTATAACTAAGCTTTACAAAAATATAAATTTGCTTGTAAAAAAAATTCTTATCGTCCTACGTACTTGTGTGTCCGGACACTTCTAATCATTACATACAACAATCTTAAATATTCAGCAATATCAAAGCTGAAACTTCAGTACCTTTGAATAATCCACACAAACGTTAAGCTACTTGCTCAACAAAAATTCTCGGCTTAAGCTGCCGTTAAATCTACAACTAGTATATACCACTATTGAGCTCAAACATTTTACTATCTTTAAATACTGGCGAGTCCCTGTTCGTTGCACCACTTCTTTTATGTGACTCTGTAACGCTCCAAACAATGTAGAATACTTAAAGTTTTATGCTCCGGATAGCTTTGACGGGCGCCAGGCAATCATTAACAAATTGCCAAAAATGTAGAATAAGTTGATTTAGGGTTCCAATGCCAGTGAGCGTTCATAAGTAAGAGTCAAAGTAATTCTTAACAAATAAAAGTTAATGTAAAAAAAAGGTTCTAAATCAGCGTTGCTCAAGATAAAAACTACAGACTCAAAAGTTTGTAACATAACAAAATAGATTTATTTCCAAAAATAAGTAACTCACCAAGACATCAATGAAGAAACTAAAATCTGTGCTACTCGCACGGTGCTACGCACCTTACTACATCTCTCTGCTCTCTCTACAACTCTCAAGTGACAAATCCCCCAAATCCCTAGTGCTTAGTGCTCCAAGTGCTCAAATCCTCTAAGTGCCTTGCAGGGCACGGTTTTGACAATGGGCCGGCGCATGCCGGGAAAGACATTTGCATACAATGACGGACGCAAGCTATGACGCAAGAGGGGGCGTGTCCTTGGCACGCGCTTTAACGGTTACGGTCGGAAGTTCGGAGTTGCGCGTACGCAACTCCTAGAAACTTGAAAACGAGTGCTGTGATGCCGAAAAGGAAATAAAAATCCCCAAAATGATAAATATAACGTAAATTAAACAAAAACTGGTTAAGGTAAAGCAAAAGTGAATGATGGGGCATCACAGTCTGAGCCGGCTCACTCAGATCAATAGATTCGTGAGTCATCCCATGTTCCATCTCCATAACCCGGGGTGGGCCAGAGGCAGCTGCAGGGGCCAACCCGGTGGTGGTGAAGTTGATGGTGGTGAAGTCTGGCCCAAGGCCACATCCTGTTACAGTCTAATGGGCGATCCTAAATCCGGGTAAACTCGGTTGTAGCTCTCAGGTACGAAGAGTGGCTAATTAAACTCAGAGGCCTCCCCATGCTGGGCTCGGTAGTGGGTGGAGAAGCCCGGATGGAATACCCGAAATTACTATGGACTCCAAACCCATATCATATATATCAGGTCAGAATGTACCCAAGAAAGGGACAGACAAAAAGGACGGTAAGACTAAAGAGTCTTCTGCTCCTTTAGTGGAAGTGAAGGAAGTCCCAGAGACACCCCCTCCCACCACAAATGAAAATCAGAAAGCTGAAGGGACTCCAAAAATAGAGGAGGACACTAAAGAAAAGAGGACAATGGAGGCCACAAACATCAAACTGAGGAGGCCCCCAAGGAAGATAAAACCTTCGAGAAGGGTTCAGTGAGGCTGGCTGCTGTGACAGACCTCCTGGAGGAGCTTGTGGTGGTACTCTTCCAACATAAGGTAGACAAGGATGTCAGGAACCAAGTGATGGATGTAGCTAAGAAGGTACACACTATTGTCTGTGAGCAAGAGCTCACAGAAGCAACCATCACAGGGCTCTTGCCGAGAGAGCTGCATGTCTCCCAAAAACACCGGGGCCCAAATCGACCTATGCTAAGGCGTTTGGCAGACAAGGATTTGGTAAGGGTGGTTTGGTGGTAGTTAGGAAGCCCTCCCGCCAAAAACGTGACATACCCTGCTGGTCTTCTCCAAAGATAAGGAGAGATCAGCTACCAAAGTAAGGGATAGACTGAAGTGGAACATAAACCCTACCGAGTTGAATCTCAGGGTGATGACGGTTAAACCCATGCGAAAAAATGGGATCATCATCGAATGTGGAACGCAGGTCGACGTGGATTGTCTAAAAAAGGTAGTAGAGAGCCTTTTTTACACGAGACACTAAAAGAGGAGTTCGAAGCCAAGCCAGTCAAGAGGCTAAGGCCCAAAATAATTATCTATGGCGTGTATAAGGAGGTCAACCGTGACCACCTCCAGAAGGTCATCCAGAGCCAGAATGCCCTCTCAGAACGAGCATGCTGGGATTACCCCACTGTTCTCCTTGAAGTGCAGAGAAAATACTGTGCACTGGGTGCTGGAAGCAAGCAGAGTCTCACACAAAAAAATTGATGTCTGAAGGTAAGCTTAATGTAAGCTGGTCACGGTATCAGGTTAAGGAGTATGTAAAAGTGCTTCGATGCTATAAGTGTATTGCCTTCAGGCAGATGCAAAAAGCATGCACCATGAAAACGCAACGGTGCTCTCAGTGTGCAGGCAATCACTCATTTAGGGAGGTTTATTTAGGAGGATTTATTTTTGGCTTATGCTTGGAGATCATTCTCTTCAAGCACAAGCACCTAATCCATGGACCATAACACACTAAGTCTTCTGGTGGGATGGAGATCCCACTTAGCGGTATTCATCTCGTAATCCTCAGGGTCATACTGAACTCCAAGGAATGTTGCTTTCTCCTTAGCCTGCAGGACTCTAAAAATGGTCGCTTCTTTGCCGACCATCAAAAATAGCGGAGGGATCCCTGCTAACACCAGGAGGGCATCCATAGATGTAGTCCTATAGGCCCTGGTGATCTGCAGTAAAGCCGGTCGTTGGGCTGCAATCAGCTTTCTACAAATTATGGAGTGGACCGTCGGGCGCCTGATGGCACCTGCTCCATAGGTTAGGATCTGCTCCGTGTCTCTGAGATAAATTTCTTTGACGACTTCATTTCTGAGTCCCCATGAGATATGAGCCATTCGCCCCCAGTTTGCACATGACATTTGTGCATTTTACTTTGAGATCCTGCAAGTGTGGGATCGAGCTTATCCTCTCATCCAGAGTGATCCCCAAGTACTTAATAGTCGTCATCATATGGCGGATATTTTTGCCATGTAATTTAAACATTGAGTGCACTTTTTGAGGACACCCTCTTTGGCTACAGTCATGGCTGTTGTCTTTGCAAAGCTGAACCCAAGCTTATTGTGCAGACACCATCCTTCTAGTACAGACATGCTGCATACCAGTCTCCAGTCTCACTCTGGAGGGTGCTGTTATATCAAGCAGCATATCATCAGCATAAGCCTGGGGCCAGACGCCCTCTGGTAGGTTTAACTCCAGGGCAGTATCGGCGACCAAGTTCCAGAGGAACGGTCCACTGCACGAACCATGTGGGCAGCCTCTTTCCAAGTTTCTTGAGACTGTCCCACTAGCATGGGAGTAGTTGACCATCCTCTCACTGAGGTAATTGGCCACTAGAACGAAGATGTTCCTAGGACAAGAACAATCTTTTAGCCTACTAAGAATAGCAGGTCACCAGATGTTGTCGAAGGCGCCCATCATGTCCAAGGTTATGATAGAGGTATGCATCTTGTGCATCTTGTTCACCTTAACAATGTCCACCACTTGTTTGATCGCTGCAGTGGTGGATTGGTCTGTCCTGAACACAAATTGCTTAGCGTTCAGGAATCCATTCTTAGAGCAATGGAAATACATTCTGTTCGTCAGGAGTTTATCTAATATTTTACCCAATACCGGCAGCAGACATATTGGTCTGTATGAACTTGTGTCTGCTGGATCCCTGCCTGCCTTATTGAAAAGGACCAGGTCGGCCTGTTTCCAGGCTTGTGGGAAAATTCCCAGTTTCAAACAGATGTTGAAGAGCTGGGTGAACAGATCTTTGTGTTCATTAAACACCTGAGATAATATCTCCACAGTCAGACCATCATACCCGGGGGCTTTACCCTGAGCCATATCTTTGATCACCTCTTCCACTTCCTCTTTCGTGCACGGAACATCATCTTCCATGTCCGGTGGTAACCTGCTATATTCCTGTAGGAGTTGATGTTGAGTATCATCAGAGCTCCTGTCATCTGTCTGGAATAGATTATCTAATAAAACCTGGATTGTTTCGCCGAAGGAAGACATCTTGAACCCGTCTTCTTTGCGAACATATTCAATTTCCAGGGGTTTAATGTCCTTCCCCGTAGCCAGCTTGTACTGCAGAGTAAATGGGTTCTGTACAGAGACATCACTACAAAACTTCTGTCAAGAGGCCAGCTATGCTTGGCGTATAGCGAGCTTATACTCTGCCTGTTCTTTCCTGTATGTTTACTCTCTGGAACTTCTGTCCCCATTGCGGCACCTTTGGTACATTTTTCTAAGAACTCTGACCCGTTTTCTCTTAACACTAAGCTCAGGTGTTCACCAGGGCACCGATCTACTGCCTGTGCTGGGTTGCCTGTTAAACCCAAAGGTTGTCTCACATCCAGAGCTTAAACAATCCGTCAGATCTCTGAGGATGTTATTGAGAGATTCACAATCACCAATATAACTGACGTGCTGGCTGATCTCTGCCAGTCCCAGTGCAACACAATGCATGAGTTTGCACCAGGCAGGAGTCCGGCCCTCCGCAAACCTTTTTACATAGTGTGGGGAGGTGTTGTTCCACCCACAAGGAACACGATATAGTTATGGTCGCTGTTAGTGAACTTGTCGCTAACGCACCAATCCTGGATCAGAGGAAACATCCGAGGCGTTACCAGGGTCAAGTCGATCCAGCTCTGACCACGAGGGCCATGAAAAGTAGCTGGTGTATCCCAATCATTTAATAAAAATAGATCAGCAGAGTTGAAAAAATCCAGAGTCATATCTCCTTTGATATCTTGCCTATTTGAATCCCACAAGAGGTGCTTCGCATTGAAGTCACCACCTATCACTAAGTTCTTAGAGTTGACTCGAGCCAGGACGTTTTGTAACTCAGTCAATGAGTCCTCGATGTTGTTATTAGGAGGACAGTAGATGGAGATGGCGTGTAATAATAGTCTCCCATAGCCAATCTCCACTACTACTATAGTATCAGAGTGATATGCCAGGATGGCAATCACTTTGGGGTTCAAAACGACAACTCCAGCTTTTGGCTTAGCTCCTTTGATGCAAAATAGCCTACTGGTCAGAGGGAGCCCCCTAATGATGTTCTCTGTGCAATAAGGTTCTTGCACTAGAGCAACATCGACTCCTTTTATCTCCTGGCTGAGTTGGGCCATTGCGGCTCTCGCACTGTTCAAGTTAATCTGGAGAAATTTCAGACTCGCCCTTCCACCACCTGGAAGCCTACTGCCCATAGTCGGTATGCTTCCACGACAACTTCAGTTCTCTGCAGTACGACAGGCAATTGCTGTCCATCGCACTGTGGCCAATGTCATACTTGGCCCTGTGATCCTTATTTGCATTTTTGCAAACTGTGCATCTAGGCTTGGGCTTCTTGCACTCCTTGTACGAGTGTTTGCCCGCGCACTGTGAACACCATTGCGTCTTTTGAGTACAATCCTTTTGTATGTGCCCAAATGCATAACACTTATAACACCTGAGCACACGGATATACTCTTTGATATAACAACGCGACCAGTCCACGTTAATCTTACCTACTTCAATCAGCTTTCTGTAGGATGCGCTACTGTGTTCCAAAACCAGTGGACGGTGTTGTCAAATCGTCCTTTTAATGAGAACAGCGGGGCTAGATCCGCGTGTTCGTCATGTAGCCCATTTTGAGTCTGGATGACCTTCTGTAGGTCCTCATAGTAGATGTCTTTATCGACTCCATAAACTATGAGTTTTGGCCTTAGCCTCTTGGCTGACTTGGCCTCTAATACTTCTTTCAGCGCTTCATGGCTGTCTACTGCCTACTTTAGACAGTCCATGTCACTCTGCGAGCTACATTCAATGATGACGCCATTTACTCTCATCGGCTTGACTGTCATCATTCCGAGATTTAATTCGGAAGGTTGATGCTGTCCCTAACCTCAATGGCTGTCTTCACTTTGTCTTCAGAGTATATCAGCAGGGTATGCCTCTGTTTAGGGGGAGTGGGCTTTTTAGCTGCCACTGAACCACCCTTTCTAACCCTTGTCCACCAACTGCCATTGCACAGGTTGGTGGCTTCCCTTTTGTCACTGGGGGACTCGCAGCTCTCTCAGTGATGCGCCCTCTCATAGTTGCTATCTGGAGCTCTTGTTTGCAAACTATGGTGTGCAGCTTCTTAGCTGTACCCATTATTAAGTCTCTCAGATCGTTTTCCACTCTATACCGAAACATCGCCACCGCGAGTTCTTCCAGAAGGATAGCAGCAGTGGCCAGCCTCCCCGAACCCATCTAGTTTCCATCGGGTTCCACTTCTTTATCCGGGGACGTATTATTGTTTGGGCACCCTTAATCAACACCTTTGTACTTGTTATTGTTTCATCAACACCTTTGTCCACTGTACTTGTTGGAGGCCCATTTCTATCCCCATCATTGCTTGTGGTGGGAGGGAGGAGTATCTGGGACTTCCTCCACTACCACTTTAAGATCAGCAGCCTCTGTGGGCTTGCTGTCTTTTTTACCTGTCCATCGCGTTCTAGTATTTCCTGATTCCGTCGTTAAATTCGTCGGCTTCATAGTTGTTTAAAGGGTATTCCACCCAGGCGGTCTCTGCCCACAACCGAGCCCTACAAGGGGAGGCCTCAGACCTTGAGTTTAACGCTCGAGGTGCCTCAGAGCTGCGCCCAGGTTATACCCAGACTTCCGATCTCCCCTCGGACCAGAATATGATCCAGGTCAAAACCCAGACTGATCCGGGTCCTGGTCCGGACCCAACCCCTATCGTCGGGAATCACATCCACCCAGTTGGCTCCGCAACCACTCCTGACCCACCCTGGACATAGAGGTAGGACAGGGGATGCCTGAGTGAGCCAGTTCAGACCACCCGTTTTATTGAAGCAGGGGCCAAGGACGGTGTATTGGGCTGCCAGCTTTCCTGACCCTCAACAGCCAGGATCCCCTTTTCCACATTACGGGTCTCCACCCACGGTAAATAGGTGGGCCACTCATAGGTGTGGCAACCATGATAAAAATTCCCTCATGCCGAAAAGGGCCCATCCTAACCTGCTCGACTGGCCTCCCATTTCCCTATTAGTTATATTGCTAAATTTTAGCAATCTAAGGCCAGTATCCTCTCTAGAGTCCAGCTTTTTGGAGGTAAGGCTTGCACACCTTGGACGTATAAGGGTGCAGTTTCCGGGTTAAGTCCGTGGGAGAAACCACCCGAAAACGGGAAATTGGCGAAGTAAAAAGGGGGAAGGAGAGGAATCCATATCCAAAGGACCAAGGACTCTCTTCCTCCCCCATGTTATAGAGTTGCGACCTCAACCTAAACTCGCCAAATGAACAAGAGACCAGTGAACCTGAAAAAGAAAAGAAAGCTGGGAGAGGAGCCTACATCCTTGGACACAAGCCTCCTCCCCCAAATAATAACAGACCTGTAATTTGGGCTCTCCCCTAAGACTCTTGGCGTCTGCACGCCTCTAATCCTTTATAGTATATTCACATAGCAATCTATTTCCTGATCCTCAATCCTTATACTGCAGTTCCAAATACCACTATCATACTGCCAGTATTGTTTTTCCATATCACTTTTTTCCATCTAACTCAATATCTCATCATACTCCTCCATTCCAAATCAAAACTCACTATCTCCAATCCTCTTCCTATTCTTTAACCATCTTGTGCGTTTTATTTGCACTTTTCTCATTCTCTCCTCCATCTCCCACTTCTCCATCCTTATCTCCTTCATTACCTATTCCAAGTTATTATCCTTTCTAACAGCACACCCCCAGCCGCACTCAAGCCATAAGGCTGTTGACCTATTGTCAACCGACTTCCACACACCTTTGTGCTGGCCCTATGGAGTCTTCTTTGATTGGGAACTCTTAGTCTGGCCTTTCCGTTTTGGCTTGTTCGACATGAGTGACTCTAGTCGGTATAGCCCTCAACTTCACTAAGACACGCAAGCCCCCTCACCACGACAAGGTATCCATAGTCGGTCCCCCTTCGAGGGGGACCGACTATGGACACCTCTGGTTAATACGGGGTGGGGAGTGGGTCCCAAAGGACCCACTCCCCATGGGGAAAGCATGTGCTCCGTCTCACGACACTACACGTGCATAGCAACTAGAGACCTGGAAGTAGAAGATGAAGTTTGTCTCAGGGGAGACCAGTAGGGACTTGGAGTATGGGTGGTGTTAAAGGGGGTGCTGAGTGCGGCCCGAGAAGAAAGTAGGAAGATAAGTCAAAGAGAGACAGCAGCCACGGACCTCAAAGGAGAGAGTCCTGAAGCTGGCGACGAGCCAGCCTATGTCCCTCAAGTGTGCCCTGACATGGGTACTCTCAATGGACACTGAGACCAGTTCGCCTGCTACCTCATTGATCGCCTGGGAGTCCCTGAGTTCGTTAGCGAACCCTTCTGTGATCAGACACCTGAGGATATAGTGCCCTACATCTGCGGCTGGAGCCCCACAGCCGCAGTAACTGTGGGCAGAGATTTTGAACCGCTCCAGGTATTTGGGGAAACTCCCATGTCCTGTTAGGACCTGCGTCAAATAGTGGTCAGAGGACATCAGGGATAGACTGACCCTTTTCAAGAATGTCTTTGTTTGAGGACCATTCTCAGTCGTATCCCACAGCCTCTGCCACTCCTTAATGGTACCTTGGCTAATTATAGACTTCAGGGTAGTTTTTGAAGTCTTTACCGCTATCACAGGTTGAGTGTTATTACCTGCGGACGGGCCAGTTGGTCGGCCCGCTCATTCCCTTCATGCCCTACGTGCGCCTTGATCCAGGAGAAGGAAACCCTGGGCATGCTCTGATTGCCCAGGATGCACTTGATCTCCTTCACAGTCTGATGCCTGTTGTTTGCATCTTCAAGTGCATGCAGAGCCGCCTGGCTGTCCGTGTACAGCGTATGTCGTTGTCCAGACTGCCGTCATTGAGGGCCCAGTTAAGGGCCTCTCTGATAGCGAGCAGCTCTGCTTGGAAGGCTGAACCATTATTAGAAACCTTCCTCTGAAAATCATACACTTTGGCCCCTTGATTGAAGACAGTGAAGGCTAACCCCACACCCTCCTCGCTCTTGGAACCGTCGGTGTATATTTCAATATCTGTACCTGATGGTAACTCCGTGGACCAGGGCACACATAGTTTCCTTGTGGGATGTAGATCCCACTTAGCGGTATTTACCTCGTAATCCTCAGGGTCATACTGGACTACGAGGAATGTTGCTTTTTCCTTAGCCTGCAGGACTCTAAATATGGTCGCTCCTTTACCGACCATCAAAAATAGTGGAGGGATCCCTGCGAGCACCAGGAGGGCATCCGTAGATGTTGTCCTGTAGGCCCTGGTGATTCGCAGTAAAGCCGGTCGTTGGGCTGCGAGCAGCTTTCTACACATTATGGAGTGGTCCGTCAGGTGCCACCAGGCGCCCGCACCATAGGTTAGGATCCGCTCCGTTCCCCTTAGATAAATTTCCTTGAGGACCTCGCTTCTGAGTCCCCATGAGATGCGAGCCATACGCCCCAGCTTGCACATAACAGTGGTGCATTTAGCTTTCAAGTCCTGCAGTTGTGGGATCCAGCTCATCTTCTCATCCAGAGTCAACCAGATGGACAGTAGGAGTCCATATGGTGGATCTAGAGCAAGGTTAAAATTTAAAATTAAATTAAATTGGGCACAGGTCGCAATGGCTCTACTCAGCCAAGAGATAAAAGAGGAAGGAGTCGATGTTACTCTTGTGCAAGAACCCTACTGCACAGAGAACATCATAAGGGGACTACCTCTGACCAGCAAGCTATTTTGCACCAAAGAAGCCAAGCCAAAGGCTGGAATTGTCTTTTCCAACTCCACAGTGAATGCTGTAATGGCATATCACTTCACCACAGTGGTGGTAGTGGAGATTGTCTATGGGAGTATAAATATACATGCCATCTCCATTTACTGTCCACCAAGTCGTAATATCGAAGACTCGTTGACTAAGCTACAAAACGTCCTAGCTCAGATCAAATATAAGAGCTTAGTGGTGGGTGGTGACTTTAATGCAAAGCACCCCCCTTTGGGGCTCGAACAGACGAGATGTCAGAAGAGATAAAACTCTAGATTTTATCAATTCTGCTGATATAATATTACTTAATGATTATGATACATCAGCTACTTTTGTTGGCCCTAGAGGCCGGGGCGGGGGAGGCTCAGTCGGTAGCGCGCCAGGCTCGTAATCTGTAGTTCCCAGGTTCGAGTCCCAGCTGGGTCAGCGTTGAGATTTATCTCCGCAAAATTCTCCGCCCTGCCCACGGTCAGTAGGGGACACCGATGGGCTTGGAAAGGCCGCCGTCCGTCGGATGGGACGTTAAGCCGTGGCCCCGTGTGTGGAAGAGCCATACTCTGTGCACGTTAAAGAACACGCTGGATGGCCTTGACGGGAGGCTACCATCTGTCTCCCAACAGCTGTTCCAGTGGGTCCCCTCCCCCAACCTTCTCTGAGCCTTCGGGGTCCATGTGACCTGGCCATTTAGCCCATGGTGTGCAAAAAAGTGCCGCTCAGAGGTAAAACAACACAACAACACAACCCTAGAGGCCAAAGCTGGATAGACTTGACCCTAACTATGCCTCTCATAATAACACTGATTCTAGGTTGGAGATTCAACTACTAAAACTACATATCGTTCCTTTTAGGAGGCACAACACTGCTTCCACATAACACCAAAAGGTTTGCTATTGGCAAAACCCCTGATTGGTGCAAGCTCGTGTGCTGTATAGCACCTGGTCTGGCTAATATCCGCCAGAATATTACCAGCATAGACGACTTTGATTCTCTACATAACATCGTCAAAGAGATTACTGAGTATATAGGTTCAGGATGTGAGAAAACCTTCGGGTTCAGGGAAAGCTCCCAAAAAGAAAGTCTGTACCCTGGAGGACACCAGAGCTCAGTATCAAAAAAGAGAGCGGGCCGAAGCTCTTAGATGGAGATACCAAAGTTGCTGCAATGGGGATAGAAGCTCCAGAGAAAAGATATACAAGAAGGCACAGGCAGAGTATAGGCTCGCCATACGTCAAACCCAATTAGTCTCTTGGGAATGTATTGTAGTGAGATGACCGCACAGAATCATTTCACTCTGCAGTATAAGCTGGCAGCAGGGAAAAACCTAACTACTTTTGGATATCGAATATGTTTGCAAAGAAGATGGGTCAAAGACCCCTCTTTAAGCGAAAGTATACAGGCACTACTTGAGGGATTATTCTCTGACGATTACAGGAGCTCTGATGATGTTCAACATCATCTCCAGAGAAAGGATAGTAGGGAAGAGGAGGTAGGCGATGTGATAAGTGCAATGGCCAGGAGTAAGGCCTCTGGCAATGATAGTCTGACAGTGGAAATTATGATGCAATTGTTTGAAGAACACCGTGATCTGTTTACCCAGGTTTTAACAACTGTCTTAGGCTAGGAAGCTTTCCAAAGGCCTGGAAAGGGGCCAACCTAGTCCTTTTAAACAATGCCCCGGGTAAGGGATGGATGTATGTGTCGTTTTTCTGCTGAGGTCCTGCCATCCTTTCAGACCTTCTACTATGGCATATAAACTGACAGGCTCCTGTCAGACCTCTGTGGCAAGCAGCTGCTTGAGGGGGTATTTATTTTATTATTATATAGAGACCTGACAGAACAGACAAGGGGGCTCGAACAGCCAATGTGAGATCCTACAGACCAATATGTCTGTTGTTGGTGATGGGAAAGATATTCGATAAGATGCTCAGAAATAGGATGTACTACTACTGTACTGAGAAAGGCTCCTTGAACAACAGGCAATACGGATTCAGGACAGACAATCCCACCACTGCTGTTATCAAACAGATGGAGGATATTATCAAAGTCAACAAAGGAAACAAACTGCACACCTCCCTCATCGTCTTGGATGTGACGGGTATATTTGATATTTCCTGGTGACCTGCAATCCTCGGCAGGCTAGAAGAATGTTCCTGTCCCAGGAATATCTTTAATCTAGTTTCAAATTACCTCAGGGATAGGAAGGTCACATTTTCCCATGCCAGTGGGTCAGTTTCCAGGAACTTGAACAGGGGTTGTCCACAAGGTTTGTGAAGTGTCCCATTTGGAACTTTGGTGTCCAACTTTGGAACTTAGTTGCAGACACGACCCTGAAGTTAATGGTACTTGAGGGAGTCTGGCTCCAGCCTTATGCAGACGACATGCTGTATGTTATATCGGCCTCCTCGAAAGCGAGACTGGAGATTGCCGGCAACGCAGCATTGCCGGTGCTCGAGGGATGGAGTCTTCGCTACAAGCTTGAGTTCAGTTGTGTGAAGACTACATCGATAACTGTGGCCAAAGAGGGTGTCCTCAACAAGAGGTACCCGATATTTAAATTGAATGATAACACCTTCAGCCATAAGACGACCCTTAAATATTTGGGGATCACACTGGATGAGAGGATGAGTTGTATCCCGCACTTGCAGGACCTTAAGGTTAAATGCACCAATTTGATGTGGAAACTAGGGCGTATGGCTCGCATCTGATGGGGCCTCCAGGAGGGAAGTCCTTTAAGAAATTTATTTAAGGGGAACAGAGAGAATCCTGACATGTGGAGCAGGTGCCTGGTGGCGCTCAACGGACCACTCTGTCATGCTGCTCTTAGACCAGAAACCAGCTTTACTAAGAATCACCAGGGCTTATAGTACCACATCTACGGATGCACTCTTGGTGATAGCAGGGATCCCGCCTCTGTGCTTAAATAAGCAAAGAAGCTACCTTATTTAGAGTTCTGTAGGCAAGGGAAAATGCAACATTCCTCGGAGTCCAGTATGACCCCGAGGTCTGCATGGGATACTCACCGCACTAAGAGACTGTGTGTCCGTGGTCTATGGAGTTACCATCAGGTCAATGAGTAGAAGTCTACAGAGACGGTTCCAAGAGCGAGGATAGTGTGGACCTAGCCTACACTGTCTACAAGGAGCCAAAGTGTATTATTATAAGAGGAAGGCCTTGACAATGGCTCGGCCTTCCAAGCAGAACTGCTTGCAATCAGAGAGGCCCTTAAATGGGCCCTCAATGACGGCAGTCATTTCAGTGATATCCGACTGTATATCGATAGCCAGGCAACTCTGCAAACACTTGAAGAAGCGAACAACAGACATCAAAGGTTAACAAGTGCCTCCTGGGTACTCAGAACATGCCCAGTATCTCTCTTGGATCAAGCCAGTATCTCTCCTGTATTTCAATTTCAAGAAATGTTTCTTCTTCAAGAAATCTTCACGTAGATCATGAAGGGAACGAGCAGACAGACCAACTAGTTTGCTCAGTAAGTACTGACACCCAGCCTGAGATAGCGGTAAAGACTTCTAAAACTACCCTGAAGTATACATTAGGTCGCAGAATTATGGACGAGTGTCAAAGGCTCTGGGATATGACAGAGACGTTCTTACCAGCTCTGGGTCTCGCTCCTTTGAGACCGAAACTGCTCTCGCTCTTCTACTTAGCTTCCTCATTTTTCTAACTGGGTTACATTCTGCACCCCCTTTAATGCCACCCATACTCCGAGCTCTTACTAGTCTCCTCTGAGACAAACCCTTATCTTTTACTTCTGGGTTTCTCATTGTCATTCGTGTAGTGTCGTATAGACGGAGCACGAGTATTCTCCCTAGGGGGGCGGGTCCTTCGGGCCCCCTCCCCCCCTGTGGAATACTCATATATGAGATGTGGACTTGCGATCGGTGGCGAAGCGCGTGATCCTGCGACCTCGCATTGGTCAGCGTCCTTGTCACCAGGTATAGGCAGACATGGGTCTATGCACATGTAGAATGTTGTCGATGTTTTTTTCTGAGACAACAGGCCAGTGACGATGCATTAAACAAAGACAGAAGTGGGGGATGTGGCAGACCATTTCGAGAATGGCACCTAGAACGGAGGCTGTAGTTACATGGCGAACTCGTAGCGAAACCTACGGATATGACAATAGTTCTATTGATTTTTATGCTGTAGTTTCTTCAACCCTATAAAACCTCCTAACTATTGTGACCTCTGAATAAGTGTTTAATATACACTACAAACCATTTTTCATGCCAGTTAAAAATCAGTAGATCTATGAAGATATACAAACGTATGATAAAAATTAAGCAAACAATATTGTATATATGGTGTTTATTTCAAAACCTGGTATCCTGTATTACAGTTATTTGTCTTTATAATTAAACGCTACTAATACACTGACACATTATGCACTCTGATTTAGATTATACACATACTATTTATGAATTTCTTCTGTTTCATTTACATTGGCAATATAATAATAAACCTCTTTACCAACTTTCATTGCAATGCCTTAAAAGTACTTCGATTCCCTTAAAAATGTTCGAGTGTTGTACGAATTTATCCATTATCCTTTAATTTTGAGCACCGGTTATTTTTTTCTTCTGTTAAAGTACTATGCGGACCTGATGTATATAGGTGGCCTTGTCAGGGTACAGTCATGCAACAGCTGCCGGCTTTGCATCGATGCTTGGGATAAAACATTACAACTTCGACCGGACACACCTAATAGAGACTTGTGCGGTTAGTTTTAAGGTTGAAAGTGGCTCATTTTTAAGATTTGGACCCCAGCAATTTCCAGAGCACTTGAACATCATATTTTAAATCCGATACATGGGTGTCCCATTTCCCTCCCTTCGTTGCATTTAAAATTTAAGTCTCTACCTATAATAGTTCCCAATTTCAAACTTCGAACCCCCTTTTTCCACGTACTTACAATTTTCTGTCGAAATGTTTGCTTAAGAATTTTAGACCTTGGATGGGGATTTACCCAGTTGATAGCTTATCAATCTCAGTATCTACAATTCCCACGTTCGAGTTCCATCTTTCCCAGTGTTTAGATTTATCTAAACAACTAAACCTGACCCCGTCTTTGGTTAGAAAGGATACGCCTACAGACTTCGAAAGATCGCTGGAAAGGTCGCCGTCCATTGGATGGGATGTAAAACTGTGGCTCCATGTGCAGGAGAATCATACCCTGGTGGCCTTGACAGGACACTTCCATCTGTTTCCTAGCAGCTGTCCAATGAGTCTCCTTTCCCAACCTTCTCTGAGCCTTGGAGTCCTAACCTGGCGATTTTGACCACTGTATGAAAAATAATGCCACTCAGAGGTAAACCAACCCAAGCCGTTTCGACCGTCTTGTAACTTTCCAAATATTTGCCCTTCCTCATCCCATATTTACGCTACATGTTTTGCCCTGGCCATTCATATTCCGACAGACATTTAATCAATTTATCCATAAAACTTATAATTTGATCAAAAGTTGCATAAAGGATTTAAGATGCAAAATTTAATTTATCAAAGAAATTAAGAAATTGATAATAATTGATCTGAATCTTCAAAATTTTCAATATTTTACGTAAACCTCGATATGTTTGCATCACGGTTGCTGAAATATACATAAAAAATGTCTGCCACGTCTGTAAAAGAAGCGATTTCGGGAATAGTATTACACTAACGAATTGACTCGCATAGGTATATACTTAAATGTAATTACATAGAGTAATTTAAATGTAATACACTACATGGTATTACTGTAAACATATTGCAAATGTGAAATGTAAAAATTTTACAATAATTCCTGTATCATCCTCCTCCTCCTCAAGCAGTCATGGACTACAAAGGACCAACCAGTTTGTGCAATTTAGTTCTCAAACACGTCTGTCCTCAGCTACTTCTGCTGCATCTGGCCACTATAGACCAATTCTAACAAGATCCTGTTTGACATTCTCTGCTCACTGAATCCAAGGTGTCCCCTCTTTCTGATGCCTTTAGGCACACTGTTCATAAACCTATTCACTAATATATAATTATCCATATGGGCAACATGGCCAAACCAACGGAGTCTCTTTCTGCACAATTATACTGCTTAAAGGAGGTTGCCGACTCCTTTGCCTAATCTCATCATTACTTACAAGTTGAACCACCTGATGCCCAAGTTACTGGGTAAGCATCTAGAATCAAAAGCATCAAGCTCTCCTTTATCTTGTTTACAAAGGGTCAACGTTTCATTACCATAACTAACCCTAGAAAGAACCAAACTATTATACAGTCTAAGTTTAGTCTTTAGGAGTATATGCCTATTTCTCCATACTCTCCATAGATTCCTCAAAGTCCCACCAGCAATACCTATTTGTCTTGTTAATCTCATAACGCACATCACTAGATATCTCCGAAATTAATTAAACTGAGACACTTGCTCAAGACTGCAACCATTTAGATGAACTAAATCCACAACCTGCCTGATCAATTTTTATCACTTTAGTTTTCTCTCTGTTTATCACCAAACCTACTCTACTAACAGTCTCATCAACAGATCGAATGAAAGAGTTCATCTCATCAACATCATTAGACAATAAGGCCAAATCATATGCATAATCTAAATCAGAAATTTTAAGATCTCTATACCATGTAAGCCCAAAATATTTCCCTTGCAGTGAATTTTGTACATCATAATCAATAACCAAACTAAATTCAATTCAAATTCAAATAAATTTCTACAATATAATACAATTCTTAATGTACTTAAACACTGAAAGCTCTTCAAATAGGAAAGGAGACAAAATGCACCCTTGTCGAACACCAGAAGCAATGATAAACATTTGCTACAAGCTTTTCCAACTCTCACACATGACTCGGTGCTATTACAGAGAGCTTTCATTATGTTAACTAATTTGTCTGGTATGCCATAAAATCTCACGATCAACCATAAATTATGACAATCAACAGAGTTAAAAGTTTTTTTGAAATCTACAAAGTTAATATCCACATCATTCTCAAATTCTAAACATTTGTCAAGAATCTACCTAAGTTAAAATATCTGATCTACACATCCCCTACCACTTCTGAATCTACATTGCTTATCACGCAATTGCCTGTCAACCATATTCTTAATTCTATTAAGTACAATCATGCAAATAACTTTACCTGGAACAGAAAGTAGGCTGATACCCCTGTAGTTATCACAAGAATTGTGATCACCTTTTTTTAAAAAATAGGGATAATAATAGCTCTCATAAAATCCTTAGAAACAATGGCTTTATCATAAAAGATATTCAAAATCTGCCACTCTCCATAGAATCCAGTCATGTGAAACAGAAACATTCCCATTTCTAAGTATGTCAGTAGTAATTTCATATACCCCCGAGGGATTTACATAGCTTAAGTTTAGAAATAGCCGTAATAACTTCAGACTGTGATGTGTGGCTAGCATTAAAACCAGTAGTGCATCTATCCTTATTATGAACAATGGGAATAAAACTAACCACATTGTCTAATACATCTCTGAAATGCTCAGCCCACCTAGCCATGACAGAAACCTCACCTTCAGTAACCTTACCTTGTTTATCCTTCAATCCCTGCATACCTGTTAGAGTCTAAGCATACTGTATATGTGAAATGTAAAAATATCGCAATGACCTGGGTTGTTTTACCTCTGAGCGGCACTTTTTATGCACACAATGGGTTAAATGGCCAGGTCACAATGACTCCGAGATGGTTGGGAGAGGGGACCTACTGGACAGCTGTCCAGTGGGTTCCCTACCCCAACCTTCGGGATAGACGGTAGCCTCGCGTTAAATCTATCCAGTAGATTCTTTACGTGCACAGAGTATCATTCTCCCGCTTATAGGTCCACGGCTAAACGATTATCTAGAAATATTCTGCTTCGTCCCAGAATATAATTTAATGGTATTGCAGCAAAACACCTTAATGATTAATGTCAAAATCAATCTATCTGACGAATGGCAGTCTTTGCCAGCCCATCGGTGTCCCCCTACTGAGAAAAGGCAGTGAGCTTTGCGGAAATAAATCTCAACGCTGTCCCAACTGGGATCCGAAACTGGGAATTGCAGATTACGAGCGTTGCGCGCTACCGACTGATCCATCCCCCACCCCTCGCAATGTACTGTATTCTAAAAAAGTGAATAAATTTTATTGTTTTAAAAACTCAAAATTTTACCTATCATAGAACCCGAATTCCTGTTGATAACAGCTATTATTTTCTATTTTGAAGGGCCCGTTGAATTTTACAGGAAATTTTCTAGCATTTAAAGCTTTGTTAAACTATACACTACAGAAGTAGAAATAATAGTAAATTTCTTAAAAGAGTAGAAATCTGAATTATTTGACTTACAAAATTTGAAAGCTGAACACTTAACATCACTTTTAAGTCTGGTTATTTTACTTCTGAGCAGCATTTTTGTGCACACAATGGCTAAATGGTTAAGTCACAAAGATCCCGGTTGCTCAGAGAAGGTTGGGAAAGGGACTCCTTCGGACAACCGCTAGGAGACAGTGGAAACCTGCAAGGCCATCCAACGTATTCTTTATCATGCATATAGTATGGCTCTCCTGCACGCGAGGCCACGACACTTAACATCCTATCCGACTGATGGCGGACTTTCCAAGCCAATCTATGTCCCCTTTCTGACCGAGGATTGGGAGAGGTTTAGCAGAGATGAATCTAAACAATGGCACAATTGGCATTCAAACCTGGGTACTGCAGATTACCAGCCTGTATCTCTACCACCACTGCACTCCTTGGTACTTGTTCTTTAATCGAAGTACTAAGGCAATAAGAAGTCACTTTGTCAACTGGAACACGTAATTCATAGGGAATGATCTGAAAGCAACGTTCCAAGAGATTATTCACTTTGAAACGCAATGTACAGAGTTAATTTAATAAAAAAGATTAAGAAACTCGGCTTTAGATTTCAACTTGTCTTATTAGAATCAAAAGCTTCGCAATACAACGTAGCATCAAGACTCTAAACTTGTTCAATGAACTTATTCTGACAGATTATTTTTTTTTTAAATATATTTTTTATTCATAGGATTAAAGAATAGAAATACATTTACCATTTGACCCGCAAAACTAAATAGCTTATCTGCAAGAAAATGAATAAATTAAATTAAACATAGGTCATTCAGCCACAAAAATGGTACATCAAATAAATCCACAAAACACAACACATAAAAATCAGCTAAATAGAAAATACCAAATATATTTTTAAATCCATTTTAATTCTTCTAAAAGAATCTATATTTAGTAATTCTTTTGGAATAGCATTAAATATAAGTGGTACTTGATATTCGGAGGTATGTTTCCCGTAATTATTTCCAAAATTTAGCAATTTGCAAAAACCTTGGTTTTGAAGTCTAGTATTTTTATTATGTTGAATTTTTAGTTTGTAAGTTTCGTCAAAAAATTTAATTATTAAATTATATTTATATGAATTGCTGTAGGATAAAAGGTTTAAAAATTTTAATCTATCTGTGGAAGTTTTATAATTTTTTTTGCAAATGAAACGGAATGATATTTTTAACTATTATAGACTGCAGTTTTTCTATTTTATTTATGTTAGTTATATTAGTTGATCCATGCAAAATTATTCCATACTTTAAAATAGATTCGCATATTGCTTTATAAAATAATACACAGGTTTCCATATTTAATACGTATTTCAATTTTTGAATTTTTATCGCTGATATTCTCAAGCTTTCACACATGTGGGATATATGGGCATTCCACCTAAAATATTCATCAAAAATGATTCCTAAGTATTTTAGTTGATTTACTTGCTCAACAAGTGGGCAACTACATAATGATTCACAATTTGAAGCATCCTTTTTTTTTTTGCAATTTATTTTATGTGTTTTGATAAAGATGTTTTGATGAATATTAAATCCTGGTGAATGTATAATCATTTTTTTTTCATTTAAGTAGATTTTATTATGATTTAACCATCTAATAATATGATTGTAATATGTTTGAATCTCTGAAATGCTATCGTTTAAATATTTGTGACTGTTTATTAAAACAATGTCGTCAGCATATAGATAAATAGCACTTTTTAATTTTGTATTGAATTTATGTATACCAGGAACAATAAAAGACCTAAAATTGAGCCTTGGAGAATTCCATATCGTGTAATTACTTTTCTGCTGTAGCAGTTTTTTTATTTTAGTAATTGTGTATCTGTCTGATAAATGATTTCTAAACCAATCTAACAATATACCGCGAATACCATAATTTTCCAATTTATTTAGTGAAATGCTATGACTATTGTATCGAAGGCTTTCTTTAAAGCTAAGAACATAGTTACAATTTTTCCCTATTATTCAATGATTTATTAATATTATTTGCAATTTTAGAAATTAGTTGAATTGTGTTTTTTTTTTCCTTTTTGAAAGCCATATTGATTTTTATTAATTATGTTGCGTTTAAGTAAAAAGTTAAAAACAGTATTATAAATATATTTTTCCATTATTTTCGAAAAAGATAAGTAGAATTGTTTCTGGTCGATAGTTAGAAAAGTCCTCCTTAATACCACCTTTAAAAATAGGTCTCAAAATACCTGTTTTGAGTTCAGTAAGTATGTTCCCAGTAAATATAATCTGATTTATAATTTTTAATATAATATTAAGAAGTGTTTCTTTATTAAATTTTACATGTTTAATGTAAACATTATCGTAACCAGGTGATTTATTGGTGTCTAATGAAGTAATTATTTCATCAGTTTGTTTTTCAGTGATTTCATGCATATAGATAGAGTTCAAAACTCTTTGCATCATGGTTGGAACATAATTTATATCGTCTTGGTGATTTGTATCTCTTATCTGTAAAATTAGTGTATTATAAATATCATTGTAATTATTTGCTATTTCTTCCACATATGATTTCTTTTTAGAAATATTGTCAATTATTACATAGTCCACTGATTTTGTCCTGTTCTCCTTCTAATATTTCATATATTAATTGCCAGGTAGCCTTCATACCATTTTTTTTTCATTAAAAGTTTATTTCTATAATAAAGTTGTTTCTGATTTCTAATCTGAATATTAATCATATTTCTTAATTTTTATAGCTATTTTTATAAGCATCGCTTTTATCATTGTTTTCAAATTTAATCCAAGCTTTATCTCTTTCTTCAATTAATTCTGTCAAGTTCGGTGTTATCCAGTTTTTGCTATGATTTCTTTTTACTTTTCCAACACTCCTCATAAATACTCTATTTTTTCCTAAAATTCCATCATAGATGTCTTAAAACACTTTATATAGGTTTAATTTATCGATTGAGTTGTCTCCATAATTTTCTAAATTCCAATTGATTTCAGAAATAGTTCTGCTTATATTGTTATGGTCAAAAGACCAATTCTTATTTTCCTGGTCAGTTTCAGTATAATTAGTATTATTCAAATTGTTTTGGTGTTGCTAATCAATGTTAAAATCATATGGTGAACTGCTATTTTGCTTTTTTGAATTTTTGCATTTGCTGACATATTTTTAATCAGTTTAATATTAATATGGTCTATACAGGTTTTGGTAATTTTATTTTTTACTATTTCTTCTCTTGTAGCTTCCCTTATTAATCTTTCAAAATTCATTTCAGCCAGTAGTGTGATATATTTTTCTGTGCCGTGCTTTTTTAGTGTTCATTGTATCGATATTAATATCACCTATTAAAATCTGATTTTGATCTTTTTCTGTATTTTCCATCCAGTTTCGAAAATTCAACAGAAAAGAGTTCACATCTGTACTAGGTGATATGTATAGTGCTAAAACAGGATATATATATATATATATTACTTTTATTATATAGTTTCCGCAGGAAGTATTTGTTGTTTTATAATTTTAATATCTAGATTTTCTTTATAGTATACTGAAATCCCCCTAATAATTTTATTTAAATTATCATTTGTAATTTTTTTTTAAATTTGTCAATATTATATAAATAATTTTCATATTTATTTACATTTGTTTCAGTTA
The DNA here is from genome assembly GCA_038380435.1 of Ryuthela nishihirai. Taxonomy (NCBI): domain Eukaryota; kingdom Metazoa; phylum Arthropoda; class Arachnida; order Araneae; family Heptathelidae; genus Ryuthela; species Ryuthela nishihirai. Next base: position 96,976,693 of record JAWZYU010000004.1, read on the forward strand.
AAACAAGCAAATCAATGTGTTTCATGTAATTGTTAATACTTTTTTTAATGAATCCCAATGTTTTCTTTGACTTCTTATATTAACATGAGCAATTCCTAATTTATTTTTGTGAATAAATTTACCCTAATTATTTATGAACCAAGCCTCCACTTCTAATCCTGCAGTTACATAAGCAACATCATAGTTGCTATTAAAACCTTCAAAATTCATATCAGACATAGCTAAGAAAAAAATTCATCAAATAATCAAGTAGCAAAAGTAAAGAACAAAAAAAATGATAAAAGAAGCAAGGTTTATCGGATATATCTAAAAGTTCAAAAATCATCAAAGTTGGTGAATATCAATATTGATAATTCTTTCACCATTTGATATCCTCATTAGAACTTTTCGATTTTTGAACCAAACATACTTATAATTTTTTTTCTTTTGCACACATCCTAGCTCTCCAGAAAAGTTCTCTGTTAATCATAGTCATGCTTTCATTAATATATATTGGTGTTCCTTTATCATTAAGGTCTGCAATAGTGTTTGTAATTTTTTTTTCCTGTTTTGTATCCAAATGTCTCTATCTTTCCGTGTAACGAATTGGACAATTATCTTTGGGGTTTTGCTTTTATTTCTTTCTGGAAGTCTGTGAATTTTTTCAATCACATTGTCTGTGTAGTTGACTATGCTTAATGACTGGAAAATTTTATTCAACTTTATTTTAAGCTCTGTTTCATCCTCCCCTTCATTTATGGGAACACCATGAATTTCTATATTTTTATTGCGTCCATATTGTTCCACGTCATTAAGATTTTGTTTCAGCTCCTTACTCTCTTCTCTCATTTCTTTGTTTATATTTTCGGCTTCATAGATTTTTGTAGTTAAATCCTTTTGATTTTTTTCGCAATTTACTATTTGTTGCATCAGTTCGTCATACTTGCTAGAAAAAAAATTCTACGCTTCGTTTCAGTTCTTTCATTTCTGTCTTTAAATAACGGATCTCTATTATCAAGAGGTTGACGTCACTTGTTGGAAGTTGTTGTGAAGTGTTTTCTTTTCTAATACTCATAGCAGTTTTAAGATTCGTTTGAGGTTTTGGGTTTGACGACTTCACAGTCTCTTCGTTATCGGTTACGTCAGCTTCGACTGCGGCATATGAAACTTTCTGTTTAGGAGCTCCTTTAGTAGACAACAGCAGCATAGTCTGGGATTCAATAAGGTTGGTGCCTATCTCATGCAAAATATTTTCATCTTGTTGACTGTCAGCTTGAGATTTGGTGCTGGTATTCTTATATTTGTATTTACAAGTTGGACAATTCCAATTATAACTCTTGTCATCCAACATTCGATTTTTTTACACATCTTCTTTGAAATTCCCGTACAATTCAGATGAAGCTTACCTTTACAATCACTACATACAACAGATCCCGCAGTAGAAATAATAACTTCTTTGCACATCACACACATATGTTTTCTTTCTGTATCCATATCTAGATATCCACAAATCTGATTCTATTAGTATATATGACTAAGAGTCTTATTTTATTAAAATTCTTAAGGAAATTGCTATGCCTAAAAATTTGCGCACTCTCCATTTATGTCTGACTGTTATGTAAGAGTCAAGATCTTGACTCTTGTGACAGCAAAAACTATCAGATCCCTACTTGAGAAAGAGGGAAAAACATCGATATTCATGCAAATAAAAATTTCCAAGAATGAGATATTTTTTCAAAGTAGCGCATAACATAAAATCTCCGAACAAATTTATCGCTGCAGAAATAAATTCGAAGAAAGAATAAAAAAAAATTAGATTTTATTACTGAGATATGTCACGAAAAAAAGAAACTAACTGAACTATCCTAAGCATAGATTGAAAGGTTTCTCACGATCGCTCATTAGTGTTCATCCCGTATATTTCCATGAAAACAGTCAAGAAAACGCCTCAGGGAGCAAACTGTAATACAATTTACAGACTGCAGAAAATGCTAAAGGAAACAAAAAATTATTCCGGTAACTGAAAACTTCAAAAACAGCTAATATAGTGAATTTCGCATTGAAACTTTCAAACACTAAATAGAATGTATAACACCGAAGAAAAGGCATATTTATTCATTACGTTATGAATATTTGAAGAATTAAGGTCAACTGCATCGCTGAAAAATCTGGTTGTATGAAGTATATGAAACTTTGTAAAGTTGGGTGTATTCACAGAAAAAATCAACTTAATACGAGTATAGTAATCGAAGATAAAATTCTGTATTCTGGGAAGGAATTATTGAGACCGAGAATTTACTGCAATTTAGTCGCATGAAGGATCAAGATTTTTCGTCCCGTTCAATTTGTCCCTACGACATTTCGTCCATGCGACGTGGGGCTCAGCCAATAACGCGCCAAGCTCGAGTCCTGGCTGTGCCAGAGTTGAAATTTATCGTCGGTAATCCCCATCCGGCCGTCAATGAGAAAGGGGGCACCATAGAGCTTGGATAAGTTACCGTCCGTCGAATTAGACTTTAAGTCGTGCTCCCATGTGCAAGAGAGTTAATAACCTGACCACGTTAAAGATCATCCTGGATGGCATTGACTGCAGGTTTCTGCCTGTTTCCTAACAGCTGTCCAGTGGATCCATTTCTCCCAACCTTTTCTGACCCCTTAGGACCATTGGTGACCTGGACATTTAGTCCATTGTGTGCAAATGTGCCGCGCAGAGGTAAAACAACCGAAATCCAAGCGACGTCTTGTTCAGACTAGAAATATATAATATCAGACAATATACTTCCTTTTGACCTTATTTACTAATTAAATACCATATTTACTACTTCAGCTCATTTATTAAACTTTTAAGCATTGCTGATATAAAGATGTTTGTCATTTAAGCAAACAGGTTTTTTTTAACTCCTCTTACAAATTTGTATCGGTATACGATAATAAGTATTTCCATTTTCAAATGCCTTCAGTGTTTACACGTAGGTTTCGATGAAATTAAATTGTGATTCATCAGACATTGTTATTTTACACTCTCTTTAAGTGCTGTATGAACCGTTGCATCGGCCATGATTTTAGGGAATGAGAGATCGTAGGCAAGTGAAATTAAAATATTTCTTTAGAAAAGTGCAGGGAAACAAGTAAAAAATTAGAGTTTTATGCGGTTGCAAATTGAATTTCGGGGAATACATTTTTCCTAATTGGCAATGATATACTCTGGTTTATCATAAATTAAGGAACAACCAGAAACCCTGTTTCCTCGAAAATCTAATAGGTTTTGCGCATGTAAATAAATCAGAAGATAGATGTATACTGTAGAAACAATGCGTAGTTGGGTTGGGATTTTTGGGTTTTTTTCCCTCTGAGCGGTACTTTTTTGCACACCATGGGCTAAATGGCTAGGTCACAAGGACCCCAAAGGCTCAGAGAAGGTTGGGGGAGGGGACAGACTGGAACAGCTGTTAGGAGACAGATGGTATCCTCTCGTCAAAGCCATCCAGTGAGTTCTTGAACGTGCACAGGGTATAGCTCTCCCGCACACGGCGCCACGGCTTAACGTCAACTCCGACAGACGGCGGCTTTTCCAAGCCCATCGGTGTTCCCTACTGACCGTGGGTAGGGCGGGGAGTATTGCGGAGATAAGTCTCAACACTGACCCAGCTGGGACTCGAACCTGGGAACTGCAGATCACGAGCCTAGCGCGTTACCGACTGAGCTACCCCCGCCCCCTCCAATGCGTAGTAATAATAGTTTAAAAATGGAATAACACTTTTATTTCCCAAAATTATATACGAATGTCTGTTTCGTTAGCCCTAACTGAGGCAATAATCAGCAATGATTGTAGAGTACGTCCTTTACGAGAAGGCCTATGAAATCTAGGAGTATCTTCTAGGATTTTTCTCTGGCCCATTTGTTACAAATGAGAAAGAGAAAAAAAACCCGTAAAATCACATGGCAAAAGCGTGAATATTAACTGAAATAGGCCAAGTGGATCATGTTTATCTAAGGAACATAGAGTTGAATAAGTGTATTTCTTATATATATATATAGTAATATTAATGTTAACTGATTACTGGTTTATTGATAACTGTAGACTTTGGTAAGAATGAGAAGATAATTAGGAAACATAATGCGAATGAAGCTACAGAAATTAATGTGAATAAATTGTGTATTCTTTTAAAAAAGGCAGATTGGGATGCGATGAGACACTTGACTGCGACTTTTTTACACGATTGCATCAATTCAGATTCATTTGCAAAGCTTAAGCAGAGGTTTCAACACAGAAACAAAAATGAAAATTTCAAACCGTGGATTACACACACGCATACATAAATATATATATTCTTCAAGTAGCTGTGTGCTACGGAGGTGTAATTTATTTCTCCAAATACGTCTATCATGAGCTACAACTACTGCACTTGCCACTGTACACCAATTCTAACAAGTAGCTATTGACATAGTCTACCCACTGCATCTTAGGTTTCCCACATTTTCTACATCCTTTAGGCACACTGTTAATAACCCTGTTCACTAATCTGTAGTTGTGTATTCGGGCAACATGGGCAAACAACGCAGTCTCTATCTGCGTAATGTGCTGTTCAGAGGGGAGTTGCAGATTCGTTCGCCTAACCTCATCATTATTTACAAAATCAAACTATCTAATGACCAATATACTGAATAAGCATCTGGAATCAAAAATATCGAGTTCCCTGTTATATTGCTTACAAAGGGTTCATGTTTCATTTACCATAACTAAACCTTGAAAAAACCAAACTCTTATACAGCCTAATTTAGTCTTCAGGTGTATACATTTATTTATCTGCACTCTCCATAGATTCTTAAAAGTCCGGGCAGCAATCCCTATTCTTCTGTTTATCCCATGATGCGCATCACCAGTATCTGCATTATAATTAAACTGAGACACTTGCTGAAGAGTATAGCCATTCAAAATAACTGAAACACAACCTGCCTGACCAATTTTACTCACTTAGGGTTTTCCCCAATTATTACCAAATCTACTCTATTACCAGTCTCATCAACAGCCCTAATGAAAGAATTCATCTCTTCAATATCATTAGCCACCAAGGCTTAATCATCCAAATAATCTAAACAGAATTTTTTGTATCTCTAGACCATTTAAGGGCAAAATCTTTTCCCTGCAATGAATTCCACATAACATGATCAATACTCAGGAGAAAAGGACACAAAACCCACCCTTTTCTTACTTCAGTGGCAATGCTAAACGAATTGCTACAGGACTTACCAACTCTCATACAGGAATCACAGGTAAGTGTACATTTTGCAAAACGAGTTTCTCAAAGAGCCCAAATCCGTTCGATGGACCATGTTTGAAAATGAAAAAAGTTTTAATTTTAAAGGGCAATGTCCCATAGGGATGGCGTTCATCATCATCGTCATTCTCAAGCAGACATGGGCTACGGAGTTCCAACTAGACCGTGCAGTTCAGTTCTCCAAGCATATCTGTCCTGAGTTACATCTGCTGCATCTGGCCACTGCACACAAATTCTAACAAGGTCCTGTTTGACATTGTCTGCACACCGCATTCTAGGTCTCCCCCTCTTTCTGAGGTCTTTAGGCACACTGTTCATAACCCTATTACAGGGGCTCAAAGTTTACCTGGAGGTCTGTTGGAAGTATCACTAGAGCACAGAGTTCGATGAAAAATCTCATAAAATAGGCCTTTTATAAGTCTGGATAATTGGACTAGTAACCAAGACTTTACATAACACATATTGATTACCATAACAGACAGGGCACAAAATGCAGTGAAGAAGAATGTGAGCAAACGAGTTTCTTTAGGTGGGTTCATTGCACACAAACCTATTGCCTGGATGATTCTTTGATTTAAAAAATTGCATATTTATTGTAATAATTAGTTTCTTTCATCATTCAAAATTCTTTTACATCATTTCACTTCTTAAAAATGTATTGTTTCAATTTTCCCATAGACTTCCATGTAAGCTTAGAAGCCCTATAACTCTGCCCCCTATGGGCACTATCCTTTAAAATTAACACTTTTGCATTTTGAGAAATGGTCTATCGAACGGGCTTGGTCTCATTGAGGAACACGTTTTTCAGAATGTACACTTCCCTTGCCATTGTTATTATAGAGAGAGATTCTATTATGCTAACTAACTTGTCAGGTATACCATACTTTCTAGCAATCAACTACAAATTATGACGATCAATAGAGTCAAAACCCTTTATGAAATCTACAAACTAGTAAGCACAGGTTTCTGAGACGCTAAACATTTCTCAAGAGTCTGCCTGAGAGAAATAAACCTGATCTATACATCCCCTACCACTTCTGAATCCACACTGAGCAGCAGTCCATGAACTAAATTTATAATTTTATTAAGTACAATAATGAAAAGAACTTTACCTGACACAGAATGCAGACAGTTTCTTCTATAATTACTACAAGAACTGCGATCAAATTTCTTAAAAACCTGGAAAATAATGGCTTACCTTAGGAAAAACACCTTTACAAAAAAAAAGGTTCCGAATTTCAGTCAGCTCTGTTACAACAGAAACAGTCAGTTCTCTAAACATTTCTGTAGTATTTTCGTCTACTTCTGGGGATTTATATAGTTTAAGTTTATAGATAGCTAAAGACTCTGTTATGGGTCTGTCAATGATGTCAGTAATTCATGTATCCTAATTACAAACAATGGGAGAAGAATTAACAGCATTATTTAGAATATCACCGAAATTCTCAGCCCACCTAATCAAGACAGAAACCTTGCCTTCAATAACCTTAAGATGTTCAACCCACAATACCTACGTGTCAGTCTGTTTCTTCTGATACAAACGATTAACTATCTGGTACAACTCCCGTTTTGCTGTCTTGTTGCTTCCTCTGTTTTTCAGGCAAGTTATTAAGCCAAAGTTTCTTATCTGCTATTAACTATTCCTTTACAAGTTTATTAAGCTCTTTGCAATGCTATCTGCTAGAACCGGTAGGGTGTTGATTCAAATTATTCTTGCAATTCTTTTTTCAGAAATAAGCTCCATATATTTATCACCTAAATGACTCTCTCCTCTGCTACTTTTCACTCCTAAGAATAAAATGTTTCAAGAAACACCTGTTTAAATCTATTCTATCTCCAGTAGCAAGCAATCCACGATTGTGGAAATGACATGACTAAATAACCTATCATTGATGCTCTAGCTATATCTGTGTATCTTTCAGAGCTTCATTGTTAACGTTAATTCTCTTAACTTTAACAGAAATTTTCTTCAGTTGCAAGACACCATTGACAAAGTAATAGTCCGACTCAATTTCGAATAACCTCCGTTTTCCTGGTATTCGTAACTGAACTAGTCCATTTGCTGTTAATTAATGTGTAATCGATCACATTCCTATGCAACCCATAAGGTGAACTCACGTGTTTAAAAATGCCCTTTTGTTTGTAGTAAATGTTAGTTATTCTGAAATCATAAAATTTACCTAGTTGTAAATTGTTGTTCCTCATTGCTATTTCAATTGTCAATGCTCTAAGGACCTAAAGATCAGACTCAGTATCAACTTGAGCACTGAAGTCACCTAGAACTCGGATAATATCTGCTTTCTTGACAGAATTCAAAATATCCTAAAGTTGTCTGTAAAATCTATCGTTATCGTCCTCATCACAATTCTCTGTGGGGTGGTCTCAAGTTATAGGGCTCATCGGTGGCATAGCAACATATAACATACAAATCTTTAATCCTAATTTTAAATTCAGCCATAAGAAATCTTTCATTAAGAAGTAATATTTTAAAAGAGCATCACTGGCTTGTCTGCTGAGTATCAGAACTACGCCTTGGAAGTGCTGTCCATTCTCCTTTCCCGAAAAGGAAAATTTAAAATTATTTTTAAGTATCTAATTTTTACCTTTATTAGTGATGAAACCGTCTTAACTTGGTGTTCGACAGGGCTAGTACATTTGGTCTCTCGCAAGCCCCGAATATCTAGGCTAAATCGATGCAATTACTGTGTGAGGATGTTAGGCGAATAATATTAAGTGATAACATATCCTACTGGCAGGGTTCGTTCTTTCAAGAGTGTATAACTGAAAAAAAAGATAGGAAATATTCTGAGAGCTTTGGAAATAAATAAAACTGCAAGTGCAGATGCAGTTACGGTTAAATAGTAAAATGTGTTATAGTTATATTAAATGTATTTTGTTTCGTTATACGTTTCATATTTGCAATGTCCTAACTGCTTTAAAACGGCTTTCGTAGTTCCTATTTATTAACACATTCAAATAATTATCTACCCACTTTTTTACTATTAGTATTTTCGAAATTTTGTGAGAAAGTGATAAAAAAAAATATTTAAATAAAATCGTTTTTTTTTAAGAAAAAAAAAAATCAGTTTTAATTCCGAGAAATAAATAAAGTTCTATTTAATTTATTGCATTGTAGCATGGGAAGGCTCATGCGATTGTCCTATTAAGCCATTAATTGTAAAAGATCATTTAATACGATGTATGTATATTGGAGAAATCCAGGAGAAAACTGCTCGAAAAATTTAAAGTTACTGTAGTTCCTTGTCTTCTTGGAATTTCGTAAATGGTATATGTTAAATAATAAAATAAATGCCCCCTCTGCTTGCCAGAGAGGTCTGACAGAAGCCTGCCAGTTTATACGCCATAGTAGAAGGCTTGAGAGGATAGCGGAACCTCAGCAGAAAAACAACACATACATCCATGCCTTACTCGGGGCTCAAACCCGGGTCCCTTAATCAGTAGTCAAACGCGTAAACCACTTGGCCAACCACTGAAATATATGACAACTTTGGGATAGAGATAGAATAAAACCCTTTCCAATGCATTAATCGGCCGAGTGACTAAATCACCGTGTGATAATTATTTGTGATTTAAATACAAAACTTGATAGTGTTAAGTTAGATTATAAACATGAAATTGAAATTGTAAAAACTGATTTTGAACGCCAGTTTCAGATTTTAAGAAATGAAATGTTACCTTCTTCTTGTGATAATAGTAATTTTAGTGAAAATAATGTTATTACACATATCCTTATAAATGCAACTAAACGTTCTACATATGATTGTCAATCATCTTGGACAATATTTAAAACACAGTTTGAAGTTATCGCTAGAAAACTGGCCGCTACAATTCCAGAAGGCCAGATTTCTTGCAGCTTCCTTAAGAAACTCTGCTGCGGAGGTTTTTCAGTCTGTTCCAGAACAAAAACTACTTAATTATCAAAGTCTGGTTTCTGAATTAGAACTCAGGTTTCGTGATAGTTATTTAAAACAATATTATGTGACTCAATTTAATCATCGCATGCAGAAGAGTGGCGAAACTTTGCAAGAACTTGCTAGTGATACTGAGCGTCTAGCTAGATTGGCTTATAGTAACTGTCCACTAGAAATTCAAGATAACGTAGCTCAATTACAATTTATTGATGCTATTGCTGACCTTGACACTCAACAATCTCTGAGGATGTTGGAAGGTGAATCCTTAAAGTCAGCTGTGGTACATGCTATGAAGTATGAGTACTCCAGGCTTTCCTCCCGCGTCAGTGCAGAAGAAACTGTAGAAAATGATAATGAAATGAAAGAACTAACCAAAGTCATATTATCCGTTTTGAAAGACATAAAAAGGTTCCTCTCCAAAGACCTCTACAAATATTTAGTGTTGGAATTGTGATAAGACTGGACACATTCGAGCCAACTGCAAAAGGTGGTGGATAAAAAGTTCAAGAACGTCTAACAGACAACAGAATCAGCAGATGCAACGTGAAGGGCAAAGGCTGGTTGTTGATTGGTTGGCCCCAGGGAAAGTCGCCCACGTTTCAACACTACATGGTGGTAATAATGGATTAGTAGCTGATGGAACCATAAATGGAATACCTTGCCGTACGATGTAGACATTGGTGCAAATGTAACTTTGCTCAAAACAGATATAATATAGAAAATAATAACTTATCCAAACTGGAATTCTACACAGTCTAATATAACCCTACAAACAGCCACTGGAGATCGAACAAAAGTCCATGGAAAGATAGAACTTAACATCTAAGTTGGTAGCTGTCTGGTTCATAATCCTGTTTACATCGCTGACATCTACGATGAATACATATCAGGCCTTGATTTCCTTAAGAAACATGGATTCAACATTAGACCCAGTGACAGCCTACTCATCTATAAGACAGAAAAGATCCCTTTGCTTAGTCGAACATCTAATTCTTTATCAAGCGTGACTCCAATATTAGTGACGGAAGACACAGAGATCCCAGCACAAAGTGAAATTATAATCCGTGGACATCGGGCGGTGACTTCTGGGGCTTTCCGATTGGCAGTCACTGAAGCCTCTGGTAAAGGAGCTTTGGCTCATGGTATCCTGGTTGCAAAGACTTTAGTCAGAATAGATAAAGAACAGATTCATATTAGAGTGATGAACTGTAACAAATCCAATAGAATATTGGAAAAGGGTGACGTTTTAGCAATAGGTGAACCTGTTACCTGGATAACAAGTACAAAAAAATAGAAGTTAGTGACTCAAACCAAAATCATACAGACATTCCATCTCATCTTACTGACCTATGGAGAGAAACAAGACGAGTATTAACTGAAGATCTAGCTGCTAAGGCCGAGAACCTATTGAAAGAGTTTTCCGTCTTTTTTTCTGCCACCTCAAATGATTATGGCCGTACTAACCTGATAGAACATAAGATCAACACTGATGATTGTCCTCCAGTTCATCTTCTGGCAAGAAGGCTTCAATTGGCAAAACGAGAGGAGACAGAACAACTCATAAGGAACAATGGAAGCTCAAGACATTATAGAACCATCACAGAGTCCCTGGATATCACCAGTGGTTTTTGTCAAGAAAAAGGATGGATCTACCCGATTTTGTGTAGATTATCGCAGATTAAATGATATAACAAAGGAAGACTGCTTTCCTTTACCCAGGATTGATGATATACTGGACACTCTATCTGGGTCAGAATGGTTCTCAACATTAGACTTGAAAAGAGGTATTAGCAAGTTGGTATACATCCTGAAGATCGTGAGAAACCGTTTTTACTACAGGAAATGGACTTTGGTAGTTTAAAGTGATGCCATTTGGACTTTGCAACGCACCTGCAACATTTGAACGACTGATGGAGTCAGTGTTCGAAGGTTTGTATTGGGAGGTCTGCCTTGTTTACTTGGACGACATCATCGTTCTTGGAAGAAATTTTGAAACACATTTGAAAAATCTTCGTCAAGTGTTTGAAAAACTTAGGGCAGCCAAGCTAAAATTAGGACCGACAAAGTGTAAACTGTTCTAGCAAGAAGTTCATTATCTTGGTCATGTGATCACTATATCAGGGATTAAGCCTGATCCTAGTAAGATAGAAGCTGTAAGAGACTGGCCTCCACCACAAGATGTTCATCAACTTCGTAGTTTTATTGGACTTTGCACCTACTATAGAAGATTTGTCAAGGGTTTCTCTAACATCGCAAGGCCATTACGTCGTCTGGAAAACAATTCATAATATATACTGATGCAAGTAACACAGGAGTTCGTGCTGTACTTTCACAACAACAAGACGGACAAGAGAGTGTTATTGCATACTTTAGCAAAATTCTATACATACCAGAAGGAAATTATTGTGTAACACGAAAAGAACTGTTAGTAATAGTAAAAGCAATAGAATATTTTCATCATTATCTCTATGGCCAGAAATTCCTTATACGCACTGATCATGCTGCACTTAGATGGTTACTAAACTTCAAAAACCCTGAAGGACAAATCGCTAGGTGGATACAGTGGTTACAAGAATACGATATCTCCATCGAGCATCGAAGTGGTAAAATGCATAAGAATGCGGATGCCCTTTCCAGACGTCCATGTATTGATAACTATAAACATTGCTATAATGCAGAAATGAAATTTGGAATTAAAGAGGTAATGCCCATAAAACAAATAGTATCGACACAAGCAAACAGTGATACCTCTAACACAGGCGTCGGCAACCTATGACCCGCGGGTCACCAAGTGACCCATTTGATAATTTTAAGTGACCCAAGAGTTCCGAAAATAAAGTATAATACATAAAAATAAATTATAAAACATAAACATAAAGCAAACACTTTGCGAAAGTATAAATAATAAGATTAACATTTTGGTTTGATTACAAAGTTGCAGAAATGAACATAGGCGGAATACAGCGACATTGTCCGAACGAATCTCATCATTACTCGACGAGCGTGTCGTTCGTTTATTCACTTTAAAGACGAAGTAGATGTAAACAAGAGTAGACGTGTGATCAGCACGAAATTAGGGCTCCTATTGGTCGGCTGGGCTCTCTGACTGCGTGCCACCTGCAGCCGACCAATAGGAGCCCTGCCCACCTGCTGATCACGCATCTACTCTTGTCTACGTTTACTTCGTCTTTAACGTGAATGAACAGTAGTTCAGAAGCGCGAGAACAGTTACCTAAGCGAAATAATTATTTTTATTACCATGGACAAACAAAAAGCAAAAAAGAGATTATTTCAAGATGTGTGGACTGAAAAGTATGGATGTATGGAAAATGGTGACAAATTGATATGTACTTTATGTACAGATATATTACCGCCAGGACTTACAATATTGAGCGACACTTTTCTTCAAAACATAAAGATGTGAGTGAAATGCCAAATGATGAAAAATATGAATACATTGCTAAACGTGTATTAAATTATGGTAAACAAAATACATTTTGAAGAGATTTGTTACCAGCCACAATTACGCTACATCTGCCAGCTTTATTGCAGCTCTTAGTATTGGTACCAACGGAAAACCGTTTATAGACGGCGAATTTTTGAAAACCGCATTCATAAATTGTTCCGAACACTTATTCAATGACTTCGCAAATAAAAAACAAACAATTGAGAGAATTAAAGAAATGCCATTGTCGGCCAGAACAGTTCAGCGTCGCATTGAAGATATGGCAAAAAATATTGACGCACAGGTCAAACATGATTTGTTATCTAGTGACGTAATCAGCATTGCACTCGATGGAAGTACCAATGTAAATAGTATGGCTAGGCTGGCAATTATTATTAGGTTTGCATCAATAAATAGTTCGAACGTCAATGAAGAATTATGCGTTCTTGCTTCAATGAATGACAAGACCAAAGGCATTGATATTTTCCGTCAAGTACAAGAGTTTACAAATTTCAAAAATGGAAAAATATTGCATTTAAAAAGTAAATTGTTTTCCATAACAACTGATGGTGCTCCAGCTATTAGAGGAAAAAATGTTGGATTTGTGAAACTAATGGAAAATGAACTTGGTCGCCCACTTTTATTTGAAAAGGCATCTACGCAACAACTTAAGAATGTAATGGAAAAGGTTGTTAAGATCGTAAACATAATAGTAAAACGATCTGCATTAACACACAGGCGCTTCAAAGTTTTTTTGGAGGAAATTGAATCGAAATACGGAGATTTACTGTTACATGCTGAAGTACGATGGTTAAGTCGAGGCATAGTTCTTAATAGATTTGTAGAGTGCTTTGATGATATACAAATATTTCTTTACGAAATCGGTGAAAATGATCTCGAGCTCAATAATAAACAATGTTTTTTAAGACTTTTGTTCTTAAGAGACATATTAAACCATTATAATGATTTCAACGTACGACTCCAAGGAAATAACCACACAATTTTGAAAATGTACGAGGAATGGAAGAGTTTTGTTCGAAATTAATATTATTTGAAACTGACATAAAAACTAAAATATTTCTTTTCTTTCCCTTACTAAAAAGCCAACATGAGAAAGAAAATATCGATGAAAGCAATCTAAATATGTTCGAAAGTTGTATTTTGAAGATTAAAAGTGAATTTGAAAGTAGATTTCAAAGTTTTAAGAAGCACGGCGAAATGTTTACATTTATAATAAAACCGACGAAATAGAGGAAAATGTTTTAGATTTGCAATATTTTGAATATCTTAAAATTGACAATTTAAGTTTAGAAATGATTGATTTTAAAAGTTCAACTTTCTGGACGGACAAATTCAAAACATTGCAGAAAGATTTAGAAAACAAGAAAGATAATCAGCTTCTCGTGATATCATCGTGTTGGGCATCACTTCCTACGAAGTTTTCATCTTTGAAAAAAATTGGCTTTGCCATTTTGTCCGCGTTCGGTTCTACTTATAAATGTGAACAAATATTTTCACAAATGAAATTTATTTTAAGTAAGAACAGGAGCAGATTAACTACCGAAAATTCAGACGCTTGTATTCGTCGTAAGGTGACTAAGTATGAACCAGACTTGACTAAATTGACGTCACAAATTCAGCATCAGGAGAGCCATTGATAACGAAGAGAACGCTTATAAATAAAGTTATGAATTATTAATGAACTAAAACTTGACAATTATATTTCTTTTTATAATAATTAGAATTATAATTTTTTTTATGTTTTGAGTTTAAAAGCATATTGTAATAGTTTTCTCAATAAAATTTATCTTATTATTCACTAAGGGACTGTTTTAAAATGAAAATACCCATTGACCCGAACTGTCTTCTTAATAGTCACATTTTCGTTGATTTTGACCCGCAGCAAAAAAGGTTGCCTTCGTCTGCTCTAACATCTGGAGTCAAATTGAAATTAGAAAGGCTCAATTAGACGATGAAGATATAAGACCAATAATTGATTTGATTCAAACATCTAATGTAAGAATTAGTTGGGAGAAAATCTCGAGGTATAGTCCAACTATCAAAAGTTACTGGGCACAGTGGGACTCTTTAGAAGTGAAAGACGATGTATTATACAGAAGATGGGAGAATCCCACTGGACGGCTGATCCGTTGACAGATAATCCTTCCTCGCTCCCGAGTGGAACTAGTGATGAAAGATGTACATGATAGTGCCACTGGAGGACACTTCGGTGTTAATAAGACATTAGTCAAAGCCAGGGAACGATTTCATTGGCTGAAAAGTAGGGCAGACGTTGAAAGATGGTGTAGGCAATGTGAAGCCTGTGTAGCAAAGAAAGGCTCTAAGACTAGGAGACGGGGTAAGCTGCAGACATATAACTTTGGTGCCCCTTATGAGAGTATAGCCGATGATGTAATGGGTCCGTTTCCTAGGATTGATGATGGAAATCGATATTTATTAGTGGTAATGGATTATTTCACAAAGTGGCCTGAGGTCTATCCCATCCAAGACCAGGAAGCAACAACAGTGGCAGAGATGATAGTAAATAACTTGATTAGTCGGTATGGAGTACGTTTGCAATTCCACTCTGACGAACCCTAAATTTGAATCCAATGTGTTTAAAAGCATCTGCCAATTATTAGGCATTCAGAAAACTAGAACAACTTCCATACATCCTCAGTCGGATGGTATGGTTTGGAGATTTAATAGGACAATTGTACAGCATCTAGCATTGTTTGTGAACGACCATCAACGTGACTGTGATCGCCATATACCACTTCTCTTGTTGGCATAGAGAACAGTAGTGCACGAGACAACTGGACAGACAATGAACCTTCCATGATGCTCATTGGAAGAGAGTTACGTCTTCCCTGTGACCTTTTATATGGTCGGCCAGAAGCAATGTCTGTATCCACTCCACAATACATACAAGAATTACAACAACGACTAGAAGAAATCCATCCGTCAGACATAACATCAACTTAGCAAGAGAGAGAACCAAAACGAGATACGATAGTAAAACAAATGGAATTCTTTTCAATCAAGGATATCTTGTCTCTTGTCTTGATTGGAAGGAGAGCTGTGTACCAATCCCTAGTGATGATGCACAGAACCGGCCAGGTCTAGCACCTAATGTCCGACCCTGCCTTCTCGTGGTGCAGGCCGTTAGTATCTTTCAAAAGAGATATTCTCTTTTGGAAGGGA
The DNA here is from genome assembly GCA_038380435.1 of Ryuthela nishihirai. Classification (NCBI taxonomy): domain Eukaryota; kingdom Metazoa; phylum Arthropoda; class Arachnida; order Araneae; family Heptathelidae; genus Ryuthela; species Ryuthela nishihirai. Next base: position 96,992,532 of record JAWZYU010000004.1, read on the forward strand.
ACGGAAGGGGAGGCCTGCCAGTTCAGTATGGCCTACTGATCTGGTCATCTATGGCCACTTTTTTCTTTTTTTTTTCAAACCTGCTGAGGAGTGGTCAACTTCACAGGGTTCTGGTGCTGACCATTTATACCTACTAGACTGGACTTGTTTATGGATTTGAGTTTGATTGTGGATCCTGGACTTGCTGCACTGGTTGGCCTCTGTTGAGGGAGAATCTGATGCTGTGTTTTCTTTTTGCTTCTGGGTTGCCAGCCCTAAGTGAACAGAGGCATGGGATCAGCTGGTGGATAATCCTAATCAGAGGCCATCACAGGTACCTGAACCTTACTTAGCTAGTTGGGCATCGTCAAGCCTAAACTGGAGTAATGTGTCTCAGGCAGACCATGTAGCTCTTGAAAAAGTCCACTTGAAAAGGTGGTGCCTGAAGTTCCTACCAGCATCGGTGACTTCAGCCTTTAGCGGAGGAGGAACAGGTCTTTGCCCCATGCCTGCGATCAGGGGGCTGTTTGATATTGTTGGCCCTACCAATCTCAATAAACCTAATTTCTTTAAAAATTTTACTAATCATTTTCTCTCTGCAGGAACGTGGAACGTGAGGACAGTACATAGAGATTATTCTCTTGATGTCCTCATGCAGGAATTCCAGCCTTATAACCTAGATATTCTCGGCTTGCAAGAGACCAGATGGACAGGTAAAGGTGAGATACTTAAAAATAACTTTAAATTTCTCTTTACAGGGAGGGAGGATGGAAAGCATCACCAAGGCGTGGGTCTGCTGCTCAGCAGACATGCTAGTGATGCTCTTCTAGGATATGAGTGCATTAATGAAAGGTTTCTTACAGCAAAATTTCAGACAAGCATAAAAGACCTGAATGTTATCTGCTGTTATGCCCCCACTGAGGATTCTGATGAGGATGAGAAGGATAGGTTTTACAGACAACTTCAGGATATTTTGAATTCTGTCAAGAAAGGAGATATTACTCTTGTTCTTGGTGACTTCAATGCCAAAGTTGGTACGGACTCTGACCTTTGGGGGGAGTAATAGGCCCTTTTGGTATTGGTAGCTGCAATGGCAATGGGCAACGTCTCCTACAGGTAGGTAAACTAAATGATTTCAGAATAACTAACACATATTACAAACACCGCGACATACATAAATACACATGGGTTTCACCTGATGGGCTGCATAAGAATATGATTGATTATATATTAATTAACAGCAAATGGGCTAGTTCTGTTAGAAATACCAGGGCATATAGGGGAGCTGAAATTGGATCTGACCATTACCTTGATAAAAGTGTCATGCAACTTAAACTTAAAAAGTGTTGTGCTAGGGTTAAAAAATTTACCTTTAATACTGAAGCTCTGAAAGACCCAGTTATAGCTAAAGCTTACCATGATAGGTTACTTAGTCATTATTACAGTCATGGTTTGCTTAATACTGAAATTGAGGAAGAATGGGGCCATTTTAAACAGGCTTTTTTGGAAACTAACAGTACTCTTTTAGGAAAAAAGGAGCAAAGGAGACAGAATTATTTAAGTGATAAGACACTTGAGCTTATTTCAGAAAGAAGGAACTGCAGGAATATCCTTAATCAGTACCCTACTAGTCCTAATAGAAAGCATTACAGAGACCTTAATAAACGTGTAAAGGATCAGTTAGCTACTGATAAGAATCTTTGGCTTGATGGCTTGGCTGACAAAGCTGAGGAAGCAGTTAGGCAGCACAACAGCAGAGAGCTGTAGCAGATAGTTAATGTTTTATGTGGTAGAAAACGGACAGGCATATAAGGATTGCAGGATAAACAAGGTAAGGTTATAGAAGGGGAGGATTCTGTCATGGCTAGGTGAACTGAGCATTTCAGTGATGTTCTAAACAATGTGTTCTACTCCCATTGTTTGTAATGATGATACATGCATTACTGGCTTTAATGTTGACCCTATAACGTAATCTGAAGTTATTTTGGCTTTTCTAAACTTAAACTTCATAAATCCCCAGGGGCAGATGAAATTACTACAGAAATGCTCAGAGCTGGGAATGTTTCGGTTACCACTTGGATGACTGAAATTTTGAATAACGTTTATGATAAAGGCATGGTTTTTAAAGATTTTACAAGAGCTATTATTATCCCTATGTTCAAAAAAGGTGATCGCAGTTCTTGTGATAACTATAGGGGTATCAGCCTACTCTCTGTTCCAGGTAAGGTTCTTTCCATGATTGTACTTAATAGAATTAAGAATCTGGTTGACAGTCAATTGCGTGATGAGCAATGTGGATTCAGAAGTGGTAGGGGATGTGTGGATCAGATTTTTCACTTAAGCAGATTCTTGAGAAATGTTTAGAGTTTCAGAAACCTTTGGTTGCTAGCTTTGTTGATTTCAAAAAGGCTTCCGACTCTGTTGATCGTCATAATTTGTGGTTGATTGTGAGATCATATGATATACCAGACAAGTTAGTTAACATAATGAAAGCTCTCTATGATAACACTGAGTCATGTGTCAGAGTTGGTAAGTCTTGTAGCAATTGGTTTAGCATTACTTCTTGTGTTCGACAAGGGTGCATTTTGTCTCCTTTTCTCTTTAGTTTGGTTGTTGATTATGTTATGCGAAATTTACTTCAAGGGAAAGATTTTTGCCTTAAATGGTCTGGAGATACTAAAATTTCTGATTTAGATTATGCTGATGATTTAGCCCTTTTGGCAAATGATGTTGATGAGATGAACTCTTTCATTCGAGCTGTTGATGAGACTGGTAGTAGAGTAGGTTTGGTTATAAACAGAGAGAAAACTAAAATGATGAAAATTGGTCAGGCAGACTGTGATTCAGTTAATCTGAATGGTTGCAGTCTTGAGCAGGTGTCACAGTTTAATTACCTTGGGATATATGTAACAGATACTGGTGATGTGCGGCATGAGATTAACAGACGAATAGGGATTGCTGCCGGGACTTTTAAGAATCTATGGAGATTGTGGAGGAATAGGCGTATACACCTAAAGACTAAAATTAGACTATATAATAGTTTGGTTCTTTCTAGGGTTAGTGATGGTAGTGAAACTTGGACGCTGTGTAAACAAGATAACAGGAAACTAGATGCTTTTGATTCTAGATGCTTGCGTAGTATCTTGGGTATTAGGTGGTTTAACTTTTTAACTAATGATGAGGTTAGGCAAAGGAGTCTGCAACCTCCTTTAAGCAGCATATTGTGCAGAGAGAAACTCCGCTGGTTTGGCCATGTTGCCCATATGGATTATTATATATTGGCGAATAGGTTTATGAACAGTGTGCCTAGAGGCCTCAGAAGGAGGGGGAGACCTAGGATGAGGTGGGCAGACAATGTCAAACAGGACCTTGTTAGAATTGGTGTGCAGTGGCCTGATGCAGCAGATGTAGCTCAGGACAGATATGCTTGGAGAATTAAACTGCGCGGTCTGCTTGGACCTCCGTAGCCCATGGCTGCTTGAGGATGATGATGATGATGATGATGATGATGATATCTTGTGTGGCTGTACAATCCACATAGAACGAAGAGACTTTCTCTAATACTTCAGAAACCTTGTGAAGGTCCATATACGGTAGTTAACAGGATTAACGACGTGGTGTATCGCATTCGTCGACGTCCAACTGCAAAGTGCATTGTGGCTCACATGGATCGTTTGGCCCCTTTACATCGAAGATCTGAAGAAGTTTCGGAATCCAGAATTGTACGGGACGAACAAGACCTAAGGAGGGGGCAGTGTTACGACAGATAAACGTGCGACAATGGCTTGTGACAGGTGTATAATGAACGCTCGCCTGTGTTTAGCGTGGCGATTTACGTTATTAACTGTTTAGAACGAGGATGCTTTGAAATAATAAGAATTGTGAAAGAAAGCAAGAAGATATAATGGAGTAGTAAAAGGAAGAAGGATATAAGTGTATTAAATTAGTGTTGTGTAATACTATGTAAAAAGACTGCTTTTATTTGATTTAAGATGAAGCCTAGTTCCGGTGGAGAAAAGGAATCAACGGTAAAGTTTGTTATTGGGTCATCTCTCAGGGGAGATCAATGTTAAACGTTTCACATGTATAAGGTATTAAAGTATTGTTAAGGTTATTTAGTGTCACAAAGGAAATTCAATACAAAGGGGTTTGTCTTTATGCTAAGAGGAATAGAAATACTTGTGTTGTTTAGATAAAATTGACTAATTTGTAATAATTTTGTGTCATTGTAATAAATTACATCATTCATACTTTAGTGGTATACATACCGTATTTCATCGATTCTAAGACGCACTTTTTTTCCCATATAAACGTCTCTAAAAGCGGGGTGAGTCTTAGAATCGCAGTTTTTTTTTCTTCACATTTTCCCGTGCTTTGCACACGGCACCACGCGTTTTGTTTTTACGCGGAAACCCACCTCCAAGTTTGACCGTTATCGCATTCTCCAATTCCAATGGAGAATAAAGTGGCTTGGGTATTTCCCCGCGCTTTCCAAATGTGAAGCCACCGTTATTTCAGTATGGTGGAGCTCTGTGAGTGAATTATAGTGATCTTGGAACCTGACTGTTGACTGACAACCTTCCGCTGACACATGGAAAAATTAAGAAAGCGCTGGCATCAAAATTGGCGGAATGGGTATGAACAGCTTGGAAGCTAATCCCAGAAAGAACAGTGCAGCAGTCATTTAAAAAAATGTTGCATTACTAATACCCTCGATGTCTCAGAAGACGATAAATTATGGGATAATGGAGGTAAAGAATGGGTCAGAAGAATCAGACTCTGAATGTGAAGCAGACTCTGATATTGATTCAGATGCAGATATGACGGCTCGGAAGAATCAGACTCTGAATGTGAAGCAGACTCTGATATTGATTCAGATACAGATATGATGGCTCGGAAGAATCAGACTCTGATATTGATCAGAAGAAAGTGATGAATAACATACCTACTGATAAATAGGCAATGTTGTTGTTAGTAAATTGAATTTTATTATAATAAAAATATTTGTTAGATATATTTTAGCGTTTTTCTTTTCTTAGAATCAAAGCTTTTTTTTCTGTTGGTGGTACTGAAATTAAGGTGCGTCTTACAATCGATGGCGTCTTAGATTCGAAGAAATACGGTATATGCTATTTATGAACCCACGCTAAGCTTTCATCTCTTTGAATTCATATCTATGTAAAATGTTTATTGTGCAACTTGGTATGTAACGCTTATTGTTGTGTAATATCTCATCGATTTTAGTATTGTATTGAGTTGAAATTTGATATTCAGTATCTGCTAATGGTACTAAATCCATAAATAAATAAATCTGTAACACAATACAATGTAATTCCGATATATATTTTTTTTCTTTTTTGTCACCTTTTAAAATATATTCTTCGAAACCATACACTTATTCATCACTTGATCTGCAACGCTTAACTCCTCAGCCATTTTAGCACGCATTTAGTAATAATGAGTTGAAAATTTATTATCTACATATTAATAAGACCCGTAAAAAAAGATTTAGTTTCATCACCTTGAAGAATCTCACTTGAAGAATTATAATTTCTGCTGGGAAAATTTCTGTTGAAAACCGACCCGAAGTGAAGAAATTAGTTTTACACCCAAACTCGAATTTTATCATACGTAGAGACTATGAATTCGTAAAGCAATACGGGTGGCAAGGAAGAAACCAATATAAGAAATATGGGACTTACGGGTCAAGCACATTTAATTGCAATATAAAGGGAAGTGGTAGAAAAATGGTTTCCAAGCAAATATCACTGGACCATTTTCCAAGGAAGTTCAAAAGGAAGTGTCTACAGACGTGATGAATTAACATAAAAGGTGCATCAAAATGTTCCTTTTTCCTATCTCTGAAAGTGTCACAATGGTGGGAAAAGAAAAAAAAATTAGTAAATATAAGGTATCATTCACGTACAAGGGCTTTTCTCCGGCCAATGGATGGTCCCGGCACACCTTCTTACAGCATCCCAAACAAGATGTGAGATTGAGTAAGAGATCTGGAAAATATATTGGCCTTGAGGTTAATGCCGTCCACTCCAAGTATTGGCCGAAACGTCGAGTTCTCTGGTGAGGGCATTATCGTCGTGCAAAATCATATTTTCCCTTTATTGCACATGCAACCTGCATAAGGTCTCACATAAGGACAGAGAACCTAATTCTAAGCCGTCAATGGGCCGAGAGCCTAATTCTAAGCCGTCATTGAGCCGAGAACCTAATTCTAAATCGTCATTGTACCAATCAAATCCCACAGAGATTTGTGCGACACCGTGAAATGCTTGTCCAGACTGATTTTCCATCCGTAGGTGTTTCTCTAATGATGCTTGATGGACGGTGGTATTTCTCTTGTGCTATCCAGATCAATATCCGTCTCGAGTCGTTCTTTTGGAAACTCTGTACTCGACACTTAGCACAATATACGTATACGATGTTGTTTGGCCCAGTTTAATGGAACCCTTTTGTAGCGTGGAGTGAAAGACTCACAACTTACTTGTATTCGAGCATCTTCTCTAATGAAACCCGAACTTATCTCTAGTGTATCAGAATAGAGAAGCATAATCAAGGATACTTGTAAATAGGATAACAACTGGTATTACGTAGTTCATCGGAGCTTTGTTCTTGTGAGGCATTTTTTTTTTTCGTATTGCAATTATTCCGTTTTCTGAAAGCTGAAATTTTGCACTTAATCTGTATGAAGAAGCTCCGAAATATATACGTTTCCTCAATATATTTGACCGTTTGCTAGGCAAAATCTATCTTTCAGAGCAAAGCACTTATGCTTCTAATATGTAGATCATGCTGATTACTATATACATTATTAAATACGTAAACGAAATATACGTTACATCAATATCTTAAACCCAAAGTTCCATCATTTCTTTCAGCAAACAAAATAATTCCTTAACATTACGCTGAATCAAACTTGTACAAAAAGAAGTAATTGAAAGATAATTCTCATGAATAGTAATAAGACTTCATTAACGAAGAAAAAAATATTTAATGTAATTAGATAGGTTTATCAGGTAATTTTCCTTCTATTAATTTTTCTCCCTCGTTTGCTTTTTCAAGTCTTTATTCCCCTGCTAAACGTTAAAAATTTAAAAGTTAGAAACACGAACATGTAGAACAATTTTGGAAACGAAAAGAAAAAAAAAATAAAGAACAAGAGAAAAAGAAGGAGGAGTTTAAAAAGTTAATATATATTGAAAGATAAGGAGAACTGCAGAAGATATAAATAAAAAAAGAAAGGGAAAGGAATTGTAAATGAGGAGAAAATGACCATATTAGAAAGAGATTTTAATGCAAACACGCAATGAAAAACATCGCAAACTAAAGATTACAGCAGTAAAAAAATTAAACAGTCTGTTGCAGCGTAATCTCAGACTTGATGCATTTGTTAATCTCATTCGAAGGCAGTTTTTTAAAGCAGAAGTTTAAAATTGTAACGCATAAAGAAAAAAAAATGAGGTATTTCTTCCCTTCTATGTTTCCTTCTTTTTTACCTGCTTCCGTTTTCCTTACTTCGTCGTCAAGCTCGCGACGAACGTGCTCCTCCGAAAAGTGTGATTGGGCCTGAATTGATTCTGGAATGGAAACTAGTTATTGATCGCCAGGTATAGCTGCAGGGAAAGGATGATGAGTCATCAGCATCACCACCACCGGCGCTCAATTAAGCAAGAGTGGAAGGTACGAATGGCGGTTGAGGGTATGGGGAAAGGAGGGAGAGCACGTGACTACAAGATCAGAAGTACTGTGCCGGATGTCAGTGGAGTGTGGAGATGTCAGCATCTCGAGAGGGTTATTTGCACGCGTGGAAGATTCTCTGGGATGCGAAGAAAAGGTAACTCAACCACGGTAAAAAAAAAGAGGAAAGAATTATTTAAAAAAAAAAAGGGAAATAAATAACAGTTATAATTTTTATATGGTCGCCACTAGAAGTTTGGGAAGGTTTCTTTTCGTACGTAAGCAAATAGTAGAACGACACGGATTTCATTTCCTAATTTATATTTCTTTTACGGAAAGTTTTAGTCTTATGTAATAAGTGCATGTTGAAAATAAAAAGTAAATATCAGGCTATTGATGGGTGTTTCCTGAATAATCTCAATGGGAGATCATGTCTCATATAAAATCAGGATTCAGTAAATACTTCAGAGCATTTTATACGTTCTTTTACAATACATTTCTCAGCAATATTTTCTTATTAAAATCATACTAGATCTCTGCATATTCTTAAAATATTGAACGGTTTTGAAGTAGCAATTTTTAAACATCAATAGAACTCTTAGAAGTGTAATTACACAGCTTTTCTTCCCGAAGAAAAAAAGAATCTATGACATTTCTTATGCATAGATATAAAACAATATTATCTACGCCAAAACTATTCTGGAGGGCACATCATTTGCGTAGAGTTAAGAATCGAACACATTTTTCGAGACAGTTGAGAATTTTTCGCATTCGCTTACGCAAAATGTGTGTTATTTGCTTATGCGCAAAATGTGACGAAATGATAACGCATTTCCACTGTCGTGATAAGTAAATCAAAATTAGCATTTTGTGGATGGATGGTTAAGCCTTCAGTGTGATTTTTTTAAATAAATAGAGAATTCACGTGTAATTTACTATTTAACACAAAGTAATAAGATGCTATTGAATAACCATATCAATGTACATTAGAAACGTTATCCGACAATCTTGAAAATGATAATTTTATATTTCTAAGATCTCCCAAGAAATTGCATTAACAAATGTCCAAAAATTAACAGCTGTAACTAAAGAAATAATTTGAAAAATCAATCAGTTTGAAAGTTGGATAATCAATGCCGATATAAAGATTTTAAACTGAAGCACCTATCACAGATCCCCCAAAATGTGTTGACGAAGTCGATATGGTACAGATGTTGACATAGGAGATGTAAGTTGTAGTAATGGACAATTCGAATATAATGCAGGACTGAATCACTTGCGATGCGCGTGTGGAAGTAGGAGAGTCACTCAGATGGCGAGCCCCACAATTTCTTTACAGATCAGTAGCTACTTGGTTTGGTTGTTTAGGGTTTTATGGTGCATTAGTATCTAAGATTATAATGCACCAAACAAACGATAAAAATGAAAAAAGTCGTAGAACCTTCAACCAAAATTTGAAATCAAAAAACAGAAATATCCTAAAGTCATAAAATTGTAAATGAACAACAGAAATTATATAAGCATCAACAAGAGTAGAAATATATAGTAAAACAAAATCAACCCAGTGAAAATATCCCGGGAGGAAAACAGAAAGAGAACAGTAAGTAAAACTAGAGACGGTTAAAATATCTTGTAAAACGTACAAAGGCAAAAACGACGGTTAAAATAGAGTCGCTGGATAAAAAATATCCGATTGTAAGAGGCTCGGAGATAAAATTAAATAAATTAAAGAAAAAAATAAATACCAACTTAAGCAACTGGTTGCCACAGAGGTCTGACAGGAGCCTGTCAGTTTATACGCCATAGAAGAAGGTCTGTGAGGATGGCAGGACCTCAGCAGAAAAACGACACAAACGTCCATATATTATCCGGGGCTCGAACCCAGGTTCCTTAGATCAGTAGCCAAGCGCGCTAACCACTCGGCCATGGGACGGTAAAATTGTGATAGATAAAAACATAGGACGTTCAAAGTTAAAACACGGACAAAAAATTAAAACATGTTTGATACGTAAACTGGTGTCGCAAAACTCGCACTTAGGTTCGTCGTCCGCTCATGGAAGAAACGAATGAGTAATAAATGAATGAACTAAGCGGAGCCGAGAAAGTACGACTTCCTCTTTGCGATTTCTGCAGTAACATGACTGCCATGGTGTGATGATAGGTTTGATTTCAAAGATCTTATTCTTAAGCTGTACGGACCAAGATCTCTGCCACTGTGCCCGGAGCTCAATGATAAAACTCTGCCGGAAATCCAGATATGGAACCAGCAATGGAGAGTCAGACAGGGAAGTAGCCAACTTGGCAGCAGTGTCTACTAAGTCATTGCCATTGATCACGACGTGACTGCGTACCCAACAGGAGAAAATGGTGGTGGCTGCCTGAAGATGTAGCTGTTGGCAGATTATGGAAAGAACAGGGTGAGGTCGATGACTCACTGAGATCAAAGTCTGTAATGAGCTAAGCGAGTCGACGTAAAGCGTACACCGACAATGATGCTTAGTTGCCATATGGTGATCAATAAGATACATAATAACTATTTTACAACATTGTTATTTGTACAGCATGGAGGTAGATCATCTAGGAACATAATCCTAATTTTCTTCATGATCACCATCACTCTTAGCTGTCTTGCATCTCCTCAGAACAAATGCCTTCACTGTGAGGGTAGATGCGAAGAACGGCGTGTCCGTCTTTTTTTGCAGATATCTGCTTAGCCTACCGAACTGTGTTGCAGTCAGCATCATCGACCCCGTATACATTCCGCAGCAGTTTGTGGATACTTCCAACAGTTTCCTTCTCATACACCAAGAATTCATTCCCATCGCTTCAACCGATATCCATGGCGGATTAATGCTACCACAGGGCTACCCGTGGAAAAGGAATACGCTAGAATGATTCATAAGTCGTTCGTTGTGTCGTCTACTTGAAAAACGATAATAATATTAATAGTAATATAAGTAATTTAATATAATAAACAATAATTACTCAGCGAAATATAAACCATCATTTTCAATAGTTCATAGCCAATTGTCGGTAAGTTGTTCGATTCCTTTTCGATACCATGCTCGGTATTTGGAAGTGTAAAACTCCCAACATCCAGTTTCGACTTCCTGAAATATTGGGAACTGCCTATCATAAAGCGAAGAAAATTTGTCGTGGACAGATAGAGGTGGTAGTCTGAAGGAGCTAAGTCAGGACTATACGCTGGGTGAGGAAGAAGCTCAAATGCCTGTTCCTTAAGTGTTCATTCTAAGCTTTTCTTTTATCCGACGTGCGGTGTGCGGTTTTGCGTTGTCTTATTGAAAGAGTACCTGATGTCTGTTTATCAATTTGGGTAGCTCAAAAGCATCACAGAGTGCACACGTTCCAATTGTGCTGGGCAGAAGTCGGTATTGATGACACGTCCATCGGTAACTAGTTCGAAGTGCACTACACCCTCAAAATTCCACCAAACAATAAACATTGCTTTCGTTTCGATTCGTACCTTCTTTGGGACAGAAATGCTGACTGGCCAGCGTCAAGTCTCTGCTTTTTGGGGCTCGGACTGTCGAAAAAAAAATCCATTTTACATCATATATAACAAATTGCTTCATGAAATGGTGGTCGCGTGGATTAGCGAGGAATTTCCTGCACAGTTCGATACGACAGTTTGCTTCAGTAATCAGTTCATGTGGAACACTTCGGCAACTCATGGCTACCTTACCCATGTATTGCAGATGCCGCACTATAGTTGCTTGTGAGCAACCATGTTCGGAGAGTGTAAGTGCTTGTCGATGGACCAGCTTCAACAGCTTAGCATACAATGTTGCGATCTACCGATATTGTCAGTCCTACTTGCAGCTTACTCTCGAGGATCGTGTCACCATCTTTGTACTTCTTGAACCAAGCTTGAGCAACACGAATGGAGACTGACCATTACCCTTCTACTTCGCATATTTTTCTGGCAGCTTCTCTACCTTTTAATTCTTCTTTCCAGTAATGACGAAAAATTGCACGAATTTCAATATGTACCTCACTCATTCATAGCCGCTCGGCTCTTTCAGTACATCGCATTGTGCTTTTTTAATTTTACTATACAACTAGTTCTAACATGCTGCCGAATTCTAAACATGACATTTATATTATAAAACTCATTGGCTGGTCTGTAAGCCAGCATGACCCACAGGGCTAGCACCTAATGTCCAACCCCGCCTTCTCGTGGTGCAGACCGTTAGTAACTTTCAAAAGAGATACTCTCTTGTGGAAGTAAATGGAAGGGGAGGTCTCCCAGATTAGTGTGGCCTACTGATCTGGACAACTATGGCTACTTTTCGTTTTTTTTTTCTTATCCTGCTGAGGAGTGGTCAACCACACAGAGTCCTGGTGCTGACTATATAAACCTACTGGACTGAAATATAGCTCTGAGCATGATTATGATTCCTGAATTTGCTGTACTGGTGGGCTCCTGTGGAGGGAAAATCTTCCGCTGTGTTTTCTGCTTGTTTTTCCCCAAGTGAATAGATTCACAGGATATGTTTATCAGCTGGTGGATAATCCTGAGCGGAGGTCATCGCAGACACCTGAACTCTTGGCTTCTACTGGCATTTTCAAATTCTACATTGGGGGAAGTCTTCCAGTGTAGATGGCTTCAACCTTTAGTGGTGGGGAACGCGATTAGGTGGCTATTTGATATTGTCGGCATTTCCTCTCTCAATAAACATAGTTTCTTTTAACATTCCACTAACCATTTTGATGTCCTCACACAAGAATTCCAAAATTATAATTTAGATATTCTTGGCATAAAGGTAAGATTCTGAAAAATAATCTTAAATTTCTCTTTTAAGGGAGTGAAGACAATAAATATCACCAAGGCGTGGGTATGCTTCTCAGCAGACACTCGTTAAAGACTTAATGTTATCTGCTGTTATGCCCCCACTGAGGATGCCGATGAGGATGAGAAGGATAGGTTTTATGAACAACTTCAGGATATTTTGAATTCTGTCAAGAAAGGAGATATTACCCTTGTTCTAGGTGACTTCAATGCCAAAGTTGATACTGACTCTGACCTTTGGAGAGGGGTGATAGGCCCTTTTGGTATTGGTAGCTGCAATGGCAATGGGCAACGTCTCCTACACATAAGTAAACTCAATGGTTTGAGAATAACTAAAGCTTATTACAAACACCGCGACATACATAAGTACACATGGATTTCACCTGATGGGCTGCATAACAATATGATTGATTATATATTAATTAACAGCAAATGGGCTAGTTCTGTTAGAAATACCAGGGCATATAGGGGAGCTGAAATTGGCTGAATGGGACCTGAATTGGATTACCTTGTTAAAAGTGTCTTGCAACTTAAACTTAAGAAGTGTTGTGCGAAAATTAAAAAAATTACCTTTAATTCCGAAGTTCTGAAAAAACCAGTTATACTAAAGATTTCCATGATAAGATAATTAGTCATTATGACAGTCATAGTTTTCTTACTACTGAAGTTCAGGAAGAATGGGATCATTTTAAACAGGATTTGTTTGGAAACAAACAGTGCTCTTTTAGGAAAAAAGGAGCAGAGGAGACAGAATTATTTGTGTGATAAGGCACTTGAGCTTATTTCAGAAAGAAAGAACTGCGGGAATGTCCTTAATACCCTACTGGTCCTAATAGAAAGCATTACAGAGAACTTAATAAATGTGAAAAGGATCAGTTAGCTGCTGATAAGAATCTTTGGCTTGACGACTTGTCTGACAGAGCCGAGGAAGCAATTACACAGCACAAAATAGCAGAAGGCTGTACCAGGTAGTTAATGTTTTGTGTGGTAGAAAACGGACCGGTATACAGGGATTACAGGATAAATCAAGTAAGGTTATAGAAGGTGAGGATTCTGTAATGACTAGGTTTGCTGAGCATTTAAGTGATGTTCTAAACAATGTGGTTTTGGTGGCTTTAATGTTGGCCCTATAACAATTTCTGAAGTTATTTTGGCTGTTTCTAAACTTAAACTACATAAATCCCCAGGGTAGATGAAATTACTACGGAAATGCTTAGAGCTGGGAATGTTTCGGTTACCACTTGGATGACCGAAATTCTGAATATCTTTTATAATAAAAGCATGGTCCCTATTTTCAAAACAGGTAATCACAGTTCTTGTGATAACTATAGGGGTATCAGCCTACTCTCTGTTCCAGGTAAAGTTCTTTCCATAATTGTGCTTAATAGAATTAAGAATCTGGTTGACAGGCAATTGCGTGATGAGTAATGTGGATTCAGAAGTGGTAGGGGATGCGTGGATTAGATATTTTCACTTAGGCACATTCTTGAGAAATGTTTACAGTTTCAGAAACCTTTGGTTGCTAGCTTTGTTGATTTCAAAAAGGCTTTCGACTCTGTTGATCGTCATAATTTGTGGTTGATTGTGAAATCATATGGTATACCAGACAAGTTAGTTAACATAATGAAAGCTCTCTATAATAACACTGAATCATGTGTGAAAGTTGGTAAGGCTTGTAGCAATTGGTTTAGCATTACTTCTGATGATCGACAAGGGTGCATTTTGCCTCCTTTTCTTTTTAGTTTGGTTATTGATTATGTTATGCGAATTTCACTTCAAGGGAAAGATTTTGGCCTTAAATTGGTTAGAGATACGAAAATTTCTGATTTAAATTATGCTGATGAATTAGCCCTTTTGACAAATGATGTTGATGAGATGAACTCTTTCATTCGAGCTGTTGATGAAACTGGTAGTAGAGTAGGTTATAAACAAAGAGAAAACTAAAGTGATGAAAATTGGTCAGGCAGGCTGTGATTCAGTTAATCTGAATGGTTGCAGTCTCGAGCAGGTATCACAGTTTAATTATCTTGGGAGCTATGTACCAGATACTGGTGATGTGCGGCATGAGATTAACAGACGAATATGGATTGCTGCCGGGACTTTTAAAATTTATGGAGAGTGTGGAGAAATAGGCGTATGCACCTAAAGAATAAAATTACACTGTATAATAGTTTGGTTCTTTCTAGGAATAGTTATGGTAGTGAAACGTGGACAGTTTGTAAACAAGATAACAGGAAACTAGATGCTTTTGATTCTAGATGCTTATGCAGTATCTTGGGCATTAGATGGTTCAACTTTGTAACTAATGATGAGGTTAGGCAAAGGATTTGGCAACCTCCTTTAAGCAGCATATTGTGCAGTGAGAAACTCCGTTGTTTTGGCCAAGATGCCCGTATGGATAATTATGGATTGGCGAATAGGGTTATGAAGAGTGTGTCTAAAGGCCTCAGAAAGAGGTGGAGATCTAGAAATGCGGTGGGCCGACAATGTCAAACAGGACCTTTTAGAATTGGGGTGCAGTGGCCAGATGCAGTTGATGTAGCTCAAGACAGACTTGCTTGGAGAACTAAATTGCACAGTCTGGTTGGACCTCCGTAGCCCATGGCTGCTTGAGGGTGATGATGATGATGATAAGTACTGCACCTAACAATAAGCGACAAAAACTTTGTATCTAGTTGGGTTGGGTTGTTTTACCTCTGAGCGCCACTTTTTTTGCACATAATGGGCTAAATGGCCAGGTCACAACGACCCCGAAGGCTCAGAGAAGGTTGGGGGAAGGGGACTCACTAGACAGCTGTTGGGAGACAGATGGTAGCCTACCATCAAGGCCATCTAGCGTGTTCTTTAACGTGCACAGGGATGGATCTGCCGCATACGGGACCACGGCCTATAACATCCTACCCGATGGACGGATGTCTTTCCCAGCCCATCGGTATCTCCTACTGATTGAGTGTAGGGCGAGGAGATTTTCAGAAAAAAAATCTCATCTCTGTCTCAATTGGCACTCGATCCTGGGAACTGCAGATTATGATCCTGGCAAAGCCTACTGATTTATCTACCCCCGCACCCTCCAGTCCAGGACTTTCTCTCTCCCGATCAGGGTATTCTTCTTCACAAAGGTATCATTTGCTCCTTCCATTGTTCAGCATCAAGTAATCAGGAGGAGCAAATATTGGTGGGGGTTTGAGACTTGTTTTGATCTCACCTTCTCTACCACATGGGTGATTTCCTTTCCCAGGGACGCTCCCAGGGGACCCATCAGTGGTAAAAGCGCCGTTGCACTGGGTAGTACAGGAGAATATGCCACTAACTTCTTCAACCTCTAGGGAGGGGTACTTCTGCTTAGAAGAAATCCTCTTTGTAGCAGCAACAGGTCGGGCTCTTGCTCAAGCCACGTTTCCGCGGCTAGCCCTGGACACCCAGAATTTTCTGGAAATGGATCGCAAGCCTTTTGGCCCCTGTATCGTTCTGCGTATATTCGAAAATCTACGCAGAACAATAAGGTGATAAGACTAATGGAATATTAGCAAGTGAAGAAATCATAATATATTAAATATCCTACCATGTTTCCTCTCGTATATTTTTCGATACAATACGAGATGTTACTTTATCATTTAAATGATCAAAATTAAATATAAGTAAGAAATATCTTTGAAACATTTGAGCTGAAAAAAAGAAACGTATCTTTACTACTCTTTTTCCTTAAAAAACATTTTTAGGAGGGGGGGGGGGTGATATTACAAATACAAATCCTAAGTCGGTGTATTAAGTTTGTGCTATTTATAGTTTCCTGAGAGAAAAATGAAAATATCTCATGTTCTGCTCATAGAGTTAAAATCGAAGTTTTGTAAATTTTTAAATACGCTTCTTGAATAAAACGTTGGCTGAAAATTAATTAAAGATTTCATCAAATTTATGTATCTCAATTTGCAACATTTGTTTATTATTCAAATAATCGTGGAAATTTTGGAACTTTAACAGTAGTATTTTTCATAAGAATTTATTTCAGAAGTTACTTAATAGTTTAAAATTAAGTATTTTTTCAAACATTTTAATAAAACAAATATGAAGTTTAAAAGTTGTCGCAAATAAATCTTTAAATATTCGACAGCTTTGTTTCTTAACACCGATATTGCGGATTTTAAATATTATAGGCTTAAATAGCACAGCTCTTAATACTAAACGAATATATTTGAAAAATCAAGATTTCGATAGATCTATCGAATCACTTCAATGATTCATTTATTCTTCAATCTATGCCTTCAATCACATTTTCCATTAAAAAGCTAATTTAGGAAGTTATATAGCTTCGAATGTGACTATGAATATTGATACACTTACGGATTTGTTCTTTTTTTTGCTGTCCGATACACATATGTTAATGACGTCATCTAAATGTTTTCTCTTCTGGAAGGTTCGAGGAAGAATAATAACAGTGTCTCATGGTGTATAACTGAACATAATTACATAGCCATAGACTGGCATATGACTGTATACACATTTAAATTCATATGATATTTAAAAAAACGAATTCGAAATGCAGAAAACGTAGACTGGGAATTTTTAGGTAGAGGTCGGAATCTTCTCTTTAAAACTGTATTTGAAAGCAGTACTGACGACAGCGAGAAATTCGATATCGGTGGTTGGTAGGCTTTGTTCTGAACTGGGTTAGCATAGAGCTATTTTCTTTTACTAACATGATAGCCAACAAGCCTGAGCTCGTAAAAGCTACTAAGAAAAGAACCGATGGCCTATAGAATAGATAGGAATAGAATCCTGAGGGATTAAACACGTATGTAGCGAGTTTCCTTTCTCAATCTTGTATTGAACTTTTGGACTTATACGACTCAAGATTAATAGCGCAGACAAACAACTTCCACTATGGCAAGATGGATAGCCAGTTTTAAAGTAACAACTAGTTGTACCGTATGATTTAAATTTAAAATAAAAATTCTGACATATTTTGTAGAGAACATTTTCAGCATATAAAGTGTACAAATGATGTATTAGCATAATCATACATTTAATGAGAATTTTATTCAGCTATTGAAATATAATTTAATGGATCAATATTGTTTTAAACACTTAACTGAAAAAAATAAAATAAAGCGTAGATAAAGATTAGTAAAATGTTTTACTGTATTCAGGACTGACTTTAAGTTGCATATAAATAAGTATGTGGCTACTAAATTAATCAGTTAATTTCTTGAGTTGACAAGTACTCATAATATTTTACCTTAGTAATTGCTAATCAGTTTGAAATTTTTGAGTGGTTCGAGGATTGGATTCAAAGATGCATTCTTCATAAAACCAGATCGAGCGTCAGCTACGTCCCACGTGTCTTATGTTGCACACGTATGTCTTTTCTATTCATTCTTCAGCCCAAGATTAACAGAAAAAAACTGCTAATTAGCAGAAAACAGAATGCCAGCCCAATTCTATCGATCTACAGGGAATACAAAACCAGAGAATGAGAATTTCGTAGATAGTTATCCTAAAGATGAAATATGTGGCAAGGAAACATTTTCACGAACTAAACAAATTTCTATGTTTAAAAACCTAGAATTCCTAAGCTTCAGAGAAATTAAATGAACAGATTGTAATCCAACGAAATGCATAAAGTTGAAAATTAACTTAATATTAGGTGTAAAGCTTAGGACATTTACCGTATACTTTTTGCTTAATCGTTATCCTTCATGTTACCCTAAGGAACTTTATAAGGAGAAGTGGATTCATAAATATTTCGTTGTCTCTTAGAGAGAGAATAATGTGATGTGCGCACAGTTGCGCACAGAAACTGGCTAATTAACTTCAGAATTTTGATAAAATGTACAACAGAGAATTTGGATCTCATGGTAATATTGGACAACAAATTAAAATTCGCTTTACTTCTCCAACGGGAATTGGATTGTTTCACCTCTCAGCGACATTTTTTTACACACAATGGTCTGAACAGCCAAGTTTCAAGGACCCCAAAGATGGTTGAGAAATGCAAAAAATTTGTTAGCTGTTAGCAGACATTGGGATATTCCTTTACATTTCTTAAATATTTCATATAATTTGGAATCAAATTAAATAATCTTGGGGATATATAAAAGTAATGCCTGGTAATAATAGCCTTTGTTACAAAAAAACTCTTCCAATAATATGTTTTTGGATAATCTAGTATTAACTGCAAAATCTCTGATGTTTTGTTCATTCCAAGTTTTCTTCACATGTTTGATTACGTTAAAAGTAACAATTTCCTCATTTGCAAAATGCCTAATATTTGATTATCTTGAATTAAACTTTCTCTTCTTTTCTCTCTTAACATATACCTAGTTATATGGTTTTGGACTCCCTTTAGCAGTTTAACGTATATATCATAAGTTCCTTCCCGTACCATTATAAAATACCGTAGTTCAGATAAGATTTTATCAAAGCATTATAAATAATTTATAATAGTGGTAAGTTTGCAAAATTCTTGCTATAATATATTTTAGGGATTACTGCATTGATTTTTTACAGATATTTTTTATTTGAAAATTCAAAGTTAATTTTCTATCTATAATTATTCCCAAATAGTAATAACTCTTTACTCCTTAAATACTTTCATATCTACATATATCACCACTACAGGATTTTTGATGATAATTTAGCTTCTCTTTAAAATAATCTGTTTCATTTTCCTTAATTCTAATGTCTACATACTTTGTCTTCATGATATTTAACCCCAATCTATTTTTATGGAAGCAGTCTGCTATTTTACATAAATCATCGTTTATTTGGTTAATTAGTATATCCTCTCTACCAAAAAAATATTATTATGCATCTGCAAAAGTAATTATTTTACTATTTAACCGTAAATCACAAAAGTCATTAATATAAATTAAAAATAATACAGAATCCTGGGACACTGCAAATTGCAATGTAACTTCATTGCTTATTTTACTTTTATTTCTTACCCTATGTTTCATGCCAATTAATAACTTTGAAACAATTTCAACATATCCTCCCCCCCTAAACTCAGCTGCTTGTAATTTGCATAATAAAATTTCATGCAAAATGGTATAGAAGGCTTTTTTTGATATATAAAGGTAGAAATAAAATTACAGATTTTTGGATTAGTGTAGATTCTTATATATCATGGAAATCAATTCCAATACATTTTCTGTTCCTGTACTTTTCTGGAATCGAAATTTATTTGGAAAAATAAAGCTATTTTTATCTAAGAAAATATTATTTTTTTGCTTTACAAGTTCTTCATATATTTTAGAGAATACAGACAAAACGATATTTGTCTACAATTTTTCAAACGTTTTGGCTCCACTCCCTTATGAATTGGTGCAATAATTGCTATTTTCAAAATTGCTGGGAAACTACCTTGCTGAAAAGATTTATTCAATAATAAACATAAAATACATTTTATTTCTGGATAAATTCCCTTAACAATTTTTGCAGTAATGCTATCAAAGCCACTTGATTTCCCATTTTCTAGGCTATTTATAACTTCATTAATATATGGTTTCCGAAGGTAGTGGACAAAAATGCATTTTTATGTGTCCCTGTACATCACATATAAAAGTATCATCACTACTTTCAGAAGTAACTGAAGTTTCAACAATGTCTTTAAAATGCTTATTAAAGCCGATTTGCTAAAAAAAGTGGATTTTTCTACACAGTATATAACCTCCCTCTTCATCATTCAATTCTAGATATAAATTATTTTTCTTTATGTTATTCCCACATAATTCATTTATAGTATCCCAAATTTTCTTTGAGTTTGATTTATTTCCTGAAAACCTATTTCTGAAATATAGAGTTTTTGCTTACCTTATTAATGACATGAGTAAATTTCTATAAATCTTATGGTCTATAATATCCGGTTCAGACGTAATTTAGTGTATAAAGTTTCCCCAGTTTTTTCCCTTTCCTTTATAGAATTAACAATACCATTTATGATCTATGGGTTTAGTTTTTTGGTATTTCTGTACGTCACCTTTTCTTTAGAAGAGTCTATTGCATTCTGAATTATTTATATTAAGCTGCAAAACCCATCATCTATATTCAGACCACTAATCTGCTCCAATTTATATTTTTAAACATGTTTTTCAATTTAGAAAAATTTAATTCGCCTATTGCATAAACTTGTTCTTTGTAACTTGCACAAATGTCACATCCTACGTTTAGCGACAAAAAAGAGGCTGGGTAGCCATTCTAATCTCGGTTCACTGTCGAAAGCGCCTACAATAGGCACGCGAGCATCAAAACTGGACCTTGAATAATTGGAAGAAGCTCGTCTGGTCGAAACGAGTCTCGTTTCCTGTTGCTCCATGTGGACGACAGGGTACGTGTGCGTCATTTACATGGGGAAGTGTTGGCACCAGGATGCACCATGGGACGAAAACAAGCCGGTGGAGAAAGTGTAATGTTTTGGGCAATGTTCTGCTGGGAAACCCTGGGTTCTGTCATTCAGTGCAGGAAACTATGACGTCTATCACCTACCTAACATCATTGCAGAGCAGGTACATCCTTTCATGACGGAGGACCAACATCATATTAGGCAGATGGTCATAATATTTTGGCTCTTCGGTGTACATGTCATCAATAGTAATTAATTTATCATTCAGTTTTTCAGTAAACTCCTTAATTGAATACTCGTGTATTCTATAGACAGCTAACAAACCTATTTAACCCTATTAAACATAACTTTAATAAAAACTAAATTTAATTTAAAATTTTCTGTAAATAATGTTTTTATTTGCTTTATAATATAAACTAGGGGTGCTCAACGTGGGGTACGCGGTAAAATATTTTCGGTTACGCCGTGAGAGCTCAAAATCCCTAGATATATGTTTTATTTTATTTCCATTGTATATTTCCATTCATATAACTATAGTTTTATCTATCTATACAGTAATACGCCAGTTACATACACATTTCCAGGGAGTACGTGAAGCATAAAAGGTTGAGAACCACTGATATAAACCATTAAAAGTTCGAATCTGTTGAGAATATTTTCATTACAATAACGATCATAATCATTTGTATTATAGATGCCAACTTCACAATGTTTTATCGAAATTTCGGTAAAAACAATAATATCTGGCTCTAAATTTATTAAGTTAAAAAAAATTATAAATGATCAGAATTCTTCCTCATACTCTTAATGTTCCCCTGATTTATTTTAAGTCCTTCCCCAAAAATAGTTATCCTTATCATATACATTGTAATTTTCAATAGTGTATTTAGAGATTTATAGGAATTTCACAAAAATTTCCTTTGTAAATTTTCGACATCTAATAATGTCATTCATTTTCTTCCTAGAAGAAAGTTTACTTAAAATTATTGTAATTTTATAACTATATAACTATTAACTTTACAACTATTAATCCATATAAAAATTTATGCAATGTAATACAAATATCTATCACAGAATATAATTCGAAATAACTATACAAATATTTATCACAAAAAGAAACTTTCAAAGTAACCAAGAATTGCACAAAGAATGCAACTTTTTACCGTACTTGCTTTACTTTATTCGCAACATTCACTAGTTGATGCTTTAAACAGAAGTAATGTGAAGAACTATACCATTCTATAAATGACGATTTTCACCATGCCGAAACATTTCGCATATCATATAAAAAATCACAAATCATTGGAGCTCACTTAAGTGCGACTGTTTTCAACAATGGCACAATGTACTATTTGCTGCCAGATGTTCGGCAACCACAGCAATCCCCAGTTCCGTCTTACGACACTACCAAGTTAATGGAAAGCCGTGACTATCTAGAGTCGGGGGAAAGAATACACCATATAGATGCATCTCATTCCCGACCTCACATGGCAGCAGTCCTATAAAAGGAAAGCTAACCACCGGAAGAAACCTGAAATTTAATCTGTTCCCCGGTTAGCATGAAGGATATATAGATCCAAGTTCGCTCGGCACCCGGGGTGGAGACTCTTAGTGAGGTCCAGACTTTGAAAGGGCTCGTGCCTACAAGGGAACCAAATCCGTTCGGCCGTGCCCTTGAACTTGCTCCACGGAGCACCTGATGTGAGGTCTTGACACCGTCCAACGGGAACTCCCAACCGGTCAGCGATGTCTTCGACCTCGGTTGGTCTTGGCCCTGTCCAGCCGGGGACCTAATCCGGTCAGCAAAGCACAGTTGGGCCTCGAACCGTACACCTGTACTCCTTGGCAGGTACTATAGATTTATTAGCCTGGCAAGCTGCCTACTGAACCAACCCCCGCTCCAGACAATGGTTATAGTAGTTCTGTTTTGCAATCGTTAAGGAATTTTAACATTTTCTACCAATTTCAGTTGTTAAGAAAACTGTAAATAAAACTGTACGATTAGTTTACAAACTGTAAACCGGCTTTATTGTAATACTATTACGAAATCGATAATTATTAGATCACACACAGACACTCTGCTATATTTCTGTTAATGTTCTTGTTATCTTTTTGTTTGAAGATTTTGTTTGTATTGATTATACAAACACGTGTATTTGTAATTGCAATAAAAATAAATAAAATTTCTAATTAAAAAAAAAGAATTTTCACCTCATCTAACTGTTTTTTTGCAGATGCGTTTCATTTATAGGCACCGTTTGGTGCTTCTCTTATCAATATCCAGCAGTAGTCACCCAGCATGTTTGCGTTACCCTTTTTGGAATCGTTTTCCATAGCGTAAATATCCGGTGGGATTTTCCTACATGTTTTATCACTAAGAAATGAGAAATAATCTTAGGGAAACTGTAGAAATGTATTTTTAGAGACTTTCGCCATCTCGTCGCTTTAAAAGCATTAAGTATTTCTTGCACAAAACCAAGAACAAATTACGTTTCATGTGTTGCTCAGGAAGTTGCTCATTACCACTTTCAAATTTTTATACACTGTTGTTTCAACAACAGTGTATAAAAATTCTCCATGAAAACTTCATCCAGAAACATCGCTGAAACCTTGACATCTCTAATTACTAGGACCACAAAACGTCAATTAATCTTGGAAAAATATGTTTAAAATCCTCCACGGTCTCTTTTTTATAGTTTTCACAAAAAATCTTCGTGAAACTTAGTTTGATGCGTAGCATGTCAAATCTATTTTTTGTCCTCTAACAGTTTTTAAGAGTCACTCTTTTGTTTTGGAACCAAAGCCTGCGAAGTGGCTATTTTTTAACAATACAGTGTTCCTGCCTTCTTCACTCGCAGAAAATCATCATCCCTTCCACATTTACAGCTTTTGGGTGAAAGTTTAAAATTTAAATGAGGTTGTCTTCTATCACTTTTTAAAGATGTTCAATCAGAAACTCTCCAGAACAGTTCTCAATTTGGAGTTCCCAACCCGTCTGCATTGAATCTTTTTACACCAATCCTTACTCTCTTTTCGGTGAGAAGGTGGAAAATTATGAATTTTGAAATGCCTTAGTCCCTCGGAAGGGACATTAAACCGTGATCTCTTTTGTAGGAAAGCCGTACCTTTTGCAACTTTAAAGACGCACCGATAGTGTTTCAATTACTGGAAGCTATTGCAAGGTTTCCGTCTATAATCTAACAGGTGTTCCAGTTCTGAAACCTTATAATTCTTGTTACCCGGATATTTATCGCATTATGTGCTTAGAAATAGTAACGGTTGGAGGTATCAGAGATATACAATGGACAAAATGGTCAAGTAACAAAAACCCCAAGGGCTCAGAGAAAGCTGGGGTAGGGGACCCACTGGTCGGCTATTATGAGACAAGCAGAAGTCCTCAATTAAGTCGTCGGATGGGACGTTAAGCTGTGGCCCGTGTGCGGGAGAGCCATATCCTGTGCACGTTAAATAACACGTTGGATGGCATTTGATGGGAGGCAACTATTTGTCTCCCAACAGCTGTTCCAGTGGATCCCCTCCCCCAACCTTCTCTGAGCCTTCGGTGCCCTTGTGATCTAGCCATTTAGCCCAATGTGTCCAAAAAAGTACCGCTCAGAGGTAAAACAACCAACCTCAATCCAACGTATTCTTTAACGTGCACTGGTTACAGTTCTGCTGCACACGGAGATATGGTTTTATACCCCATCAGACGGATGGCAGTCTTTCCAATGGAGATAAATCAAAACGCTGGCCCAGGTAGAACTCGAACCTGGGAGCTACAGTTTACGAACCTGGCGCGCAACCCACTGGGGCCAACCCAACACCTCCTACAAGAGAAGGCCGTAGAACTACTTCACAGAAAACTGACACCATCTAGAGCCCCTATATACCTGGCCGACCAGCGACGATCGGCGTTTAGCAACTACGGTAGTCGCCGATCTCGGTATGCCCGCACGGGAAGCGGAGGGTTACGGCCGTCACGATCGAAGTTTGCCGCATGCATATTTTATGATATTAACCAAACTAAACTTAATCATAAATGACGAATGACTACTAACGTAAATGTAGCTATCATTCATCTACATATTACTAATCGATATATCACATAAATTAACATTAAAATACAGAAGCAATAGTTAGAAGTATATATTATAGAACGCTGTAAGCCTAATGCACGTTCTCGGTCGAATTCTTTCAACCCACGTTTTTTAAATTTAATTGGATCAGCCTGGAATTTAAGCACTATGCAATTGTTCCTATAGCTGTTTAGACAATTCGCAGTTGAATATCTTCTGATAATAATTGTTTTTTATTTACTAAGGATTCGAAAAACTGCGGCGCACACGGCGGCTGCATTGACTATAACACTAAGTTACTGGTGAGTTGGCATAAGAATGGCGGATAAGTCGGCCTGGTATATAGGAGCTCTAGACGTAGTCATTTTTCTGTGACATAGTTGTACGGCCTTCTCTTGTAGGAGGTGTTGACCATCCCGAGCCCCAAGAGTTACACGAGGAGCAAGTATACATTTTGGTAGCAATACCTTTGAAGTAGAGATCAATATTGCACAGTAATTTAGAACCAACAGAAAATTCGATTCTAGTAAATCATAATAAAACCTCCTCGTCTTAAGTGTAGTAGCCATTGCGCACAGAAGTATGACGTATGATCCATTACTTCACAATATTGATCTTCTACTTCAAAAGTACTGCTACTAAAATGTCTACCTGTTCCTCGTATAACTCAGCTGAAGGAAGACTATTCATCACCATTGAGGAAACGGTGCTATTTACAAAGTCTCGGCTTTCCGTACATTTCCTTGTTTCTTGCCGTCCAATCACAGTCACGTGCAGCCTCTTCGAACGTGTAATGAAGACAAATGCAACCTCCGTTGTCCCCACCTGATTTAAAAGAAGAAGCCGGAAATCGACAAACAATGACGTCAGTTAACACGGCACAGCGCATGCCCACTGATGGGTAGAAAAAAGGGGCAGGGAAGCAGAAAAAGAGAGAGCGAAAGGAAATTTTTAGCTGCACCTTCTGAAAGAAAAAATATAACGCTTTTAGAGGCAGATAACTTTGAGTTGGTAGGTCTTCCTCTTTATCCTCACGGCGTTCGTCCTTTGCAAGGAACGATTTATTGACACAAGACCGATGGCTCGCTCTTCCACAGCTAAAATATCCCTTCCGGGTTATTCACGATCGCTCAGTTCTACGCCTCATTGAATTTCCATCCCACAGTGTGCTCCGAATGGGAAGAGATTTCTCATGTGGGAGTGAGGAGTAAACGCTGTAGATAATTCAATTTCTCTGTAGAAAATAAACGTTAAGTGAAGATTTACACGTGCTTTTGTTGCAAGTGCCCCGGTAATAAATAATAAAGTGTAAACATATTTAATATCAAGTTATCTTTATCTTTTGAGGATTTTTTTTAAAGCAATTCAGACCAAATATGTTCTTTTTTTTCAATGGACAGTTTGGTAGCTTAAGGGCAATTTTGCAGTAGTTATTAGGAATAACTTTAATCCTCTTAGTAACTTTTATATTCACAGCAGTACTTAGGTTCACTGAATTTCTTAATCTTTGTTATGTTTCATAAAGTATACTGTTACCGTGGGTATAGAATAAAAATTGTCATTAACCGTATACGACCCGGATCCACGATCTCCTTCCGACATGTCGGGTGCTCTGAAGCTCTAATTTACTTGCCTCTGATCAATATCTCTTCTATTCTTGATGTTAATCCCCACACCGTCTTTAACTGCAAATGTAGGCTACGTTCTGAGAGCTCTTCCCAGGTGTGGGCACAAGACCAACTATAGGACTGCCATTTTTTGAAAAAAAAAATCATTGTCTTTGAAAATCTTAATCAGTGGCAGGTAGATCCGCCATCAGAGCACCCAAGAAGTTATTAGGATTTCGTGGGTTCGGATTCCAGCAGGATCAAGACAATGTTTCCTCTAGATATACGTCAACAGGATACTTATACAGCATAAGAGTGGTTAAGAAATTTAGTAGTAGTCCTGTGGGTATAAAAACTATTCAGATTTGGACAGGTCACATGTACTGTAATTCCCATGCATCTCATATTTGTATATACTATTTGTCATGCTGTGATTAGAGCCCTACTCGGATGACGAAAGTCCTATTGGCACCTGCAATGTCTCATCCTCAGTCCCATCCGCATTAGCAAGGTATTATCCTCATCCGCAAAACTTTATCACATCCGCGAATACTACCGTCGAGATTTTGCAAACGCTTGAAGTCCATGTATGCTTGAGAGTGAATCAGTCTGATGGTTTAATAATGACTAATTAATAAGTGAAAAAATATACAGTGAAAAATGAAAAGAAATTCTCTTTGTAAACAAATGTTCTTTAATAAATTTAGGCAAAAATTTCTTAATTCTGCTTTCGAAAATTCTTCTGAACTAATTTTGCTCTTTTAAATGGAAGTTTTTTAATTACTGGAGACCCTGAAACTTAGTTGTATCCTCAACTGAAATTTCCAGTCGACAGTAACATCCCTCAAATATTTTGAATTGATATTCTGCTTTTCCAGCAAAAATAAACTAGCTTCTTTCACATGGAAGAATTTTTTTTTTCACTTTGTTACTTTATCCTAATGTATCTTTTTTTAGAGTAAATATCATCATTGAATTTTTAAATCAGGATTTTTAACATTATCTCAAGTAGTTTTTTCCCTCGTCTCACCATCAATAATGTAATAATATTTGTTCATATTATTACATATTTTATCAAAGAAGAGACTTTATCCGTCATCCGTGATAACATATGCGTATGGTTAATATTTAATCCGCAGAGAGCTTTTAAATGCAGATATCTGCGGTTATCTTCATTGGCGCATATTAAGTATAAAGTAATACTTATCACCTTCCCCTGCAAATGTTGATGATCTACGGGCAAGAATTGCAGACGCAATTGCAAAGGTCACGACAGACGTGCTACCTCGCACATGAGAATAAATTCATTATAGGTAGAGTACATCTCTACCTTGTGTACATCTGTAAGTTACATACAACTCTCACTCTGCTGCATCTGACAAAACTTCGTGTTACATCTGTAAGTTACTTACAACTCTCACTCTGCTGCATCTGACAAAATTTGATGTGTATGGTACATTTCAATGCATTTTATTTCTACCTACCATTTGTTAATAAATCGTCTCATATTGAAAAACTACTTTAGAAACATGTAGTCTCATATTTGAAAAACTCCTTTAGAAACATCCTGTATCTACTACACAAATTTAGTGCTATAATTTAGTGCCTTAAATAATCTTACATGTATCGCTAATAGCGATTAACACTGATGAGCTCAGGTTATTATAAGTGTACAATAGTGCAATTGTGCGCATTACCACTGGAATCATGCATAAAAATTTTTTGTTTCAAATTCAATTTTTTTATTGTACAATAATAACTATATAGTTCGAAAGTTTGGAAATAAAAAAGAGCAAAAATTCCTTTCCTGGTTTGCTGTATAATATAATTTACTTTTACAGGAATTTAAAATATTTATTATTTAATAAAACTGACAGACCTATGTGGCAAGCAGCTGCTTGAGGGGTATTTATTTATTTTTATTACATAAATTCCAAAACATAATATCCATGAAATATTTAATTCTCTAATATATAAATATGATAAGTAAATAAACGGCAAAAGCATGTCACAACCTTCATTCTGTATAGTTTAAGTCTTTTTTGATACTGTTTCAATAAAATACCTCATCTAATTCTTTTAAGATTTCCTTTGATTAATATATCTGAAAATATTAACTTTCAGTAGAAAATTCAATTAGGTAAAAATTAAGATTAATTTCCTTTAATTAACGATAATTAATAATTAATAATTAACGAATAATTAACGATAAGATTATTAACAAAATTCCGTAACTGAATATTTAGATTACTAAATGCATTGCACCATAAAAATATTAAAGAATTAGAAATTAATCCATGTTATTTTAAATGAAATTTAACTTTGAAGCTATATACTTCTAAAACATGCATTTAATAGAAAAATTGTCATTGGAAATGAATTAAAAGATCATAATCAATATTATTTAAATTTCGATTTTCAACAATATTTATTCAGTATTTAAGGAGTATGGAAATTGGAATATTAAACTATAAATTTTCTTGTTTAATAAAAATCATTCAATTTGAATATTGAAATAATAATTTCTCATACTAATAAAGCATGTTTATTTTATTAACTGTTTCAAACAATTCTTTTTATTTATGTTTTAATCAGTTTCTGGAGTAAATTCTTATGACGTATCATTGTTGTGAAATATTCTAGTTTTCTCAACTCTTTAAATACTGAACGAATATTTTTAAAAAACGAGATTTAAATAGAGTTGATTACGATCTTTACCTTCAGCCACATTTTGCCATTAAATGCATATTTTAGAAGTTATAGACCTATGATTTTATAACGTATATCTCTATAATACTAAACTTTTGCCCTTCGAACCATCAGTTGCAGAACGTGGATTTAAATTATGATGCAAAATTTGTATTTTAGTTCTTACAGATTTTCTCAGAAAACATTATTATTATTCCCAAAATGTATGCATTTTAAATTAGATCACATTTAATATTCACAACATATAACCCGCATCATATTTTAACTTTGTTTCATTTGTTCACTGATATTATAAGCCTTCAAGGAACATATATACTTGAACATTTATAAGGAAAAAAAATCACAAAATGTCTTATATCTAAATGCATTTTACTACCAGATTCACGCATAAATAATCCTAAATGTAACACTTCAGTTAACAATCTGAATAGGAAAACTGATTAAATACAAACAGCTTTTTAATACTAGCAAATACACCTCAGATTTAACTTAATCTCATACAACTCTGAATGTGTTTATATAAAAAACCAGAAATTTTGCTAATCAGCATTTAACACAATATAGGAAATTTATAATTATTGTGCTCAATGGACGCACATGGACTAAAAGGGGTTAAAACCATAGTATATTCCCTCTTTTGAATAATCGGCACTAGAATAATACAAAGTCAGCGTGGAGAGGCACCGAAATGTTTAAGAAAGAAAATAAGTTCAATTAAAAATTAACTTTGGGACTCAAATGTTCATAAAATAGAAAAAAAGGTGGCTTTATTGATTCAGTGGATTCATTTCACTAATGACTATTATATTCTCGCTATTAGACATATTTTATATAAAAATTAAAATATTGAAACCACGTGTTGACTTACAGTTGCTCAGGATAGCGTGTGTTGTATCACGAGGTGTTTATACATTCTGTGAGAGACGTCATATCTTTGAAATCCGTGGCCAGCGTTTGAAAACGAACTGACTTTTTAGAATAATTAGAAGTAGAAACTGGGAGATTGATTTTTGGTATTTGATCAAAACAGTGAAATTGTGTTACTTTCTGAAGAATTTTATAAATCCATCGAGCTATAGTGTCTTCTTGTATTCGTTGAAAAGGACATCATTACATAAGGCTTACTGCTTTGATAGTGTGTAAAGAGTTTTAGGTAAAACGACTTTACCTAAATTGTGTAACAATAAAGTAGGAGACACTGACGAGATAGGTAGCACAAAAAGTGATGTTATAAGAATGAAATATGGTAATTTTTAGGCCTAGAAATGATGTGGAATAGTTACCTTTAAAAGAATTTACTATGAAATCCCTTGTATTGAATATTTCTTGAAGTGATAAGTTACAAATGAGATATATTAACACAGTGGTTCTCAACCTTTTACGCTTCACGTATCCCCTTGGAAATGTGTATGTAACTGGTGTACCCCTTGTATAGATAGATAAAACCATAGTTATAGTATAACAATGGGAATTAAATAATGCATATATAAATATATACATTATATTTTGTATTCGTAAATTACATACATCAATAAACACAAAAA
The DNA here is from genome assembly GCA_038380435.1 of Ryuthela nishihirai. NCBI lineage: Eukaryota > Metazoa > Arthropoda > Arachnida > Araneae > Heptathelidae > Ryuthela > Ryuthela nishihirai. The sequence continues at coordinate 97,023,290 of JAWZYU010000004.1, forward strand.
AATGACATAAACAATTTAACAGATATATATGTTATAAAATGTTATAAAATTATAAACATTTTACTGGGTAATCAGTAAAATGGTTGCACTTGTTCACGCTTGCACAGTTCATCAGTGGTTAGGCTTGCACAGTTCATCAGTGGGTTATCTTGCTAAGGTAGAGTCGCAAGTCATCTTCAACATCCAGCCTGTTTCTATATTTATTTTTTAAAGCAGTTAAAGATGAAAAACCAGTTTCACATAAATAATGTGAATATTTACAGACATGAACTACAGCTCCGCGCTTCGTCACTCAGTTTTCAGAAATTAATCAGTAGCAGTGTTAGTTAACTTAGCGACTTTGTTCTAGATCTAGCGACTTTTGAGCTCTCATGGCGTACCCCAAAAACTTTTACCGCGTAACTACGTTGAGAACTCCTATTTTAACACTTAAAACTTGTTGATTAGAATCACTGGCGCCGGCTTTTTAAATTCTCAGGAGGGCTAACATAAAATAACAGGATACCAGACATATTTATTTTGTCTGTTAGATATATAACAGAAGTTTTTCAGGTTGGGCGCGAGCCCCTCATCCCCCCTCCCCCATACTCGGAGCCAATGATTAGAATGCATGTAACGGAAAGTTTGGACATTTTTTTTTTATTTGTTAGTAAAATATGTCCTGCTAATAATTAGCCATTAGTATAGTTAATCTATTTTTCTCTTAAATGAATTTCTGCAAATCTTACCTATTTCTTGTAAAAATAATTGTTTTATTTATTAAATAAATTTGTTTAATATTAGTTTGGTAAATTTGAACCCAATACAAAATATTGCTAAATAAAATTACTAAAAGTTTCGTAACAATATGTTGTCTTGAAATCTTACAATATTTTTAAAAATAAACCAAATAGAGGTGAGAAATTCTTATATTCATATATATATATATATATCAGGGATGGATATAGTTGGAGGAGGGAAGATGACCTTTCTTTTATAGTGTTGGTAACAGGGAGGGAGGCGAAATGAATGAATGAATGATTACGTTATGAAGCTTTTGGGAACTCCTTCTTCAGGCTTACACATAACAGTATTAAGGAAAATATGACTCTTGCATATTTTTATATCAAAATGATATAAATGTATTTTTTTTATTTTATAAATAATTCCAAAGGTTTGTTTTTTGGAGGAAGTCAAGAATTAATCTATAAATTTTTATTTTTTTTTCAACTGAAGAATGATTTAAAATGTAAGCGATAGTAAGTTCCTGTATTCCTATTTCTTTTAGGTTCTTAAAAAGTTTATTCCTAGGATTTGGAAATTTAGAGCAATTTAATAAAATATGTGTTGTATTTTCTGGTAAATTGCAAATAAAACAGTTTGGAGAGAGGCGAAAAAATATTAAATATGTATATATTATATGAATTTTTTCATAATAATATATATTATAATAATATATTTTTCAAGAAATTTATTTAAAGTCGCTTAAACAGAGGGAAAACTTGATACCGGAACGTCGTTTCGACTCGATATTGTTATCCCCCCCCCCGCCTATCATTTGTATCATTTGCCTCCCTTCCCTCCTTTTACTTCTTGTAGATTCGGGTCTGCTAAATATATATATAATGTGTCTCTCTCTCTATATATATATACAGTAGATTAGGAAACAGAGAAGACAGGTATCGTATAAAGTGATGATATAAAAATGAAAAAAGGGGACTTTGTAGGCCTAGAAATGATATAGAATAGTTATCTTTAAAAGAAGTAACTATGAAATAGCATATTTATATATGTGATGTATATATAATTAAATGTTCTATTTTTTTATCATAATATAAATTACACTTTTCGAAGCTTCGGCACAAAATGTGTTTAGTGTAAAAGTATTGCACGCGAATATTCGATAGCTGTTTTTGTGTTGGATTTAAAAGTCGTGTTCTTCAGTAAATCTCATTAAAACTAGCGTCACTCAGATTAAACATTTCGCATAGTAGAGTTAATTCTACTTCCCTTCCTCTGTCCGTGAGGTCACGAAATCGCTGTCATGTAGACTTTAGTATCAAGCTGGCTTTCGGCTTAGAATTGCAAAACTACTGAGACGTATGACCTACAAACTTCCATTTCATAACGGCAACAGCAGAGAAATCAACGAAGCAAAAGAACTCTTCAGACGAGGATATGTCACGAAGCTTACGTGTCAACAAAATGCCATTGTAAAACACTTTTAGTGCATGAAATAAACGTAATTAAATTCTAGAAATAAATCTACGTTGGTTTGGTTAAAGCCGGTATTCCACAAAATAGTAAAAAAATATGGTTGCATGCATAAAATTGTTTAATATGAAAATAAAATAGTGGGTGTTCTATTATAACTGCAAAAAACGTTTTCGATTATTTTCTTGTGGATACTACGAAATAAAGCAAGGATGCTTTTGCAATTTTCATCTCAACGTCAAAACGCGATATTGGATTCAGGAAATTAGGCATAAAACAGTGTAAATGCTTCGATTAAAATGATTTCTTTTTATTATATATAATATATAAGTAATCAAACTTAGTCTTTTTTTCTCCTAGACCTTTATGTTTATTTTATGGTTTTAATCGACTTCGACACAGAGATGTTGTATGTCAAATGGGATTTACAATTATTTCAGCGAAGAAAAGTTGGTAAAGTGGCTTTAACGTTCATAAATAACTTTTTGACTCAATTCGAAATAAAATCTATTTCGGACTGAGACTGATTTTAAATATTTACATTTACATTTAATTTAATTTATTAAGCCTTAGCCATTTATTTACCCATAACAAATGTGACTGAATATCCGAAATCAATAATTACAAAATTAATTATCAGCTACAGTAAAATTGGTGATCTGGCTACACAAAATAATGAATTGAGGGCTGAAGTATCTTCTCAAATTAGTGAGATTACTTTTCAGAATAATGATCTCAATAAAAGAAATTAGTGAAATCACTGCTCAGGGTAATGACATTAAGACCGAACTCAATAGACAGTGTAATAGTTTAAAGGTCGAAATTGATAGTGTAAAAAATGATATCGATAATGTAAAGTGACGATAATAAACAAATGAATTTTCTTGTCATTTTAACACCAAACTTGATACTGTTAAAACTGATTGTGAACGCCAGTTTCAGATTTTAAGAAATGAAATGCTACTCTTTTTGACTCCCGTGGTAATGGTAATTAGTTACAAAAATGTTTTTACACATATCGCTAGAAATACAACTAAATCTTCTACATATGATGATCAATCATCTTGGACAGTATTTAAAACACAATTTGAAGTCATCGCTAGAGCTAATGAGTGGAATAAATTTCAAAAAGCCAGTTTTCTTGCAGCTTCATTAAGGAATTATGCTGCGGGAGTTTTACAGTCTATTCCAGAAAAGAAACGACTTGATTATCAAAGTTTGACATCTGCATTAGAACTCAGGTTTGGTGATAGTTATTTAAAACAATATCATATGACTCAATTTAAACATTGCATGCAAAAGAGTGGTGAAACTTTGCAAGAACTTGTCAGTGATAATGAGCGTCTATCTATATTGACTTATAGTAATTGTCCGCCAAATATTCAAGATAATTTAGCTAAATTACAATTTATTCATGTTATTGCTGACCTGAGATTCAACAGTCCCTGAGGATGTTAGAATGTGAATCCTTAAAATCAGCTGTGGTACATGCCATGAAGTATGAGTGCTCCAGGCTTTCCTCCCGAGCGAACACGCGCAAATGAGATTTGTGAATGCAGAAGAAACTGTGGAAAAGAATAGTGAAATGCAAAAACTAACCAAAGCCATACAATCGCTCAAAAAATATCCGAACACTATGGTTGATTACAGAGTTCAGAAAAAATATCTGGCAACTTTTTTTAGAAATTAGTGATCTGGCAACCTTTGTGTACAGTACATGAAGGTTGCCACAAATTGTTTTTAAAAAATTTCGCTCAAAAAATATTTCGGATATTTTTTTGAGCGACTGTATTATCCGTTTTGAGAGAGATAAAAGGTTCCCCTGCAGGGACTTCTACAAACATACAGTGCTGGAATTGTGGCACGACTGGACATATTCGAACCAACTGCAAAACTTGGTAGGTGCAAAGTTCAAGAGCGTCTAACAGGTAAAAAAAAATCAGCGTGAGCAACGTGAAGGGCAAAGGCTGACACACATAATTAAGTAGATAATACCTCACCTATACTGGAATGTAGACCGTCAAATATACATTCAAACAGTCACTGCAGACCGTGCTAAAATCTATGGAAGGATGGAATTCAACAGAATCAAGTGTGACCACAGTATTAGTGACAGAAGACACAAAAATTCCAGCACAAAGTGAAGTTATAGTACATAGAATCGGGTGGATACTTCTGGGGCCTTCCGAATGGTGGTCACTAATGCCCCTGGTAAAAGAGCTCATGGTATCCTGGTTGCAAGGACTTTAGTTAAGTAGATAAAGAACAGATTCCTATCAGAATGATGAACTGTAAAAATCCAATAGATTATTGAAAAATGGTGAAAAATTAGCAATATGTGAACCTGTTACATGGGTAACAAGTGTTAACACAATAGAAGTTACTGACTCAAACCAACACCATACATACATCCCCCCCCCCCCTCATGTTATTGCCTTGTGGAGAGAAACAAGGAAAATATTAACTAAAGACCAATCTACTAAGGCCCAGAACCTACTAAAGAGTTTTCTGATATTTTTTCTGCTACATCAAATGATTATGGCCGTACTAACCTTACAGAACATAAGATCAACACTGGTGATTCTCGTCTAATACATCTACCAGTAAGAAAGCTTCCATTAGCAAAACGGGTGGAGACAGAACAACTGATAAGATACATGGAAGCTCAAGACATTATAGAACCATCATCGAGTTCTTGGATAATACCAGTGGTTCTTCTCAAGAAGAAGGATAGATCTACCCGATTTTGTGTGGATTACCGCAGATTGAATGATGTAACAAAGAAAGACTGCTTTCCTTTACCCAGGATTAATGATACACTGGACACTCTATCTGGGTCAGAAAAGTTCTCGACATTAGACTTGAAGAGCGACTATTGGCAAGTTGGTATACATCCTGAAGACCGTGAGAAAACAGTTTTCACTACAGAAAATAAACTTTGGCAGTTTAAAGTGATGCCATCTGAACTTGCAACGCACCTGCAACGTTTGAACGACTAATGGAGTCAGTGCTCGAAGGTTTGTCTTGGGAGGTCTGCCTGGTTTGCTTGGAGGACATAATCGTTCTTGGAATACTTTAAAAAAAATTCAGAAATCTTCGTCAAGCGTTTGAAAAACTTAGGACGGACAAGATAAAATTGGGACCGACTAAGTGTAAACTGTTCCAGCGAGAAGTTCATTACCTTGGTCATGTCATCACTACATCAGGGATTAAGACTGGTCCTAGTAAGACAGAAGCTGTAAGAGACTGGCCTCCACCCCAAGTTGTTCATCAACTTCGTAGTTTTATTGCACCTACTGTAGAAGATTTGTCAAAGGTTTCTCCAACATCGCAAGCCGTTACATCGCCTGACAGAGGAGGGCCAGCGGTTCATGTGGTCCACCGAATGTGAAGTAGTCTTCCAACAGTTGAAGCAAGCTCTTTCTACGGTACCAGTGTAAGCATATCTACAAGCTGGAAAAGAGTTCATAGTAGATACTGACGCAAGTAACACAGGAGTTGGTGCTGTACTTTCACAACAACAAGACGGACAAGTAAGATTTACTGCATATTTTAGCAAAACCTTTTCCAAACCAGAACGGAATTATTGTGTCAAGCGTAAAGACTGCTAGCAATAGTAAAATTCAGATTCTAATAGTAAAAGCAATACAACATTTTCATCATTATCTATATGGCTGAAAATTTCTTATTCGTACTGATCATGCTGCACTTAGGTGGTTACTAACTTTAAACATCCTGAAGGACAAATTGCTTGGTGGAAACAGAGGTTGCAAGAGTACAATTTCTCCATCGAGCATCGAAGTGGCAGAAGGCATAGGAATGCAGATGCCCTTTCCACAAGTCCATGTATTGAGAACTGGAAGCATTGCTATAATGAAAAGTTGAAATATGGTACCGAAGATATAATGCCCATAAGATAAATATCATCGACACAAGAAAACAGTGATACTCCTAATATCTGGACTCCAATAGAAATTATAAAGGCCCAACTAGACGATGAAGATATAAGGCCAATAATAAATGTGATTGAAAAATCTGACATAAGACACTAATTGGGAGCAAATTACGACCAACTACCAAAAGTTATTGGGCGTAGTGGAACTACTTAGAAGTGAAAGACGGTATATTATACAGAAGATGGGAGAATCCCACTGGACGACTGATTCGCCGGCAGATAATCCTTCCTCGCTCACGAGTGGAACTAGTGATGAAAAATGCGCATGATAGTGCCACGGGAGGAGACTTCGGTGTTAATAAGACATTAGCTAAATCCAGGGAACGATTTCATTGGTTGAAAAGTAGAGCAGACTTTGAAAGATGGTGTAGACAATGTGAGGCCTGTAGGCCCTAAGACTAAGTGTCGGGGTAAGCTGCAAACGTATAACGTTGGTGCCCCTTTTGAGAGTATAGCCATTGATGTAATGGGTCCGTTTCCTAGGACTGATGATGGAAAACGCTATTTATTAGCGGTAATGGATTATTTCACGAAGTGGCCTGAAGCCTATCCCATCCAAGACCAGGAGGCAATAACACTTGCAGAGATGATAGTAAATAACTTGATTAGTAAGTATGGAGTACCTTTGCAACTCCACTCAGTCCAAGGACGGAATTTTGAATCCAATATGTTTAAAGGATTTGTCAACTATTAGGCATTCAGAAAGCAAGAACAACATCCCCTTCATCCTGCATCAGGTGGATGGTATGGTTGAGAGATTTAATAGGAGAATAGCATAACATCTGGCATTGTTTGTCGACGACCATCAACGTGACTGGGATCGCCATATACCACTCTTTTTGTGGTATACTTCTAATGTCTGTCGTCATTAGATGTGGGCCTAATGACTAGTTGGCTCCTGAGGCCTATATTCATTTAGGATGTTGAGGCTGTAGTAGGAGGGAATGTGCTAATCAATACAACATGCAAAAATATAAGGCTTTATTGCTATTGAAAATAAAAAAACATTTTTTTCTGCAAACAAACTATTGATAATAATGGCAAAATAATAAATAATGAAGAGTAGTTGGCTCGTTTTATTGTGAATTTGGAAAAGATTTGAGCAACTAATAAGAGCACTGAATATAGTAACTCTATCCATAGTAAATACGCAGATTACCTGTAGAAATAAATTTCAACAAATTTTTAAAAATATCTGAAAAAAATTATTGCCTAATATTTTTCAGATGTTTTAAAAGCGGTAATATTTTTCAGATGTTTTAAAAGTGATAATATTTTTCAGATGTTTTCAATAATTTTTTAATAGCAGTAACTCTATTTATGTCGTTTTTCAAAGATAAATAAGACTGCTAAAATGTAAAGGTAAAGGTTTTCATTCTTTTCGCTCATATGATGAAAAATTAAGCACTTTTTGACCAAAGGATGAAATTGCCTAGGTTGAATTCATCCCACTAGTCATAACAAATTCCTAAAGTAACGATGACAAGTGAGTCTTATTAACTCCTGCCCTCTTTTTACTAAAAACTTGCTTTCAGCTTTTGCGACTTTTCTACTTGTTTCAGTTTTCTTCAACGCTAATAAATTAGCAAAAGTTTGTTACGGACAGATGTCAAACATAACTAAGTGACTATAAATATTCCATCTGAGCCTTATAATCTTTGGCTCTTAATTAGTTCAAAGCCTTAATTCTTTGCCTTCAATGTTATAGCAGTTGGTCACTCCTGATCTGCAGAAACAAATGTCTTATGCTTATACGTATAGGAAATATACCTCAATTTTTATATCGAAACTAATAATAATATTTTGTTAAAGAATGAATGATTTCTTATTTGGAACTTTCGTTAACCCTAAAAGTCACGATGATGTATTTCTAATTGAATGTGTTTTGTTAATTGTTCAAGAATTTCTGAAATTATTGGTAAAACTGAAATCGTTTGATAGATTTGTTAACTCAAAACTGTTCGCGAAAGCTGAGAGGAATGCTTTCTTCCTCAAAGTTCTCTAGAGCTTTGGTCGTTTCAATGTCATTTAGCTGATTTAGCTTTGAATGTAGGCTCCAAACATTTGCCCAGAGGGCTTTCTTCCCAGAACTGTCTCAATCTTTTGAGTCGTTTCATCGTGCCATTTAACTTTAACGGTAAAATCTCAAATAGCTCTGCTCGTAACACCGGTCCAGTGGGCCTTGTTTCAAAACTTGTTTCGAGCATTTGTAACAGACCATTTTCATGAAGCTCGGAGCGTTTCAAGACAACGTAATTGAGCCATAAATGGGAATAGTTGGTTAAATTAGAAATAATTTAGTTCATAAAATACCAGGGTTTATTCTGCATGTGACAAATCTTATAACGTTTGCATTATTAACTTAAATGACTATCATCAATGATGGTTTGTAATTTCATAAATTATTATTTATGTTATATTCAACACTTGAATGATTGAAAAACACAATCATTTTCGTGGACAACTCCAAAGAAACATTTATCCCTCATATTGAGGTATGTCAATCAATTAAAAATTGAACAATGGAATTAAACATCATTCTTATGCACCTTTCGGAAACAGGGTTTAGTCGTCGAAGGTGCTCCAAGCTTGAGACCTCTTTTGTTTTTCCAGATTCGAGTCCCCATTGTATCTGTGCTAATCCTTAACTCTCACGTATCTCCCATATGGAGGGTAAAATTCAGAAATATATTTTCCCAGAAACATGTCAAACATTCTCCGCCATGAAACATGCCTGAATGAATATTGCCTTCTCTTAACAGCTATTCTGTGGGCCTATTCCCCAAAGGTTATGTGCATGAAACATGACTGAATTTAACATTGCCTCTCTTTAAAAGCTGTTTTGTGTGCTTTCTTCGCAAAATTTATCTTCAGTTTTAGAACCACCTCACATTGGTCATTTACACTGCTCAAAGTGGAAATCGCAACACCGAGAAGGAATGGAAGTAGAGATATGTAAATTGCAAATGCAATCGGCCATCGGGTCATCGTATGATCTATTATGGAGCAATTAGCAAAAATCATTTTAAAAAACAAATAATGAATTGCAAAAGTTATTCTTAATATGAAGTAAAATTTTTCTACTACCTTGTGTCTGTGGTGTATGACTTTTTTTAATTGCTCATAATATCGAACTGCCGCGGAGCTGTGTCAGGAACCATCAAACAACGAGCGATGGGGACGACGGCCTAACAACAGCAACATACGCAAGCCATCTGCGCCAGAGAACGGGAAGAAGATCCCTAACTGTGGTGGCAACAACGTAAGTAGGAGTGTCCCACAACAGGTTTTCAATACAACGGTAGGATAGTGGGCTATATGTAAATAAATAGGTAGCATTGTACTATTATATTAGTCATTAAATCCATAATGATTGATTGGGCGGGGGTAGCATGAATCCGAACTTTTGTATCGTGAATCATTAATTCAAACAGTGCCCTAGAATTAGAATTTAAAAGTTTCGAAAATAAACGCTTGTTTGCAATTTTCAAATATTTTTTTCATCTTAGTATATTATATAACTTTCTTCTTCTTCTCGTTAATGCTCTTTCTTCTCCATTCTTTTATGGAACGACACTACTCTTCTTCCTACTAATCTTAAGGAGCTTGTACGCTTGCAATTACATTTTTAGCTGCAATTAAAAGTGCTATAATTGCAAAACAAATGTGGTAATGACTTCAGGAGACGCCAATAAAACATTGCTTTGTGAAAATAATATTTTATGTGACATGTACCAAAAGATTTTCACTAAGAATAGATTGAAGAAACGTTTTCATTTCGTAAATGAGTAACGGTTTAAAAATTCGAAGAAGATTAAGCTTGGGAGTGACGAAACAATCAAAGTGAAATATGCAAAATAAAGACGAAACTTTGTAAACAAAAAACGGATTAAATTTAATAAAGATAATATGTAAAGAAAACAATAATTATGAATTTTGTTTTAAAATACGAATATGCATTTCATTTAAAAGAATATTACGAGAATAAAAATAATAAGTTTCTTCCTAACGAACAATTCATATTTAAAAATTTCATAAAGTTGAAATTTTTAGAGAAGAGTTTTTCTTAATAATTGAGTTAAACCATAGGAACGACATGTTCAAGTTGAAGCCATAAGAACGGCAAGTTCGAAACATACTGTTCTCTGTATAGCAGTTTCAATACGTACTGTTTTGGGTTGTTTTACCTGTGAGAAGCACCTTTTTTTTGCACAGAATGGGCTAAATGGCAAGTTCACAAGGATCCCTAGGGCTCAGAGAAGATGGTGGGAAGGGGACCCACTGAACAGCTGATGGGAAACAGATGCTAGCCTCTCGTTAAACCATCCAGAGTGTTCTTAAAGTGCACAGAGTATGGCTTTGGTGTACACGGGACCACGGCTTAACGTCCCATTCGACGGTCAGCGCCCTTTTCAAAACAAGTGTCTCCTATTGAATATAGCACAGCGGGGATAAATCTCAACGTTGGTCAGCTGGAAGTCATATTGTTTATAGGAGGGTGTTATTCACGAAGCCTCTATATACGAAGAGCCACGGTTTTTGTCCCTCTCACGCTTACAACATAAATGTTAGTTTAATGTGGTTCAAACAACCTTTTACACCCAAGCTAATAGATAAAAATATTCCCTCTATAGATGAGTCCAGATTTTAATTTGAAAAGCGATTCTAGACGTAAGTTTTCTGCTTGAGCTTTTACTTATGGAAACGTGAAGCGGTTTTTCGTTTTCGATCATATAATTATTCTTAATTTAATTGAACATAATTTCAGCTTGAAACAGCAAGAAAGCTGGATTACTTGGTTTCACATTGACCAACTTCAGCCTTAAAGAAACAAGAGTTTTGACTTAGTACATTCTGATCTAGTGCATCATCACATGGGTTGTTGGATTTACAACTCGTCGAGGGATTCCATAAATTGTTGTTGTGACAAGCTCTGCTATTAATCTACAGGATAGAGACACAGAAAGTGACGTACAAAATATTTCGGTCTAACCAGGTTCTCGATGTCACTGTCTAGTTCTTGCAGTCTAACCTAAGGTGTAGCGAAGGACTATGGTTGGTATGTGTGTGTGTGGGGGGGGGGGGGATCAAAAATTTTCCAACTCGAAAATCAAATTTTTCCAATATACATATTATAATATTAATATTATATTATAATAATATCAGTGATATTCTAAACAATGTGGTTAGTTCTATTCCCATTCTTTGCAATGATGATAGATGCATTGGTGGCTTTAATGTTGGCCCTATAACAATTTCTGAAGTTATTTTGGCTGTTTCTAAACTTAAACTACATAAATCCCCAGGGGGAGATGAAATTACTACGGAAATGCTTAGAGCTGGGAATGTTTCGGTTACCACTTGGATCACTGAAATTCTGAATATCTTTTATGATAAAGGCATGGTTCCTAAGGATTTTACCAGAGCTATTGTTATCCCTATTTTCAAAAAAGGTGATCACAGTTCTTGTGATAACTATAGGGGTATCAGCCTACTCTCTGTTCCAGGTAAAGTTCTTTCCATAATTGTGATTAATGGAATTAAGAATCTGATTGACAGTCAATTGCGTGATGAGCAATGTGGATTCAGAAGTGGTAGGGGATGTGTGGATCAAATATTTTCACTTAGGCAGATTCTTGAGAAATGTTTACAGTTTCAGAAACCTTTGGTTGCTAGCTTTGTTGATTTCAAAAAGGCTTTCGACTCTGTTGATCGTCATAATTTGTGGTTGATTGTGAGATCATATGATATACCAGACAAGTTATTTAACATAATGAAAGCTCTCTATAATAACACTGAGTCATGTGTGAGAGTTGGTAAGTCTTGTAGCAATTAGTTTAGCATTACTTCTGGTGTTCGACAAGGGTGCATTTTGTCTCCTTTTCTCTTTAGCTTGGTTATTGATTATGTTATGCGAAATTCACTTCAAGGGAAAGATTTTGGCCTTAAATAGACTGGAGATACGGAAATTTCTGATTTAGATTATGCTGATGATTTAACCCTTTTGGCAAATGATGTCGATGAGAGAAGCTCTTTCATTCGAGCTGTTGATGAAACTGGTAGTAGAGTAGGTTTGGTTATAAACAGAGAGAAAACTAAAGTGATGAAAATTGGTCAGGCAGGCTGTGATTCAGTTAATCTGAATGGTTGCAGTCTTGAGCAGGTTGCCACAGTTTAATTATCTTGGGAGCTATGTAACAGGTACTGGTGATGTGCGGCATGAGATTAACAGATGAATAGGGAATGCTGCCGGGACTTTTAAGAATCTATGGAGATTGTGGAGGAATAGGCGTATACACCTAAAGACTAAAATTAGACTGTATATTAGTTTGATTTTTTCTAGGGTTAGTATGGTAGTGAAACTTGGACACTGTGTAAACAAGATAACAGGAAACTAGATGCTTTTGATTCCAGATGCTACGCATTATCTTGGGCATTAGGTGGTTCAACTTTGTAACTAATGATGAGATTAGGCAAAGGAGTTTGCAACCTCCTTTAAGCAGCATATTGTGCAGAGAGAGACCCCCGTTGGTTTTGCCATGTTGCCCGTATGGATAATTATAGATTGTCGAATAGGGTTATGAACAGTGTGACTAAAGGCTTCAGAAAGAAGGGGAGACCTAGGATACGGTGGGCAGACAATGTTAAACAGGATCTTGTTAGAATTGGTGTGCAGTGGCCAGATGCAGTAGATGTAGCTCAGGATAGACTTGCTTGGAGAACTAAATTGCACGGTCTGGTTGGACCTCCGTAGCCCATGGCTGCTTGATGATGATGATGATGATGATGATGATTAATATTATATTATAGTATTAATATATTATTGTAATATTAATATATATTATAATATTATATTATATATTAGAAGCATATTTATTTATATTGAGCTATATAAAAATATGTGCTTAGGTTACAAAATAATAAGGATTCATATCTCCTCTTTTAGAAACTTCACAGAAATAAAACCATGATTTTATAACAGGGTTTCCGAACCTTTTAACTTGGTGTCACTTCCGAAATCATTTATTTACGTGATGTGTTTGTGATATAGTCCCCATTACCTTGACGTTGCCATGTTATTATGCAGTATTATTTTTTTTCATATATTTTCATGACACACCTGGGTCTTAGAAGGAACACACCGGTTGGGAATCACGGTTCTGTAATTTCATTAACAAACTAGAAATATCTGTAGGAGAGACACCTTACAATAGAGACAGTTGTGTGAAATGGTGAATTAGCACATTTTATGAAACTCTCATTCACGTTAAGATGACACATTTACAGTGCATTTTTATTTAAAATATTTATTTGATTATATTTGAATGTTTAGAAGTACGATTCATTTTTTAATTCATCTTCTTTTGGATAATTAATGTTGTATACATAATATAAATTATTTGCCAAAGTTTTGAGAGTTTATATTACTTTTAGGTTTGTGAAATCCATTTTGATGTAAAAGACATCCGCAGAACATCTGAGCATTATGATCAGAATACTGGTAAAAGGATAACTGTGAATTTGCTGCAGCCAAGACTTCATGATAGATCTGATTAAAGCGACTAAAAATCATAGTATTATTACTTTGTGTCACATGTGCTTAACGTCAGGTTTATTTGCTTTGTTAAATTATGGAGTCCAAAAGCTGTTAATTTCTTCATGTGCCATCTTTTTCTTTTAATGGCTCTCTAAATGATAGTCAAGGTGTTTTAAATAATTTCTTTGCCTCTTAGTTGATTTTTTCCAGTTAAATATTTATTGATTAATTTGAATATAATTACACTTGCCAATCATGAATGCAGTTATTCCATTTCAGTGATCAAAGGATCACTGAAATTGAATAACTGCATTCATGATTGTGGATAATTCATATGTGTGTGTGCATATATTCAGTAGTTAATTTTCACAGATGTCCTGTAGACATGGGACTCATAAAATAGTCAGGTTTGTTGGAATTTTTTGTGAAGGCGTTTGAGATGATGACTTCCTTTAATTTTCATATAATATTTTGTGTTGAAGTAAAAATTAGAGTTCTGGCTGGGGGGAAAATATTTTGCAAGGTATTGTAGAGCAACAGGTTTACTTTCATCAGTTGCTCTATGGTAGTCATAGATATATGAGTGCATTTAATTGCATCTGATTCAAAATAGTTTTTAATTTCAATGTAATGTCCCATTAATATTATACAACAGGTTTATGAATATGTAAATGCTGACCTATATATCTTCATAAGAGTGCTAACAGGTACTGCACATCAGTGTGAAGCATTGTGTGTTTATGATTAGTCAGATATCTAGTCAGGTCACTGGTGAAAAAATTATTTTTATTGATTTTGGTTTCTCTTTCCTTGAGCTCAAGCGCTTGTAGTCATTTACAGTGTTTACTTGATGGAAGAATTTTAAGTAGAAAATAATAGATTCCTGCAATACATCTGGAGGAACTACATCATAGATTCCCAACGGGGGCGATACCGCCCCCCAGTGGGCGCTGGAGCCTTCCATGCGCCCACTTCCATGCGCCACGGTAGCGGATCCAGTGGCAAATGGGGGGCGTTGAGGGAGTCGAGAGGGGCGGTCAAATAAATAAATAAATTTAATGGAATTTTCTGTTTTATCTCTTCTATTCTGTGGTGTCTTCCTGGTGATTCTGTCATCCACTACCTCATCCGTCATGTACAGCTTTTCAACTGCAGCTTGGACAATAAGTTCCCTGCTACCGCCTACTAGCGTACTGGTACGTCTGAAGTCGACTGAGATACTCTCAAAAGTTCTCTTCAAGATCACAGATTGGATATAAGCTTCAATATGTTTTCCCACTCCAAGTCGCTTTGAGTATGCTTTATGGTACGTAGTTACAATACCATCCCACGTCAGAACATAAGGTATAATATTAACATTACACTTGTGAATTAGGCAACTCATTAGCCAGCAGATCATACTCCCTCCTCTTTTCAACTTCTACTGTCTGCAGGTTATCCTGATATGTTATTCCTACTTTAATAATTGTAATCTCATTCAATACCTTTTCATGCACTACTATATCAGGCTTATTAGGTTGGACATGTGTGTCCGTCCTGATAGGCAAATCAACCTTGATGCAATAATAATATAATAATAATAAATTTAATATATTTAATATTTTTTTATAATTATTTTTTAATATAATAAAATATTTTAAAAATACCTGTTTTCATGAATAAATATTTTATCTAGCAATGTAAATTATCTTATTGCTATCGCGTTAATAAGCATTTTTAAATTAGCATTAGGTATACCTATACCTAATTTGTCTTAGTTTAGAATAGATTGACGGTGACAAGTCCTTGCAAGTTGGTAGGCAAACACGCGGTTCATGCAATTTAACATGTTTCGACAAGAATATGGGAGCTTGAAATGACTTGTTTACGGAGCAAGTGCGCCGGCATTGCAAACATACAAGTTAATGCGTGCACAAAATCAAATCTATAAAAGCGATAGCTCTAGGAATGTTTTATTATTTTTAAGTGCTTCGCCGTGATAAATAGTCGTGAGTGATAAGTGTTAGAAGTCATTATAAACATTATTTTTATAACTATCTATAAATCTGTTGAGAAGTTAATTTGTATTTGAAAATGTCTGAATCTACATCTAAAAAGAAATGCAGCAGTACAGTATTGAGTATTTGAAATATGGATTTACGTACTCTCCTACAAATTAATCATTACCTATGTGTTTAATTTGCCGAAAGGTTTTTCAAATGAAGCTATGAAACCTTCTAGGCTACAAGAGCATTTAAATAAAATGCATGCTGATAGAAGAACAAAGATTTATCCTATTTTCAAGAAATGGAAAAGCAATATTTAAAACAGCCAACTATGTCAAACCTTTTTGCGTCGTATAACGAAGCTCTACTCTTATCATACGTACGATTTATAAAAGAAGAAAAAATTCATGAAGAGTTATTATTTGCTAAAAATTTGGAATCTGATACAAAGGGAGAATCTATATTTAATACCATGCAAAAGTTTTTTCAAGAGAAAGAAATTCCTATTTGCAATATTTTGTCTGCTGCTACTGATGGTGCTCCAGCAATGACAGGGCGTCATAAGGGTTTCATAGCGCATTTGAAAAAAGCAGTACCAAATGTACTCGCTGTACATTGTATTATTCATCGTCAGCATTTGGTTGCAAAAAATTTGAATGAACGTCTGCATACGTCGCTCCATTACGTTATTAAAGCAATGAATAAGATTAGAAGCAATTCATTGAATGACCGATTATTTGGTAAGCTTTGTAATGAAAATGATGAAGATTACAATCACTTGCTGCTGCACACAGAAGTACGTTGGCTCTCTAAAGGTGTTTGTCTGAATCGTTTTTTCAATCTATTTGACTCAGTACTGGACTTTCTTGAAGACAGAGACGAAAAATTGCGCGAAAACCTGATTACGTCAAAAAATGACATCGCTTATTTGACAGACCTGTTTAAAATATTTAATCAAGTTAATTTACAATTGCAAGGTGATGAGTTGAATTTAATTAAAACAAAAAACGTCATAGCTGCTTTTGCGGGAAAACTTCTTCTATTCAAACGAAATCTAGATAGAGGTGAATACAACCACCTTCCCACATTATCAGCAGTCTCTGCAAAACCGGAAGATTTACTTACTTACTGCCAACACTTGGAAGTTCTTCATGTTGATTTTACGGAGCGTTTCCAAGATATTTTCAACATGAAAATATCTTGGAAACGCTCCGTAAAATTTAAACCCCGTTGGGTTTTAGATCCTTTCGCAAACACAGATACTGAAGAATCATCAAATTTGGAAGAGGAACTCTTAGAACTCACGACTAACGAAGCACTCAAAGTAAAATTCAAACATGGATACCAAGAGTTCTGGCTTCAAAAATCAATACCAGTTCTCTACCCTGGATTGTGGGCAATAGTACAGAAGTTTTTAATCGAATTTCCTTCATCCTATATGGCTGAGCGTGGATTCAGTGCAGTAGCTAATTTACTGCCAAAGAAGAGGAGCAGACTACACATCACTGAACGTGGCGATCTGCTATTGATGTTAACGAAATTGGAACCCGACATCAACAAATTGTTAACACTCCACTAGCCTCAACCATCTCATATTTTTTTTTACTTATTATTAATTTTGTGTTTATCTCATTATTTTTTATTTCTTATTGATTCTGTGTTTATTTTTAAAATTTTAATAAACAATTTTATTGTACATTTGGCTGTCGTTTTATTAATTTCTGCTTTATGATTTTTAATAAATAAATAAACAGATAAATTAGGTACAGATAATATGCAACAGTATTTTAATATTTCATATAAAATTAACTATTATGGACTAGGGGGCGTTGAAATTTTTATTCTCTTCTAACGGGGGCGATGGTCCAGAAAAGGTTGGGAATTACTGAACTACATGCTTGAGAATAATCCATTAGTGTGTGTATTTTTTTTAGATTAGTCATTTATGGTAAGATGAATTGCCTTTAGTTTTGATGGCATGAGTTTGAATAGCTCTGGCTGGAAAAAAAATATTTTGCAAGGTATTGTAGAGCAAGAGGTTTACTTTCATCTATTGCTCTATGGTTGTCATAGATATATGTATAAGAGTTCATTTAATTGCATCTGATTCAAAATAGTTTTTCATTTCAATATAATGTGCCTTTGATATTATAAAAGAGGTGTGTGCTGACCTAAAAATCTTCATAATAGCAGTTTAAAAAAAATGTGTTTATGATTTGAGTTGAAGATGTGTATCCAATATCAAATTTAATTTTTTGGCAATAAGCCTTTTATATAATCCAGTGAATAATGGTATATCTTATGTTGGGTAGGAAAGCAGTTCTAAAAATGTATTTTCTTGTAATAATCATGTGAGTAGTATTTATATGTAACTATCATGTGTCAAGAGGATAAAATGCGTTTTTTGTACATATGTTTTAATGTGGTAATAAAATTATTTATAGAAATTAGAATTGTTTTTTCTACCTGAAATGGTAACATTTAGAAGTGGTGACAACTTAAAAAGATCGTAAAATATTTAAAGTGATAAAATCTTCTTAATAGTAGCATAATATTTAAATTTTATTATGATCAAAATTGGTTTTCCCAATAGAAGAAAATTTTATCATATAGGCAATTTAAGAAAAGTGCTAAAATCGGTTATATACTAATTGTTCAGCAGGAAATTTTCAGAGTAAAGCTTTAAATTAAAACTTAAAAGTTAACGATGTATCAAATCAAGTACAATAATAAAAAATGTTAAATCTCGCGTTATATGGTTTTAAAAAAATCCGGTGAGAGTCACTATCATATAGTTAACAAGCGAAGTGCTCCTGACGAGACGAACGTGGGTCTAACTAGCGTGACGTCATGGAGTCTGTTGGATGGCTTTCTCTTATAGAAGGTGTTGGTCTGGCACGCTACTGATTGAGCCAATCTATGCCCCATCAATGCTAAGTAAATAAAAAAAATCAAATCCCACGCCCTAAAATTAAAAAAATATATATGTATAGTGTCTTCGAAAAATATTAGTGGTCGAAAATCAGTGATTCACAAAGAGCTAGTCAACCAAAAATATTCGGTTTTCTAAAATTCTTTCAGTCTGTCTGGGTTGTTAAAACTTCGCAGAGTTGATTTTAGAGTGAACAGCGTAAAAACGTGCCAATTCACCAGGACCTCAAAGCTCACAATAACGTTGAAGAACGAGGTTTTTTAACGAGCTGTTAGGGCAATGTGCATTTGGCTAAATGACTTGGTCACGAGGACTAAAGAGCTCATGCCGTTGAAGTGTAGATGTTAAGAGACATATGGTAGACACTGTGTAGATGTTAAGAGACATATGGTAACCTCTCGTCAAGTCCATCAAGCTTGTTCTCTAACTACTGATCTCTTCTGTACATAGAGGCATGTCTTAATTTCATAACAACGGACGGTAATCTTTCAACAGACATCTGAAAACCTCCTCAGGACTCATGAGAATATTTTTATTTGACGTGGATCGGGCAACGTTATTGGATAAATTGTAATTAGTAAATTGAGAAGGAATGATATAAGCAGTGTCATACGTAAATTTGTTTCCTAGAAAAAATTCTGAAAAAGCTAAATAAAATAATGGATTTTGTCAAGGTAAGAGAAGGGTACAAAAATGAAATCTAAGAATCTATTTCGTCAAAATAAGGGAAAAGGTACAAACAAAAAACTAAAAATCTATTTTGTCAAGGTAGGGGATGGGAACCAAAAATTGAAAAGCTATTTTCTTTATGGTAGGGGAACGGTACAAAAAATCTGAAAAGCTATTTCCTTTATGGTAGGGGAAGGGTACAAAACTATAATCTAAGAACCTATTTGGTCAAGGTAGGGTATGGATACAAACATAAAATTTAAAAACTGTCAGGGTAGGGGAAAAGTAAAAAGGGCAAATCTAAAAATATATTTTGTCAAAGTAGGGGAGGGTGAAAAATAAAATCTAAGAATCTCATAATTCAAGTGGGGGGGGGGGGGAGGGAGGTCTATTTCAAAATTCTCAGTAGAACAGGTGATATTTCAGTTATGGTTGTTCTCAATCATGTTTTACAAATTCTAATCGTGTTCTTTCACATACGACGGATTTCAATAGCTGTCGTGTTGACGTTCAATCATTTAATCCCTTTTCCACACTGAAATCGGTTCAGATTTTTTCGCTGATGCCCAATTAGCATTAAAGCATATAGGCTAACTGCAAAGTAGCTTTAAATTTTCAAACATTTATAAATATATTTTCCTTTCGTACTAAAGGGAAACAAATGACATGACCATGAAGGGATGCACACAAAGTTTACAGGTTCGTTAGAGGTTGCGGAAGTGATGCGTCATCCATCCCAAAGGAATTCAGTTCTCCTCACGACATTATCTCTCTAGAACTTGTCAGGTGTTGTTTAAGATATAGTGATAGCAGTCCTGTTCCTCATTTAATTGATGGATTGGGCAATAACGGCTGATGAATGCATCTTTAATGAAACTCAATAGAAAGGAATAGAATTCACCACAGTCGATCGAATGGGAGGATTGGGTAGGATAGGGATGTTGGTTTGTTTTATATCAAAGGGCACTTTTTGCACACAGTGAACTAAATGACCAGGTCACAAGGACCTCAGGTGTTCAGAGAAGGTTGCAGAAGGGGAACCATTGGGCAGCTCTTAGGAGACAGATGGAAGCCTCCCGTCCAGTTCATCCAGAGTGTTCTTTGCCTTGCACAGGATATGACGCTATTGCACATGGGGCCACGGTTTAATATTCCATTAGACGGACGGCTCTTTTCCATACCCATTGGTGTTCCCTTTCTCTTTTAGGGTAGGGTGACGGTGTTAACAGAGAAAATCTCAATTCTGTTACATTTGGTATTCGAACTTGGTACTCTCCTCCAGCCCCATCAGGGCCACGAAATTGTTGATTTAGAGGTTATTTTTTATTTACTGACATAGTTTCCCAAAAACTAAAACAGACGCTGTGCTTCTTCTGGACCAGAGTAATTCATCATTTATGATTTTCGTACAGCAGAGTTTCCTGCGGACAAGATAGCACCTGATAACCGATGAAAAACAACGTTTCATTTCTCCTACTTGCCATCTGTTTCCGTTCGGCAAATAAATTACTTCTATAACTTTTATGTCTGAAATTACTCTATAATAATTTTGCATTTTCGTCTATGTGAAATCGGGGAAACATTGTTAAAACTGAGCAGAATTTACATCTTAATATTATCTTAATAGAGTGAGATCCAACTAGCTAACATAAACAGTTTTGGTTTCTGCCAAAGAGTTTGTTTGTTATCCCAAAACAGAATGAGTTTATTTAATATCTAACATCTCAACATAACAGAAGACTAAAGCATTTTCGAAGTTTTTGTGCTGTTTTTCTAGTTTACAGTTGTTTTTAGTTTATCGACAAAGAATCTGTGAACTGAAGAAAGAACTGTGCGACCACGAAAAGTAAATATTCGTAAGAGATAAGAGAACTTCTGCATGTGATTTTTTTTTAATTCATCCTTTGATATTTTTTACCTCTTACCGTAATTATAAATAAAAAAAAAACAGAAAAAAAGGTATTTGAAAGTGGATATTGTTTAGAGAAATGTTAGATAAAATAACAGTTGGAAGACATTTCAAATGCTGAGAAAAATCACATGTGTCAGAAATTGTCGTAAAATGTTTTAAGGAATTTTGAACGTAGACCACTCATAGTCCGAAAACAACCAAGAAACACGAGATATTGTTTTGCTTCCTCTTCAACTCTCCTGAGTTGTGTAGAGAAATCCATAGATAGGTTTGGCATGATAGCGCTCTGATAGAGAAATGCATAACAGTAGATCCTTTCCTTCTGAAATACATAGAACTGAAATTAAGTTGATTAATAAAATCAGTTAAACACGAGGGCAGTTTAAATTGTTCTTTATTACTTGCTTTTGACTGGGCGACAGAGAAGTCGCCTATAGCCTTGAAAAGCGGACATTTTCGCATGTAGGAGGAGTAAATCTTTGTCACTTCTCCTGCACCACTTCGCCGATCTATAGGCATACCTTGATCGAGCCAAAATACTCAGATGATTAATCGGCTACGTTTGAAATCCCAGATTGTTTAAAAATATTGATTTTCGGTATCTTTGTTATATACTTTCTTCATCAGGTTGCGCCTCTTTTTCAAATATAGATATGTTTTCTAAACGAAATTCACATGTTTCATCCACCTCGTGTTATTCAGATGATATCGTTGTGTTTTTCTCCACTTTTATGCCAAATTAAGAGTAGAGTTATATTCGGAATAGATTAGATTTTTTTATATTTTATAGCGTATTTGTTATAGTATTTAATGATTTTTAAGAAATCTTCTGCAACTTAACAAAATTTAGTTTGAATTATTTGTCGAATACCATGAAAAGTTTCATGGAAGCAAAATAGTTTAATTTTGTTTACGTGTCCTTATTTTCATATTTTTATCTCCAAAAACACAACACTTTTGTTTTATTGAACTGTGTCGCAAAAAGGTTGATCCGAAAAATCAAGAAGGTATCCTGGTTAGTTTCCAGATTTTAAAGAAATAATTGAATATAAGTTACGACCTAGTGAGGCAAAGAAGTCTTAAACAAACACTTATCGATATTTTGGAGCAATTGCAACAATGATAGTTATTTTGATGAACTCCAGTTCAGTGCTATAGAGAGCTTACTCAAGGGAGCTAAAGATACCTGTATAACTTCAATCATTTCATGGGAATTTGAAATACTAGGTTTGCTGTATGGGCGACACAGTGGTACATCCATACCTGAACTATTCGTTTGCGTACTTGACTAACTAAATCCACGAGTATGTCACTATTTATGCTTGTATGTTGCATGAGAAACCAGGACAAACTCTATAAAGCTTCTCCGTCCTTAGTATAGTATCTTCTACCTTTTTTAGAAATTGAAAAATAATCTACAATCAAAATGATCAGGTTAGAATTTAAATACAAAATAGGTGGTGGTGGATGAGGGATTAACCTATGTGGAAATGTGGGTCGAAGATCGAGGTAAAGTGAACGAAAACAGCTTTCATGTATAATTTTTTCACCTCCGTTTAAGTAGATTTTAGAAACTTTTTTAAAAATCGAGTAATTGACGAGTTTAATATTTTATTTTTGCCTCGGTTTCGATTACTAGCATTCCCAAAGGAGGTGGGTGAGAGGTGGGGGAAAGTTCCGTTGTGATCTGCAAGTGATCATTGACATGCATACGTCATCATGGCATCATTACATCATGACACACAAAAACTTGCATCTGAAGTCGAAATCGAAGAAGACTGTTTTGAAAATGTTTCAAAAACAAAAATAAGACCACTTCTTTTTAAAGTTCTGATCCATGATACAGAAATAGTTTAGACGCTAGTAATTTTTCGGAATATCGGAAGCTTCTACCGTGATAACTGTTGCATTAAAGCTTTAATAAAAATACTCTTGCTGAACTCCGACAGCAGAGATTTCATTGGAGCCCTGTAACATCATTTACTCTGATGGAGAGCAAGTAGTCGATATAAATTTCAATTTACATTTATAACCAATTGCAGAATCGATGAAATATTTTCGGGAAGAGCGTTTGCTTGCGGATTTCATTTCCCTCAGCTGTTTATTTGAAACGGATGCAGAAGCATTTGCACATCCTCTGCTATCGATGAATATGCTGATAGGCTGCGCCATTACCCTAATCTTCTTGTGTGTTTGATCGGTTTACGATGACTTTGTCCCACGATAAAAATTTCCTTCATCAAAAAATCCTAATACCTTCTCCTATCTTTCAATGTTGACAAAAAGAAACTAATGCATAGTTCTCAAGCATCCTTCCAAATAAATCAATACATTTTTTTCTCCATAAGTAATCCATGGAAAGAACCATTTCTGTTTTTCTTACGTAAATATGATGTGATAATACTGATACTGTTCTTTGCTTTTCAAAGTACATTGACGCTTCCAGTAGAAGAGGACCAAGAACTGATCTTGCTTTCATCAAAATTAATATTAGAGACTGAATCCCTAAGCGATGTAGTTTCCTAAGTAACATACCCATTATATATATCGCATTACTGCATCACGTACGGAAAAAGTGCTGTACAACATAAACTAGGTATATAATTATAGATAGAAACATATCTTTGTGAAAAAAACATAGGTTAAAAAAACACATGGATGAACCAAATCTCAGTGTTGCTGATACTCGAAATTATTGCCTTCTTACATTCACTGAGGATTTTTTTTAAGAAAATAATTTTTATTCATAAGAGTAAAGAATACAAATACATTTACCATTTGATCCGCAAAGCTAAATAGCTTAGCTGCAGAAAAATGAATAAATTAAATTAAACATAGGTCATTCAGCCACAAAAATGGTGTAGATCAAATAAATTCAGAAAACACAACACATAAAAATCAACTAATATACCGCGAATACCGCGAAACATTATACCGAGGATTCCCAAATATTTTTTAATTCGATTTTCAATCTTCTAAATGAATCTATATTTAGTATTCTTTTGGGATAACATTAAATATAACTGGTACTTGATATTTGGAGGTATGTTTTTCTTAATTATTTCGAAAATTAGACATTTTGTAATACCCTTGGTTTTGAAGTCTTGAATTTTTATTATGTTGAATTTTTAGTTTGTAAGTTCCGTCAAAAAAGTTTTAATTATTAAATTATATTTATATAAATTACTGTAGGATAAAAGGTCTAAAAATTTCAATCTATCTGTGGAAGTTTTATAATTTTTTTGTCAATGAAACGGAATAATATTTTTAACTATTATAGACTGCAGTTTCTCTATTTTATTTACGTTAATTAAGTTAGTTGTTCCATGCACAATTATTTCTATAATTTAAAATAGATTCGCATATTGTTTATAAAATAATACACAGGTTTCCATATTTAATACGTATTTCAATTTTCGAATTTTTATCGTTGATATTCTCAAGCTTTCACATATGTGGGATATATGGGCATTCCACGTAAAATATTCATGAAAAATGATTTCAAAGTATTTTATTTGATTTACTTGCTCAACAAGTGGGCAACTACATAATGATTCACAATTTGAAGCATCCTTTTTTTTTGCAATTTATTTTATGTGTTTTGATAAAGATGTTTTGATGAATATTAAATCCTGGTGAATGTATAATCATCATTTTTTTTTCATTTAAGGAGATTTTATTATGATTTAACCATCTAATAATATTATTGTAATGTGTTTGAATCTCTGAAATGCTATTATTTAAATATTTGTGAATGTTTATTAAAACGTTGATAAATAGCACTTTTTTAATTTTGTATTGAACAAATCATTTATGTATACCAGGAACAATAAAGGGCCTAAAATTGAACCTTGGGGAATTCCATATCGTGTAATTACTTTACAGCTGTAACAGTTTTTTATTTTAGTAATTGTTTATCTGTCTGATAAATAATTTCTAAACCAATCCAACATTATACTGCGAATACCGTAATTTTCCAATTTATTTAGTAAAATGTCATGATCTATTGTATGGAAGGCTTTCTTGAGATCTAAGAACATAGTTACAATTTTTTCCCTATTATTCAATGACTTGCTACGTTTATTTGCAATTTTAGAAATTAGCTGAATTGTGTTTTTTCCTTTTTGAAAACCAAATTGATTTTTATTAAATATGTTATGCTTAAGTGAAAAGTTATAAACAGCATTATAAATATATTTTTACATTATTTTTGAAAATACAGGTAATTCATTAGGATGTTAATATCGTGTAAATAAGAATAACTTATGACATATAGATAATAAAAACATACTACTGAAATGCTTAATAGCTTCAAAGAAAATAAATGAGGTGCTTGTTAATTTCGTTAACATCAACTAGAATTTTTTAAACGAATGTCTGAATTCGATAGCATTTTGTATTTCATAACTATGATGTGGTACAGAGTTACTAAAATATCAACCAATAGTTTGTTCCCACTATACGGATACCACTTTGCACAATGCTTTCCCCCTATGACGTAAATGCAGAATTAATAGTTAATTAAAAATTAATTAATATTTCATAATTAGTCGCAATTTATTAAAAACCCCTTATTAAAATTTCCTCTTCCTTTATTAAAAACCCGTGGCGCCCTCTAGTGTATATGATGAGTACTATATTTTAAAAAGCCCTAAATTTTAGTCGCAATTTTTTCAATTTTTCACTCCCCCTCATTAAAAAAAACCCTGGCACCATCTAGTGTATATGATGAGTACTATATTTAAAAAAAGCCCTCAATTTTAGTCGTAATTTTCCCAATTTTTCACTCCCCCTCATTAAAAAAACCCTGGCGCCATTTTTGGAACAGTAAAGTGGTTTTACGTTAAATTCCTTAGAAATTTCAATCACCTCACAATTTATTAACTTATTTTCCTTTACTAAGTGACTTCAAAGACATCGTGATTGTAAAAGTATGACTAATAAAACTAATTGTTTTAATTCCCGTATATCCGTTGTGTGACATGATTTAAAGCTTTTTATTCCTAATACTCATTGTCGCTGTATCCTTAGTAACAGTCGATAACAATTTCTTTCTCCGAAGAAAAAAGAACTAGTTATTTCGAAGTAAACAGTTTTAAAAATCGTCTCTTCCACCGTTTACGCGCGAACGTATAGTCCAATGACTCATCACGCTGATGAAATTTTATTACCTGTTGCGACGATAGTACATGTGTGTTCGCTTTACAAGGTCAGCTGTCTTTCATAGGGCAAAAAATAATTCTGTAAAGAATTTTTGTATGCGACAGAATGGTATAGAAAGTAAGCCACGCTAAAAGTAAGGTACTCTGGCGTTTCTCCTTACGGTGCGTAAAAACTTTAGTTCTACATCCAAACACAACTTAAGTGTAGGTTAATGGAGTAGGGGATATTAGTTTTAACAAATACTAAGCTACTATAAAAATAATACATAAGTCTCACTCGAACATACCCTCTCAACATACCTGAGCTAATCCATCGAAATGAGAAAGCTTCTTTGATAGCATAAAAATGCGCCTAACTATGCTCTGTCATATATGTTGTGATATGGTCTCAGTAAAAGGATTCTGTACTTATGTTACAAAAATCGATGTTTTCACGTACATTGAATATACGGGACAGACCGCAAAATAATGTCTTTACAAATTAAGAGCGTGAAACATCCCTGCAATACCCTTCTAAAAATAGGAAAATTCTCTCCATACACGCTCCCACTATCATTATCACATGATCTGCTGAAATGACAGAGACACACTACGCCAGCAAGGTGTCCAACTAGTGACCTACAAAGGTCACGGAGTCAGCTGATTTTAAAATGTCTTCTTATATTGTTCATTACAATTAAAGAAACAGAAAACTGTTAATTTCATAAGAAATGCGTGACGTAAAACGGTACCGATGTAACAAAAAAATATCATTTAATACGAGTTTCTCAAAATGTGTGAAAATTTCAATCCCAGTGTGATATGAAGTAATACGAAATTTTTAGCATTATTCCCTGTGTCCTTTGTTAGGCGATAGTGTTAACATCCACGAATTTTCAAATGACATTCAGGGGTTATCACTTAAGTTTCAACTTCTTTTATTTTTTCCAATCAATAACCACGACAATGCACAGTTTCTGCAGAACAGTTTCGGTGGTGACTTCGATGCAAAAATGGCGCAGGGAGCGATCTTTCTCACAGTAGCGATATGACCATGCACTTTGGCTAAAAAAACAAACCTGGTTCATGCATTTCCCATAGACAATTAAGATTTCAACTAAAAAGTCATTAAAACCGTGAATGGACTGATCTGATTGATAAAAAATATGTGAAACGTAATGTACTGAGCTTGAGGGTTGACAACATAGTGTGATAATATAGACAGGGATTGCCTTCCTCGCTTGTTTTCTCTATACTATCATAAATTGGGAAACCTCGATGCTTGAGAAATAATTCATTTAACTATCAAAGATGAATAGACCTCTGTAAAGTTTAATTCTCCACATAATCTTCTAAGTTAATTCTGCTGTAGATGTCTAATTATGTCAGGATCACAAGGGATGTTTTACACATTCAATCAAGGGATTTTTCTGGCATCCTATTCGCTAAATGTACTCATCAAAGTGTTTATTTACAAAAGATACTACGCATCAGACGTTAATGACTCATCATTAAACAGACAAACTACCTATCTGGTTCAGATGTTGTGTAAGCATTTAAAATGAGAGACAACATGATTACAAGTTTGCTTCACTTCACTACCATACAACCTTAAACTTCAGATGCATGTTTCTCCACAGATTCGTAAACTCTCAATATCTATTCATTTCATTTTCTCATACATCTCGCAATATGATTAAAGTAACCTGCTCAAAACAACACAATCACTGATTCATCTTCCCTATGTGTATATGTACTTTCTAATAAACCATACTTTAACGACCAAAGTAGGTAAATCGCAAGCATCTGAGTCTGAATATTATTTTTTCTATATATCTGCTAATTCTTTAAGTTGAAAATCTCACAATAGCCTGAAATGGACAGTACTTTACCCCTGATACAGCTATAAGTTATGATAGCCAACAGATTTAAATCTATCTCATATACAGTAGGTTAGCACGCTCAGCTTCTGATCTAACAAAGCCAAGGTTTGTGATCCATAGTAAGACATGAACGTTTGTGTTGTTTTCCTGCCAAGATCCCGACATCCTCTCACCCCTTCTACTGGGTCGTATGAAAGGATCCTGTAACTGTTACAACAATTATCTACGTGAAGTCGTATTTATTTTTAAAGCAAAGACACACTAATTTCAGACTCGCTAGCTAGAGAACGATATATTAAATTCCTTGCTAACATTTGATTTTAACGATCAGCTAGTACCTACATCATCACTTTTCTAGTTCATACTAATAACTTCCAAATTTTAAAGGAAATATTGTTTCATTGTAAGCGATTTCATAGAAAGAGATACGCACTCTATGCTTCACATTTAAATCTATAGAGATAACGATCACTACCCATATGGAACACATCTGTGAAAAAACACTCAATGAACGGGTTTGAGAAAGATTTTTAGCCCATGGGGGTGCCGCACTCCAAGAAAACACACCATATTTGATACTAGAACCTACATGAAAGTTATATTGTTTGGGTTTGAGAAAGATTCTTTAGTTCACAGGGCACCGCATTACAGTAAAGCACACTGTCTTGTGCGTATGTCTGTGTATGTCTGTTTCTGCGAATCATATGTTAATATGTCTGTCTGTATGTTTGTTTCTCTCTGTGTGTGTGTGTGTATGTGTAAATATGTATGTTTCTACGAAATGTCTGTACGTGTAGGTGTGTGTGTATGTGTAAATATGTATGTTTCTACGAAATTTCTGTACGTGTAGGTGTGTGCATATATGTCAAGGTGCAGCTGTGTCTTCATGTTTTTCTCTCTGCGTGTGTGTTTCAGCGAATCGTGTATGTGTGCGTATGTGTTTGTTTCCGTCTGTGTTAAGATGTCTATATGTGTGCGAATGTGTTAAGATGTTTATATGTGTGCATATGTGTTAAGATGTCTATATGTGTGCGTATCTGTTAAGATTTCTATATGTGTCGTGTGTGAGTGTGGGTATGTTCATGTATGTTAATATGTTTGTTTCTCTAAATGTATATGTTTTCGTGCATGTGCGTGTGTGTTTGTTCATATGCAAGAATAAACATATTGTCTTTCGGACACTTGCTTGCTACAGAAGAAGCTAACAATTTAAAACGAGACTAGTGGTTATGCAAAATATTTCATCACAGATCTTAACTTGAATACTCATATTTCAGTACGTGTAAGAATTTTTCTTCAACACGTTCGAATATTTTTTGAGCACGACTGTCTTACGTTACGTTTCCTGTCAGATGTTTCGTAACGAACAAAAATGTGTGTGTTTTTGTTAATATATAGAAGAGGACATACAACCGAGAATTTTTCAAACTGTGAATAACACAACATCCTGATGAAATAAGAACGAAGCAGAAGGATACTAACAGCTGAACCATGGCCTGAAATGGTCGAAATCCTCGTTGCTTCGCGCAAGGGGGCGAAGGATGTTAAAACATGTAATAATCTGGAAAAGAGAAATCCATTTGTTTCAAAAAACAAGACCTTTTATGGTACAAGGATTTTGTCTTTTTTCAGGGGTATTACGTTTCATCACCTCTTCGCTCCCTTGTGCGAAACAACAAGGATTTAGACCATTTCAGGCCATGCTTCAGCTGTTAGTATCCCTCCGCTTCGTGTTTATCGCTTCAGGATGTTGTGTTATTCTAAGTTTGAAAAATTCTCGGTTGTATGTTCTCTTCTGTATTAACAAAAACACACACGTTTTTGTTCGTTACGAAACATCTGACAAGAAACGTAGTGTAAGACAGTCGTGCTCAAAAAATATTTAAACTTGTTGAAGAAAAATTCTTACACCTACTGAAATATGAGTATTCAAGTTAAGATCTGTGATGAAATATTTTGCATAACCACTAGTCTCGTTTTAAATTGTTAGCTTCTTCTGTAGCAAGTGTCCGAAAGACAATATGTTTATTCTCGCATGTGAACAAACACACACGCACACATACGATAACATATGCACATAAAGATGAAACACATACAGACACTTTAACACACACACAGAGAGATAGAAACAAACATGAAGAAGTATCATGTCTATAATACAGAGAAACGACTATGTGCATACAGACACCTTAACACATACGCACACGCACGAAAACATACACATTTAGAGAAACAAACATATTAACATACATGAACATACACACATTCACATACGCACACATATAGACATCTTAACACATACGCACACATATAGACATCTTAACACATACGCACACGCACACACACAGAGAGAGAGAGAAACAAATATGAAGACGTATACACATACAGAGAAACGACTATGTGCATACAGACATCTTAACACATACTTACATGCACGAAAACCCCCATGGGCTAAAAAATCTTTCTCAAACCCGTTCATAGCGTGATTTTTTCAGAGATGTGTTCCGTGGGTAGTGATCGTTATCTCTATGGATTTAAAGGCGATGCATAGAGTGCGTATCTCTTTGTATGAAATCGCTTACAATGAGACAATATTTCCTTTAAAAGTTGGAAGTTATTAGTATGAACTAGAAAAGTGATGATGTAGGCACTAGCTGATCGTTAAAATCAAACGTTAGCAAGGAATTTAATATATCGTTCTCTAGCTAGCGAGTCTGAAATTAGTGTGTCTTTGCTTTAAAAATAAATACGACTTCACGCAGATAATTGTTGTAACAGTTACAGGATCCTTTCATACGACCCAGTAGAAGGGGTGAGAGGATGTCGGGATCTTGGCAGGAAAACAACACAAACGTTCATGTCTTACTATGGATCTCAAACCTTGGCTTTGTTAGATCAGAAGCTGAGCGGGCTAACCTACTGTATATGAGATAGATTTAAATCTGTTGGCTATCATAACTTATAGCTGTATCAGGGGTAAAGTACTGTCCATTTCAGGCTATTGTGAGATTTTCAACGTAAAGAATTTGCAGATATATAGAAAGAATAATATTCAGACTCAGATGCTTGCGATTTACCTACTTTGGTCGTTAAAGTATGGTTTATTAGAAAGTACATATACACATAGGGAAGATGAATCAGTGATTGTGTTGTTTTGAGCAGGTTACTTTAATTATATTGCGAGATGTATGAGAAAATGAAAGAATAGATATTGAGAGTTTACGAATATGTGGAGAAACATGCATCTGAAGATTAAGGTTGTATGGTAGTGAAGTGAAGCAAACTTGTAATCATGTTGTCTCTCATTTTAAATGCTTACACAGCATCTGAACCAGATAGGTAGTTTGTCTGTTTAATGATGAGTCATTAACGTCTGATGCGTAGTATCTTTTGTAGATAAACACTTTGATGAGTACACTTAGCGAATAGGATGCCAGAAAAATCCCTTGATTGAATGTGTAAAACATCCCTTGTGATCCTGACATAATTAGGCATCTACAGCAGAATTAACTCAGAAGATTGTGTGGAGAATTAAACTTTACAGAGGTCTATTGATCTTTGATAGTTAAATGAATTATTTTTCAAGCATCGAGGTTTCCCAATTTATGATAGTATAGAGAAAACAAGCGAGGAAGGCAATCCCTGTCTATATTATCACACTATGTTGTCAACCCTCAAGTTCAGTACATTACGTTTCACATATTTTTTATCAATCAGATCAGTCCATTCACGGTTTTAATGACTTTTTAGTTGAAATCTTAATTGTCTATGGGAAATGCATGAACCAGGTTTGTTTTTTTAGCCAAAGTGCATGGTCATATCGCTACTGTGAGAAAGATCGCTCCCTGCGCCATTTTTGCATCGAAGTCACCACCGGAACTGTTCTGCAGAAACTGTGCATTGTCGTGGTTATTGATTGGAAAAAATAAAAGAAGTTGAAACTTAAGTGATAACCCCTGAATGTCATTTGAAAATTCGTGGATGTTAACACTATCGCCTAACAAAGGACGCAGGGAATAATGCTAAAAATTTCGTATTACTTCATATCACACCGGGATTGAAATTTTCACACATTTTGAGAAACTCGCATTAAATGATACTTTTTTTGTTACATCGGTACCGTTTTACGTCACGCATTTCTTATGACATTAACAATTTTCTGTTTCTTTAATTGTAATGAACAATATAAGAAGACATTTTAAAATCAGCTGACAGATTGGAGATTTTGCACGCGATAAACTGCTGTGTGCTTAAACCCCAAAAGAATCGAAGGCAGCATACAGGGAGAGTTTTCGTTGGCCTGTTCTGATAAAGTGCAGCATTTCGACATGTAACAGTAATTATTTAACTTATTCATTAGTGTTCAAAAGATCATTGAGGAAGATAAAGCACGGAGCGGTTCTCACAAGGAATTAGACATGCTTCGGGTTATCTGCTTTCCATAGGACAGTGTGCAAGTGACTCCGTGACCTTTGTAGGTCACTAGTTGGACACCTTGCTGGCATAGTGTGTCTTTGTCATTTCAGCAGATCATGTGACAATGATAGTGGGAGCGTGTATGGAGAGAATTTTCCTATTTTTAGAAGGGTATTGCAGGGATGTTTCACGCTCTTAATTTGAAAAGACATTATTTTGCGGCCTGTCCCGTATATTCAGTGTACGTGAAAACATCGATTTTTGTAACATAAGTACAGAATCCTTTTACTGAGACCCTATCACAACATATATGACAGAGCATAGTTAGGCGCATTTTTATGCTATCAAGAAGCTTTCTCATTTCGATGGATTAGCTCAGGTATGTTGAGAGGGTATGTTCGAGTGAGACTTATGTATTATTTTTATAGTAGCTTAGTATTTGTTAAAACTAATATCCCCTACTCCATTAACCTACACTTAAGTTGTGTTTGGATGTAGAACTAAAGTTTTTACTCACCGTAAGGAGAAACGCCAGAGTACCTGCAACTTACTTTTAGCGTGGCTTACTTGGCCGAGTGGTTAGCGCGCTTGGCTACTGATCTAAGGGACCTGGGTTGGAGCCCCGGGTAAGGCATGGATGTTCGTGTTGTTTTCTGCTGAGGTCCTGCCATCCTCTCAGATCTTTTACTGTGGCATATAAACTGACAGGTTCCTGTCAGACCTCTGTGGCAAGCAGCTGCTTGAGGGGGTATTTATTATTTATTTTTTATTTATTACTTTCTATACCATTCTGCCGCAAACAAAAATTCTTTACAGAATTATTTTTTGCCCTATGAAAGACAGCTGACCTTGTGAAGCGAACACACATGTACTATCGTCGCAACAGGTAATAAAATTTCATCAGCGTGATGAGTCATTGGACTATACGTTCGCACGTAAACGGTGGAAGAGACGATTTTTAAAAACTGTTTACTTCAAAATAACTAGTTCATTTTTCTTCGGAGAAAGAAATTGTTATCGACTGTTACTAAGGATACAGCGACAATGAGTATTAGGAATAAAAAGCTTTAAACCATGTTAACACAACGGATATACGGGAATTAAAACAGTTAGTTTTATTAGTCGTACTTTTACAATCACGATGTCTTTGAAGTGACTGAATAAAGGAAAGAAAGTAAATAAATTGTGAGGTGATTGAAATTTCTGAGGAATTTAACGTAAAACCACTTTATCATTCCAAAACATGTCCAGACGAGGAAAGTGCAGTGCTGAAACACAAATATCTGATGGCAACAGCCTTCAACCCAATGGAGACTAAATAAGAGAGCCGCAACACTAGGAGGTTTAGGGGCACGTAATTTCAAAATGGGTTGTCTTCTTCCGAAGGGGTACATTGAAACAAATAGCTGACCTATCATAAAAGAGAGATGGAAATCCGAAAACATTGTTTCCATACCGCATCTCCTGTGATGGCGTGAAACAAAGGTTGGTAGAATTGGGGAGTGACAATGCGGTTTAGTCAGAAGGGCTGTCAAACATCTCTATTTCGAGTCAGAAAACTACGATAAAGAGTTTCAATGGGTTTTAATGTTTTAAGACACCTGATACGGAAGCAAAGGGGTCGACAGCGCAGGGGGTGATCCAAGATTCATCGTGATCCATGATTCATCCGTCAATAAAACGTGGTCCATAGTAAGGTACCGAACGCTTGTTGCGTGTTCTAAAGCGGGTCTTTTATGTCACCCATACAGGTCACCAGACCATATTACCCCTCAATATTTTTCATAATTACGAATAATTTGTTTTTAAATCAGAGTTTTATCGCCGTTTTCCTTTTATTAATTTTTTTTTTTAATTTTTACCCAATGACATTTGTTCATTTCATTTTCTGCGGGACAGTTACGGCGGGATAGTCCTTAAAAGGGGGGCGGAACAGTTAATGAGGGGGACGGAACTTCTGATAAGTGTTTTAAGTAATGAAGGGTTTTTAAGAAAGGAGGAATGGGAGGACTTTTTGGTGATTAACGAGTTTATCAAAGATGACCGCCAAAGGGATGGTAAATCCATCAGTAAATCGTGGTCCCCTTGTGATTTCCCGTTTGGAATAATATTTTTTAATTTCGCAGGAATTTTCAGATTGTAAAATCATCCGTCAGTAAAACGTGATCCGGGGTGAGATACCGAACGCTTGTTGCGAAATGCACATCATAGGACTTAATGAAGGTCGAATTCACAAAATATGTATAATTATTTTCAAGAATTGCATCAGCCATTCTGAGAGGTGATGATCTGAACGTTGCCACCGAAAGTGTAGCGGGACTTGATAAATTTCTGATGAGAGAGTAGAAACCAAGGGACTTATTCGGGAGTATGTGATCAGTGAGGGGGAGTTTAATAAATGGAGGTGTGGAATTTGTGATAAGGGTGAATCAAAAATTGGGAATAATTTCGGTTAAAATCTTACTAAAGTAAACACTAGATGGCACTGCCAAAAATCTTTTTCAGGTGTTAGGAAATTCAGGGGGGCTTAAAAAATATAGGTGAGTCAACCAGGGAGTCTTTAAAGAGTGGCTTAAAATACAGGTAGGTCAACCAGGGGGTCTTTAGAGAGAGGGCTTAAAATACAGGTGGGTCAACCAGGGGGCAGTTTTGATAAGGGTTTTTTTAATGAGGGGGAGTGTAAAAATTGGGAATAATTACGGGTAAAATAGTACTCATGATATACACTAGATGGCGCCAGGGTTTTTTTTAATGAGGGGAGTGAAAAATTGGAAAAATTACGACTAAAATTGAGGGCTTTTCTAAATATAGTACTCATCATATACACTAGATGGCGCCACAGGTTTTTAATAAGGGGAGCGGAATTTTGATAAGGGTTTTCTTTAATGAGGGGGAGTCAAAAATTGGAAAAATTACGAATAAAATTGAGGGCTTTTCTAAATATAGTACTCATCATATACACTAGAGGGCGCCACGGGTTGTTAATAAAGGGGGGAATTTAGTAAGGAGTTGTTTAATAAAGCGGATTAATTATGAAATATTAATTAATTTTCACTTAATTTTTAATTTTATGAATTATTAATTATGAATATTAATAAGGGGCGTGGTCTGTTATGAATATTAATGAGGGTAGTAGTAGTGGGGGTGCATATGGGCGTGGTCGGTGACGTCATGGGGAAAAGCACTGTGCAAAGGGGTTTCCGTATAGTGGGAACAAACTACTATTACCACATCCTACTAGTATAATCAGCTTTTTGGATAGTGGATAAAGTGAAGGAGGGGGGATAAAGTAAGGAGGGGTGATAGGCCCTTTTGGTATTGGTAGCTGCAATGGCAATGGGCAACGTCTCCTACAGGTAAGTAAACTCAATGGTTTCAGAATAACTAACACATATTACAAACACCGCGACATACATAAATACACGTGGGTTTCACCTGGTGGGCTGCATAGGAATATGATTGATTATATATTAATTAACAGCAAATGGGCTAGTTCTGTTAGAAATACCAGGGCATATAGGGGAACTGAAATTGGATCTGACCATTACCTTGTTAAAAGTGTCTTGCAACTTAAACTTAAAAAGTGTTGTGCTAGGGTTAAAAAATTTACCTTTAATACTGAAGCTCTGAAAGACCCTGTTATTGCTAAAGCTTACCATGATAGATTACTTAGTCATTATGACAGTCATGGTTTGCTTAATACTGAAATTGAGGAAGAATGGGGCCATTTTAAACAGGCTTTTTTGGAAACTAACAGTACTGTTTTAGGAAAAAAGGAGCAGAGGAGGCAGAATTATTTAAGTGATAAGGCAATTGAGCTTATTTCAGAAAGAAGGAACTGCAGGAATGTCCTTAATCAGTACCCTACTAGTCCTAATAGAAAAGATTACAGAGAGCTTAATAAACATGTAAAGGATCAGTTAGCTACTGAGAAGAATCTTTGGCTTGATGGCTTGGCTGACAAAGCTGAGGAAGCAGTTAGGCAGCACAACAGCAGAGAGCTGTACCAGATAGTTAATGTTTTATGTGGTAGAAAACGGACAGGCATACAGGGATTGAAGGATAAACAAGGTAAGGTTATAGAAGGTGAGGATTCTGTCATGGCTAGGTGGGCTGAGCATTTCAGTGATGTTCTAAACAATGTGGTTAGTTCTACTCCCATTGTTTGTAATGATGATAGATGCATTGGCAGCTTTAATGTTGGCCCTATAACACAATCTGAAGTTAGTTTGGCTATCTCTAAACTTAAACTTCATAAATCCCCAGGGGTAGATGAAATTACTACAGAAATGCTCAGAGCTGGAAATGTTTCGG
The DNA here is from genome assembly GCA_038380435.1 of Ryuthela nishihirai. Taxonomy (NCBI): domain Eukaryota; kingdom Metazoa; phylum Arthropoda; class Arachnida; order Araneae; family Heptathelidae; genus Ryuthela; species Ryuthela nishihirai. The sequence goes on from JAWZYU010000004.1 coordinate 97,060,227, forward strand.
TTACCACTTGGATGACTGAAATTTTGAATAACTTTTATGATAAAGGCATGGTTCCTAAAGATTTTACCAGAGCTGTTATTATCCCTATTTTCAAAAAAGGTGATTGCAGTTCTTGTGATAACTATAGGGGTATCAGCTTACTCTCTGTTCCAGGTCAAGTTCTTTCCATGATTGTGCTTAATAGAATTAAGAATCTGGTTGACAGGCAATTGCGTGATGAGCAATGTGGATTCAGAAGTGGTAGGGGATGTGTGGATCAGATATTTTCACTTAGGCAGATTCTTGAGAAATGTTTAGAGTTTCAGAAACCTTTGGTTGCTAGCTTTGTTGATTTCAAAAAGGCTTCCGACTCTGTTGATCGTCATAATTTGTGGTTGATTGTGAGATCATATGGTGTACCAGACAAGTTAGTTAACATAATGAAAGCTCTCTATAATAACACTGAGTCATGTGTGAGAGTTGTTAAGTCTTGTAGCAATTGGTTTAACATTACGTCTGGTGTTCGAGAAGGGTGCATTTTGTCTCCTTTTCTCTTTAGTTTGGTTATTGATTATGTTATGCGAAATTCGCTTCGAGTAAAAGATTTTGGCCTTAAATGGGCTGGAGATACGAAAATTTCTGATTTAGATTATGCTGATGATTTAGCCCTTTTGGCAAATGATGTTGATGAGATGAACTCTTTCATTCGAGCTGTTGATGAGACTGGTAGTAGAGTAGGTTTGGTTATAAACAGAGAGAAAACTAAAGTGATGAAAATTGGTCAGGCAGGTTATGATTCAGTTAATCTGAATGGTTGCAGTCTTGAGCAGGTGTCACAGTTTAATTACCTTGGGAGCTATGTAACTGATACTGGTGATGTGCGGCATGAGATTAACAGACGAATAGGTATTGCTGCCGGGACTTTTAAGAATCTATGGAGATTGTGGAGAAATAGGCGTATACACCTAAAGACTAAAATTAGACTGTATAATAGTTTGGTTCTTTCTAGGGTTAGTTATGGTAGTGAAACTTGGACGCTGTGTAAACAAGATAACAGGAAACTAGATGCTTTTGATTCCAGATGCTTACGCAGTATCTTGGGTATTAGGTGGTTTAACTTTGTAACTAATGATGAGGTTAGGCAAAGGAGTCTGCAACCTCCTTTAAGCAGCATATTGTGCAGAGAGAGACTCCGCTGGTTTTGGCCATGTTGCCCGTATGGATAATTATAGATTGGCGAATAGGGTTATGAACAGTGTGCCTAGAGGCCTCAGAAGGAGGGGGAGACCTAGGATGCGGTGGGCAGACAATGTCAAACAGGACCTTGTTAGAATTGGTGTGCAGTGGCCGGATGCAGCAGATGTAGCTCAGGACAGATATGCTTGGAGAATTAAACTGCGTGGTCTGGTTGGACCTCCGTAGCCCATGGCTGCTTGATGATGATGATGATGATGATGATGATGATGATGATGATGATGATGATGATGATGATGATGATGATGATGATGATGATAAAGTGAAAAGAAAGAAACGTAAACCATACTAAAAAAACTATGAAAAAACTACTACATTAAATGAATGATATTTTTTATTACATTCACCTATGGAAAAAACTTAATCGAATTAGCCTTAAATATTGATAATTGAATTTATTTTAGAATAGGGGCGGACAACCCAAATTTAGCGAAGAGCCAGTAGAAAAAGAACGATATACTTAAGCAGCTACAGGAAAATATTCTGTAGTTAAAATTTAAAATGTACATGTACATTTCCTGGGGTGAATTTTTTATGGGGAACGGGGAACAAAAAGGGCCATGCCTTCTCTGAGAATTCTAGTATAGGTAACAGAAACTAAATAATTATTAACATATATATATATCACACATTTTTCAAGAAAAATCTTTAAATACATCGAAAGCGGAAGGGAAAATATACTGCAATGGAGATCTAGTCTCTCTCCCCACTTTTGCATTTTTCCTGCTCGATTGAGTTTCTTGCTCTCCCCTTGCCCCCTTTTGTTTTCTAGATCCAAGACTATACATTTCTAATATGATTTCTATTAATATATTTTCTAATATGAGTAATGAATTGGAGAAAAAGACTATTTTTAAAGAATCAAGAAAATTGAGAATTTCAGAAGTTTATGAAAAACAAACAAAAATATACATTTTAATGAGTTTAGCAAGATTGCTTATGTTATGCACATTAAAATGTTTAGTCAACAGATTGGAAGAAATGAGCCAGAGTCAGTAAAATGAGGATTTCTGGAATACAGTATTCTGAAGAAAGAATGATCCAGTTGATTTTAAATTTTAAATACCCCAGATGCATTAAATAGTAACATTAAACTGTGAGGAATTCTACTTAATAATGTAACTTATCATAAACATAATGGCACGGAAAAATTATGTGATTTATGAATTTATATATGCATTTTTATTATTCATACTACGAGATAATTTACCTATGCTTAGAATATTAATTATAGAAATTTAAATAAAAATTGATACTGCTACCATAATACTTCATCAACGATACTATATCTTTTATAAATGTTTCAGATCTTAATGAGATGGGAAGCAACGAGGGGAAGTTGGCAGTAACCAGCTTAGCAGATTCTAGTCACACTTATGTCAGCGACGACATTTATTACTCTTACCAACGCCCAGCCCTCAATGACATTAGATAGAACTTTGGGATTGAGAAGAATATCATCCTCAAAACCATTGTGTCATGCTCATTAAGTCTTATCTTGTGCCAGTTAAAAATGTTAGATAAGCTGAATGGTTATGAGACTTCCAGTATACTGCTCCGTTGATCTTTTTACCTATTTCTTCCTAAACGAGAGAGTAGGGCCCGATCTAGGGGTAAGGGGGCCGTTAAAACACTTTTGGTCGGTTCCCTGCAATAAGCAATAGGAATTACATATTAAACAACCTCTCTAAAATGGACACTCTCCAAGCGGACGAGAACACTTCAAAAGGTGTCTCCTTTTGTTATTTAAACCGCTATCTAAAGGACACTTCGGTACTCCCAAGTCAAACTTTTAGGTATAATGACAATATCCTACTGTGTGAGTCAATCATACCCGTTAAATGGACTAATAGTTATTACCTGTGCAAAGAATAATGACTCATCTAACTAAAGTCTCGTCTAATCTAAAGTACCATCAGTATTCTGTAATGCTCAGTTTGTTCCTTACAAGAAAGTATCCCGTTATTGCTATCGAATTCAAGTGTGTGTAACGAATTTTTGGATAGTTCATAGAAATTTAATAGATTCTGTCCCAGTTAAGGATTAATATGTCTCGGAACCTGTTAACATTAAAAGAAAAAAATAGAAGTGATGAGCACGCCAGAAAAGATAAATAGGGAGTTCGCAAGTTAGCTTTCAAATAAGGTAAACGTTAACAGCTTTTATTATTAAAAATCAAGAAATCCTCTTAAAACAGTGGATGGAAAATTGGAATTGGAAAACAGTACCGTACATCTGCTAATGGCAAAGGTACTTTAGTGGATAAATTGACATTTTAGTGGTTTTGCTCTGTACGTAATGGAACAATTCCTATCTCTAGGCCTATCATTCAAACAAAAGCTTTGGAAATGGCAGTTTAAATAGGTATAACCGATTTTAAGTCTCGAATTAATATCAGACAAGTTCCATGGATGTCATAATATTTCTTTCTAAAACATTTGTGGAATCTGCTGATGCAAATTTGGAAACTGTTGCTTAATGGGAAAAAAGGCTGCCATCAATACTTGAATCATACTACCCAGAAAACATATTAAAAGCAGATGAAACGGAACCTTTTTTTCCCTCGCAATTCCAGAAAAAATGATATGCCTTAGGAAACACATGATGGGAGTAAAGCAGCAAAAGAGCACTTCACTGTATCTTTAGGTATAAGCAGGACGCACTGTCTTGAAATACCTTTCATTATTAATAAATCAATAAAACCAAGGTGCTTTAAAGGTAATGGTTCAAAAAACCTTAGTTTTTACTTGGAGAGAAAACATTCAGTCATGGATGACATAATGAAGGAATGGTTGACACAATGAGATTAAAGCAAAGATTAGCCAGAAAAGTTATTTCTTCATAAAACAGCATGTCATCCAAAAATTAAATTAAAACGGTATGAAAAGTGGTTTTGTCTCCCAACATAACAGCTACTTCACAGTCTCTTGATCAGGAGATTATGCAAAATTTCAATATAAAATATTGCCAAACGATCCTCAAACATCTGATTTCAAAAATGAATGATGATAATAGTGGGACTAAACTTGGCAAAAATATCGATATTCTTCCGGCTGTAATATTTGAATAGGCTGCGTGGAATGAAGTGAGCACCTCTACAACGAATTAAAAATCGTTTCCGAAAAGCAGAATTGGCTATAATTTAGAAACATGTGATGGTGATGATATTGAAGATGCATCTGTACTTAATGGTTTTCTGTACTTCAAAACTTTAGGAAATCTAACAGTAAGTGGTGAAGAACATGTTTCTATAGAACTAGTGGTAGATAACAAAGTTATTGAGGTAAGAAATATTTCTAAAGAATCTGTGATCAATGGAGAACTTGAGATAGAAGAAAGAAAGGATGAAGGGCATAGTGAATCCATAGGAAAGAAAAAAGCACTGCGATACATTAAGTCACTGAAACATTTTAAGAAATTCTAAGTATAAGCTAGGAACTTGGACTGTAATTAATAAGTTACTTAATTATACACAGTGAAAGCGAAACTGAAGAAACGAATGCTCAAAAGAGAGCAGTTTATTATCCATTTTTTTTTTCAAAACTTAAATGCGTGTATTCATTTATTGCTTTAAATTTATTGATCTATTTTACCTCTTTGTTATGGTCGAATTTGCTATACCTCTCCTAACACCTCTGCATAGTGGACACTTTATTCCGTCCCATGGTATCAGCTTTAGAGAGGTTTCTATGCATATTATGTGTGTATATACACTACAGGAAAACATTGCAAGACCTGGAAGGATTAATGCCATTTTATTGCCATTTTATTGCCATTTTATTGAAACGCAGGCAGCTCTTAGCATTCACTGAGATGTGTGATTGATTACATTATTTAAAAAAATATGGGAAATTATCGCTTTGCCAACGCGATAAAGTGGTATAATTAGGATGATGAAACGGGGGGAACGCTATCGTACAGCTTTATATATAGAACGCCAAAGAGCGCGAAGTCGCTGTTCCATTTCAACGACAGTGGTTGGCGCACCTCTTAGGTGTTGTTGGAGCTGTCGGCCCATCATGTCGCAGACGTGTTCAATAGGTAAAAGGTCCGGCGAGCGTGCTGGCCATGATAGTACCTGAACGTTTGCTCGTGCAGATACTGCAGACTAATGCGAGCATTATCTTGCTGGGGAAAAGATTCCGTGCTACTGAACAAATGGGACAGTCACTGGCTGCAAAATGTTGATAATTTATCGTTGGGCAGTTATAGATCCTCTTATAATTACCAGTTCTGACCGAGATGGCATATGGCACCCCACACTAAGAGATACCGAGATGACTAATGGCACCCCACACTAAGACATCAGGTGTTGGAGCTATGTGATGATGCCACAGGCACTGAGTGGCATTCTTTTGCCCTGGACGATGGCTAACACGTTGTCTACCGTCGTGTCTTGGTTGTTCAAGACAAAAACGAGATTTGTCACTAAACACCACGGTACTCCACCTCCACTCTTGTTCGTTCCAGTTCTGTCTGAGGTGACACCACTGAAGACGTGTTTGCATGTGGTAGATGTGAGGGGCAAATGCAGTGCCAGACGATAGGATCGCAATGAAAACTGTAAAAGCCTGCTGTTTACCATCCGCCTCGTATTCGACTCAAGGTATTCGATGTATTACCTGTTGCCAGTCCCTTTGCAGTTGCGTTGTAGTCACGCAATGCCATGCATCGCAAATGGCAGTCCTGTCGCTCTGTGATCATAGGTGGTCTTCCTGATCTTTGTCAGCATGTGCTTGACCCTTCTTGAAACCACTGAGCCATATGTGTACGATGGTGCTGGGATTGTGGCCAACGAGGTTGGCCACACATCTGTACGACAAACCAGCTTCTCTAAGGCCGATTATTCTTCCACGCTCAAAGTCCGTTAAACTGTTGGAACGGTTGTCGAAGTCTGCGTAAGGGCACTTTTGAGGTTTAGAACAATTTCCACAACGTTTTGTCAACCAGGGAGCTTTGGTTGCCATTTTTCTGTGTTTGATTGCTCCGCACCTTTGACGTCAGTTCGCGCCTGTCCAATCGTTTCGATCGTTCTGCAAACCTAATAATTTCCCTGCATTTCCATATACTACCGCCACCCTAATTTTCGTGACATTTTTATAATTTCTTACAAGTGTTGCATATTTCCTATAGTGGATAAAAAGAGAGAGAGAGAAAAAAAAAACATTTTTTTTTCAAGTATACTTCTTAAAATTATTTTGGTAGCTTCAGTAAAAGTTAAGTTTTGGTAGCTTTCAGTAGCTTCTTCTTAAATTATTTTGAAAACTTCAGTAATTGTATCTAAAATATTTAATAATATTTGAATAAACTCGTCGTAAGTAAATGGTAGCTACACTGGTTTCCATTATTTTTAGGAAATATGAGAAAAATCGCGATAATTCGCCAAAAAATTGTGTGATCCTTACAGACTTGTTCCTGTAACCAGTAAAGTAATGCCGACTAGGCATATCGTATGCATATCAGTCTAGCTTGCGTCAATTTTCAAAATCGGATAGCAGCATAAAAACCGGTGTTTTGGAGTGAATCGTTATTTTGTGTTGTAAATGTGAATAAAGAAATTCGAAATAGCCATTTTGTAGAAATGACCTAGAGACATCATTTGCCAAATGAACTATGGTGGAGAGCTATTGGTCAGCTCCATGTAGGCCAAAGTCAGTCAGGCGTGGCACGATGACTGAATGTGAGTCCTTCCATGTTCCATAGACTGTGGAATCAATTTCTTAGCACGGATTACGTGTTTCGGAGGATTAGCCGAGTAAGGACTAGACTAACGATCACTATGCAAGACCGATATCTTTGGTTAATAGCAGCGAAGGAGCAGGACGTCTACTCCCTCTCAGCTACGATCCTCTCTTGCAGCAGACACTGGGAGGGTTGTATCAACTTCTACTGTGCGTAGAAGGCGTTATGAGGGAGGTCTATATGCTACAATGCCTGTAATGTGTATACCCCTCAGGTCACATCACAGGAGAGAGCGGTTAAATTGGGCACGCACTCATGTTAATTGGACAGAAGAGCAATGGTGATCTGTACTCTTCACAGATGAGTTCAGATATTGCTTGCAGACTGATTCCGGACATTGATATGGAGAGAACGAGGTACCCGCTATCATCCCAGAACATCCGTCAAAGAGACAGTTTCGTCGGAGGTAGGGGTGTGTTTGGAGTGTCATTTCCTTAGGCGGACGCACAGACCTCTATGTGTTGACGAGTGGGAATCTCAATGCTCAAAGATATAGAGATGACATCCTGGACCCTTATGTACGTCCTTACGCTGGTGCAATAGGTGAAACATTCATCTTACAAGACGATAATGCTCGTCCACACAGAGCTCGACTAGTGGAACAATACCTTCAAGAGAAGATCATTATGCCATGGAGTGGCAAACTCGATCTCACGACCTAAATCCGATTGAGCATGTGTGGGATGCTCTAGGGAGATGTGTTGCTGCCCTCAACCCGCCACATGCAACAAAGGAGAAGCTTATTACTGCTTTAAAGGAACAATGGTCGTTACTCCCTACTGAGTTGATTCACAACATCATAAACAGCATGAATCATCGCTGTCATGTCTGCATTGCTGTAAGGGGTGACCACACTCCTTATTAAAGAACTTTGCCCATTGCATTCTAACACTTCATATTTGGACAAGTTCCTGTAAGTATTATTTTTTTACGAAAAATATTTCTAGTGTAAAATATTTTATGCCATTCTGAAACTAGCATTGTAATTCATGTTTCCATCAAATTTCAGTAAAATCATTCATATAGTTTTTTGTTTATAATAATTTTTCTGAGTTTTCCTTAATTTATGGAAACCAGTGTGGGTAGTGACTGGAAGGAGAGCTATGTACCAATACCCTGTGATGAAACACAGAACCGGCTGGGCCCAGCTCCTAATGTCCTACATCACCTTCTCGTGGTGCAGGATGTTGGCACCTTTCAAACTTTCAAACCAGATCTCTTGTGGAGGGGAACTGAAGTGGAAGGCTGCCAGATCAGTGTGATCTGATCTGGACTATAATGGCTATTTTCCTTTTTTTTCTATCCTGCTGAGGAGTGGTCAACCACAGGGTCCTGGTGTTGACCATATAAGGGGCTGTTTTATATTGTCGGCTTTCCCTCTCTCAATTAACATAGTTTCTTTAAACATCCCACTAACCATTTTCTCTTCATAGGTAATTGGAATGTGGAGACTCTGCACAGAAGTTATTCTCTTGATGTCCTCACACAAGAATTCCTCCGTTATAACTTTAATATTCTCAGCTTGCAAAAGACCTGATGGACAGATAAAGATCAGATTCTTAAAAATAATCTTAAATTTCACTTTCAGGGAAGCAAGATAATAAGCATCTCCAAAGGCATAGGTCTGCTTCTCAGCAGATACACTAGTGATGCTATTCTAGGATATGAGTGCATTAATGAAAGGTTTCTTACAGCTAAATTTCAGACAAGCATTAAAGATTCGAATGTTATACGTTGTTATGACCCCACTGAGCATGCCGATGAGGGTGAGAAGGATAGGTTTTACGGACAACTTCAGGATATTTTAAATTCTGTCAAAAAAGTAGATATTACTCTTGTTCTAGGTGACTTCAATGCCAAAGTTGGTACTGACTCTGACCTTTTGGGCTGGGTGACTGTCCCTTTTGGTATTGGTAGCTGCAATGGCAATGGGCAACGTATTCTACAGGTAAGACTCTCTGAACTTAATGATGCCTGCCCCGCCAAATACGGCACTACAGGCTAATTAGAGCTACTCTATAATTTTGTTTCCCCCCGCGAACCCTCGTCCGCTGGAAGAACACCATCACTTTTCTTTTACATCTTTCTTTTATTAACCAAAACATATATACAATATATACATAGAGTATGATTTAATACTCTTTACAAAAATTAATACAATTATATATAACACTTTCAATTAGATATATTTACAATTGACTGTTTGAAGTCTTCAGTCTTGAAACTCCTTCTTGATATTAATCTTCTCTTCACCTTTGAAGTCGGGGAGACATCCCCATCCCACACAAGTTCATAGTTTAGTAGGAAGAGAACTTAGTCTCCTCCCACGATAGGAGAGGAACCTGTCCCCTCCCTATAGTCTATTATAAGATTCTGATTATAAACCGATCGCATCAAGTCACTAATTTGGGTTCTAAGCTCTTTATATTCCCAAAGCAGATTTAATCTATCATGCCCAATTCCAGTCATATTAATACCTCTTTGGCTTTGAAGCTGAGGACAGTCAAAAATGTAGTGTATTGCTCCCGCATCTCGGGAGCCACATACACATTGACATCTTTTTATATTGAATCTGTTGAAGTACTTCGGGAAGTTACCATGTTCTGTATATATTTGGTTTGAATAGAAATCTGTTGATGTTCTTCTTACAGATACTTTCTTTAGAAATCTGTATGTGTGTCTTCCATTTGTGTCTTCTTGATCCCATCTTGTTTGACAGATTTCCATACTTCTCTGTTTCAATCTTGTCTTCAGACTATCTTTTGAATTTTGCATTTCTATGTCTATTTGCAATTTCCTACATGCGTTCTTTGCATGATTATCTGCCAATTCATTTCCTAGGCAGCTTTGATGACTCTTTACCCAGTGGAAGTTTATTCTTTTACCTTTTTCAAGCCCTGCTACCATTTTCTTAATTCTATCCACTGTTGAGTTCTTATGTCTTATTCTTTGTAGCGCATATAGCGCAGATTGACTACCTGAATATAGATCAGCTTCTTGATCTGAGCTATCATTAACAAACCATTCAACTCCTTTCAAGATAACATAGACTTCAGCTTGAAATACCGTAGCTGAATTTGAAAGTCTGTATTCATTCTGTACTATTGATCTTGTCCCTTTATAGATGCACATGGATGCACCAGTGTGCTCATCCATTCTGGAACCATCTGTGAATATTTTGGTATCGTTGTTTGAATCCTCTGGTGGGATCTTGTCCCACCTTATCTGTGTTTGTTTAGCTGGGTGTAATTACCCTTGTAGAGATTTGAATTTCGCTATTATTGCCTTCTATATTCTCTTCCCAAAGTTCTGCATTTTGTTTTAATGTAAAACTTCTAAATACAGCTGCTTCTTGTTCAATTATTAGTTCTAATGGCAATGTCCCAGCCAGAACCTGAAGTGCAGACGTCGAAGTTGTTTTAAAATATCCTGTTATACCCAAAACGGCTAATCTTTGTATCTGCTGTAACTTATGTGTTAATCTTACTGTTCCTCCTTGGGGCCACCAAGCCCCACAGGTATAGACTACTATCCTTTCTATACCTCTCTTATATAGTTCTTTCTTTACTATGCCTTTTAGCCCCCATGTCCTAGTTGACATTCTATGCAGGGCATTTAATATTCTTGCACATCTGTCTTTTACGTTGTTCAAGTGGCATAGCCAATTTCTCTTATCATCCAACCACACTCCCAAGTATTTCAAGACCTTCACTACTTTTACTGGTTTATCCTTAAATTTCAGGCTTGGAAGCCTCTTCATTTTCCCTTCTTTGGGAAATACTATGATGTTTGTCTTTTCAGGACTGAATTCGAGCTTTATACTTTCCGCCCATTTTTCTAGATCTTTTAATACTTTTTGACATTCTTGTTCCAAGATATGTCTTCCAGAAGCCGAGACTATTACAATTATATCATCTGCATAGGCTTGAAGGTGTGTACCTTCATTTTTCTCAATATTTAGTGCAGAATCTGCTACAATATTCCACAACAGGGTCCTGAATTAGACCCCTGTGGACAACCTTTATAGTATTGTCTTATGATTTCTACTTCTCCGTCTTTGACCACTATCTTCCTTTTTGATAGATAGTTACTAAATACTTTAAATAAGTTCTTTGGACACTTATGTCTTCTTAATTCGTCTAGTAGGAAAGGCCACCAGACGTTATTAAAAGCTCCTTTCACATCTAACGATATCACACACGTATGCTTCTTTTGCATTTTTTTTCATCTATTACAGCCATTAGCTTTGAGATGACCATCGTTGTACTTTTGCCTGGAATGAATCCAAACTGATTTGGATTCATTTCTTTCGTTACTATACAGGAAGTAACTTAGTCTATTAGTTAGGAATTTAGCAAACACTTTACTCCATGATGTTAACAGGCATATTGGTCTGTAAGCAGAAGGGCTTTTTCTGTCTTTTCCTTCTTTATTGAATAAGACTAATTCAGCTACTTTCCAAGATTCTGCAAAAATTCCTCTTTTAAGACATTCATTGAGAATGCTGACAAACCATCCCCTGTTAACCTCAAAAAGTTCCACTATTATTTCCAGGGAAAGCCCGTCTAACCCTGGCGCTTTTCTCTTTTTCATTGAATTTAGTACTTCCTCAATCTCTATTACTGTGAATGGAATATCATCTTCTGTTTTGATTTTTCTTCTTGATCTGCTTCTGATATTCCTCTGATATTCATTGTCTTCTTCCCTATTATCCAAAGGGAAGTGATATTCAAGTAGACAATTTAAAGATTCCCTGACGTTCTTTGTCAGGGAACCATCTTCTTGCACGATTGTTGAAAGTTTGAATGTTCCTCTTTTTGCTTCTTTAGCAACTTTAAAATGCACCCCAAAGGGCTTTTCTTGTGATACTTCGTCACATAATTTTCTCCAGCTATTGTTTTTAGCTGTATTTATTTCCTTCTTATATCTAGCTTCCCATAATTTAAATTCTGATCTTAAATTCTTTCTTTGTGTTTCATCTGTGTAGCATCTTTGATATTTTCTTCTTTTACTTTTAACTTCTTTTCTAAGTTTAGTTAGTTCCTTATTCCACCATGGAACTTTCCTATAACCTGAATTCTCTTCTCGGTTATTCACCTTCAGGTTATCATTACAGATCTTCTGCAATAATTCTGTAGTTTTTATTATATAATCATTTAAATCGTTTGTTGTTCTACCTCCTCAGAGGTTTTTAATGAAAACTTTTCTGAAAGTCCCTTTCTAAATTCTATCCAGTCTAAGTTCTTGATAGAATATCTCTTTTTAACACTTGTGTTAACTTTCCCAAAATTTAGGGAAAAACTTATATAAGCATGATCACTGCAACTAATCTCATCTTCTACTGTCCAGTCCAAAACTAGGTCCTGGTTCAAACTTTTATGTAGAGTTACATCTACCCAACTGGTACCGAAATTGCTGGAAAAGGTTGGGTCACTATTCGGGTCATTCACTATTGAAAAACCATTCTGATTTATGAACTCCAGGACTTCGTTTCCTCTTTGGTCCTCCCTTTGAGGACCCCAGAGGTTACTACTTGCATTGAAGTCCCCTCCCAGGACTATGTCCCAGTTGGGATATATTTGTACCATATTACTAATGATCTGGAATTTATCCTCTAACAAGTCTTTTGGAGGACAGTATATTGAAATCAGTACACACCTTTGACTTCCTTTTTCTAATATGACTACTACTACATCTCTTGATGTATAGATCTCTGTCGCACTTATATTCTTTTCCCTAATAACAATTGCACACCTTGGCTGTGAGTGAGAAGCTACAAAAGTTCTCCAGCCTGCTGGGAAGCTTCTTATTTTGTCTTTAAAAATATATGGTTCTTGCACCAAAGCAATATCATAATTTCCTTCTTCCATATAAAGAACCAAACAGTTTGTAGCAGCTTTAGCATGATGTAAATTTATCTGAACTATTTTAGCCAAGTGCATCTCAGTATCGAATGCGCTTGACTAATAACTCGAACTCTCTTCTGTAACCAGAACAGTTCATGTCCAGGTTTGAATGCTGGACATCTAACTTCAGTCTGTACTTATCATTAGCTGCTTTACAGTTAACACATTTTAACACTGTTTCTTTACACTCCCAGTGTTTGTGGTCCTTTTGACCACATTTGCCACAATTCTATTCTTCCGTGCACTTGGTCTGAAAATGACCAAATTTACTGCACTTAAAACATCTTACTACCTTTAAGTATTCTTTTACATTTAGTCGAGACCAGCCTACATTGACTTTTTTTCTCTTTCATAAACACCTTGAAACTTTCTGAGTCCACTTGCACTATCCAGTGCTTTTTGCTATTCTTGCCTTTTATTGAAAATTTCGCCTCCATCGAGGCATCATTAAAAGCAACATTTTGTGCTTTTATTCTGTCTACTAGAGCCTCTTTCTCTATGTCACCATCCACGTCGTATATTATAATTTGTGGCAATTTCATCTTAGGCTCCCTTGCGGAGCATTTGTCTTTTAATGCTGTATTTCTTTGTATTTCGTTTTTCAGTATTTTCTTATCAAATTCATCTGTGCATTCTATTAGCACACCTCCTTTACCAATCTTTTGCACATTTTTGATACCAATCTTTAGCTTCGTTGGATCTAAATTTTTCAATAGATCCTTTTTGAGTTCATCTGAACTCTTCCTCGTCTTGAGGATATATCAGCATTATATGCTGTTGGTCTCTTTTCTTAGGTCTTGGCGTTACAGACCTTTTGCTGCTTCTGCATAGCTCCTTGTACCTGGTGCCTTACTTTTGACACCTTCTTTTTCAGTTAACCTTCCCTCGAGGTTACTGATTTTAAGTTCCTGTTCATGTACTACATCCTGTAGTCTAGTGAACAAATTTCTAAGTTCAGCTCCTTGCTGCTTAGTTATTTTGCTTGCACTACTGTTCAAGATAGAGTCCAGTTCATTGAACAGTTCACTTGTCTTTGTGCTGGCACTCTTCTCTTGAGAGGCCATTGCACTTACATCACTTACTTCATCAGTCATCACTGCCTGGTACCCTGGGGTTCACACCAGGCAGTTATATCTTGCTAGTCGGAGAGAGTGTTAGACCCTCCTCCAAGGAGGGAGCCCCTAGACGACGACAACGTCCTCTCTCCTTAGAATTGGTTCTGATATTTTCCTAACGACTAAAATATGGCCTTTAGCCTTGCACTTAATATATAGCACTTATAAACGCAGTAAGCTCACAAAACTAAATCAAAACCAATTCCCCCTAGGGGATCCTACAGGTAAGTAAACTCAATGGTTTCAGAATAACTAACATTTATTGCAAACACCGCGACAGACATAAGTACACATGGGTTTCACCTGATCGGCTGCATAAGAATGTGATTGATTATACTATATTAATTAGCAGCAAATGGGCTAGTTTTATTAGGAATAACAGGTCATATAGAGGGTCTGAAATTGGATCTGACCATTACCTTGTTAAACGTGTATTGCAATTTAAACTAAAGAAGATTTGTGCTAAGATTAAAAAATTTAACTTTAATATTGAAGCTCTGAAAGACCCAGTTATAGCTAAGCTTACTATGATAGATTTCTTAGACATTATGACAGTCATGGTTCACTACTGAAGTTGAGGAAGAATGGAACCGTTTTAAACAGGCTTCTGTGAAAACAGTACCTTTTAGGTAAAAGGGAGCAGAGGAGACAGAATTATTTGAGTGATAAGACACAGCTTATTTCACAAAGAAATAATTGCACGAATGTCCTTAATCAATAACCTACTAGTCCTAAAAGAAAGCATTACAAAGAGCTTAATAAAAGTGTAAATTATCAGTTAGAAGCTGTTAAAGATCTTTGGTTTGATGGCATGGTTGACAAAGCCGAGGAAGAAGTTAGACAGCACAACAGCAGAAAGCTGTACCAGAGAGTTAATGTTTTGTGTGATAAAACTGGAACATGTGTACAGGGTTTGAAGGATAAACAAGATAAAGTTACAGAAGGTAAGGATTCTGTCATGACTAGGTCAGCTGAGTATTTCAGTGATGTTCAAATCAATGTGGGTAGTTTTACTCCCATTGTTTGTAATGATTATAGATACATTACTGGCTTTAATGTTCGCCTGTAACTACATAAATCCCCAGGGATAGATGAAATTACTACTGAAATGCTTAGAGCTACGAATATTTCGGTTACCAGATGGATGATTGAAAATTTAAATATATGTTTTAAATATCTAGTATTTTACGAGAGCTATTATTATCCCTATTTTTAAAAACGGTGATCGCAGTTTTTGTAACAACTATAAGGGTATCAGCCTACTCTCTGTTACAGGTAAAGTTCTTTGCATGATTGTGCTTAATAGAATTAAGAATCTGGTTAACAGGCAATTGTGTGATGAGCAATGTGGATTCAGAAGTGGTAAGGGATGTGTGGATCAGATATTTTCACTCAGACAGATTCTTGAGAAATGTTTAGAGTTTCAGAAACCTTTGGTTCCTAGCTTTGATGATTTCAAAAAGGTTTTCAACTATGTTGATTGTCATAATTTGTGGTTAACTAGTGTTCGATAAGGGTGCATTTTGTTTCCTTTTCTCTTTAGCTTGATTACTGATTGCTAGCTGAACGTACCCGGCGCTGCCCGGGTGCCACCTTTAACTTGTAGCTTCTTATTTTCACTGCATTAAAGGAAATTTTGTAAGAATCCCCTCCCCTTCCGACACTTTAGCACAGATTTTCAACAGGACGAAATTTGACCAGCTCATTGTTGATGTTTGTGGCAGCCAAAACTCATCGGGAAATCAACGTACACGCTCCAAATTTCAGAGAATGTTTCAGGTTGTGGTCCGGATTGCAGTGTCACATTTCAGGTCGAAAGTCCAAAAGGGGGGCTTGCTAGAAGCAAAAATATTTACTATGCTATTCCTGCGATAAACGAGAATTGTGTGTGATGACTGTGTATGTAGATGAGACTGGTAGTAGAGTAAGTTTAGAGAGAAAAATAAAGTGATGATAATTGTTCAGGTAGGCTGTGGTTACGTTAATCTGAATGGTTCCGCTCTTGAGCAGGTGTGTCAGTTTAATTATCTTGGGCGCTATGTAACAGAGACTGGTGATGTGCGGCATGAGAATAACAGACGAATAGGGATTGTTGCCGGAACTTTTAAGAATCTACGAAGAGTGTGAAGAAATAGGCTTATATACCAAAAGACTAAAATTAGACTGTAAAATAGAGTGCTTCTATCTAGGATTAGTAATGGTAGTGAAATGTGGATGCTTTGTAAACAAGATAACAGGAAACTAGATTATTTCGATTGTAAATGCTTACGCAGTGTCTTGGGCATTTGGTGGCTCAACCTTTAGGTAATGATGAGGTTAAGCAAAGGAGTCGTCAACCTCCTTTAAGCAGCATATTGTGCAGAGAGAGACTCCGTTGGTTTGGCCATAGATTACGTTACCACAGATTTTGCCGCCCTATGGATAATTATAGATTGGCGAATAGACTTATGAACAGTGTGCCTAAAGTCCTGAGAAAAGGGGGGGAGACCTAGGATGCGATGGGCAGACAATGTCAAACAGGACCTTGTTAGAATTGGTGTGCAGTGGAATAAGTAGAAGAATGCAGCAGAAATAGCTCAGGACAGATATGTTTGGAGAGCTAAATTATATAAAGTGGTTGGGCCTCCGTAGCTCACGGCTGCTTGAGGGTGGTGATGATTATGAACCAAATTAGCATATTTTACTCTATTCTATATTAAATAGCTTGTAGTTAAATTTTAGATAAATAAGTAAAACTTTTGAAAATTCCACCTCTGTATTATCTGAACTTTAGATCATATATATATGCTTGAAAAAAAATTTCAATAGAAAATTTATTCAGAGTTTTTTTTTTGCTTTGAAGAATTTTTGTATGAAGTATATTTGTTCAGCTTCTAACGGTCCTAACCAATTGCCACAGAGATCTAAATCTGATCATTTAATTTTATTTTTGGAAATTTGACATAATCGTTACACATACCATAGGTCAATCTAAAAGGAAACGATCTTTTTAAAGGAGAAAATTAGATATTCCAAATAAACAAACAAACCTATCTCATTATCCATGGCTTTTTGAGTGTTATCATTAAATTTTATTTTAAGACGAGAGAGGTTTAGCCCATTAATTATTAGAAAATTGCTGTAAAATTATAAAAGGGTTTGTTTAAATCACGATGATGTTTGCAAACTCTCCGTTGATATACCAGTCTTCCCTCTAACTGAAGATATTTTCACTTCAATGCAACAGTTTAAAAAATACATCTTTCTTTTCATACATTTAAAAAAAAATTACCCATAGAGCTGCTGCTTGTCAGAGAGGTCTGATAGGAACTTATCAGTTTAATACGCAATAGAGAACCCAAAATTAAATAAATACTCCCTGAAGCAGCTGCTTGCCACAGAGGTCTGACAGGAGTCTATAGAGGTAGTAGAAGGATTGTGAGGAATGCGAGACCTCAGTAGAAAAACAACACAAACATCCATTCCTTACACAGGGTCGAACCCAAGTAATATTATTTAAATCTTGGAGCTATCAAATAGAGGAGGAGGATAGAGTAGAGAGAGATCTACTAAACATAAAATTCCATTTTTATTTTTTTAAATATTTGCTTCAATATTTCATAATCTTTTTTGACATGTGGTGGAGATAACAATATATTTTGGAATAACATGTCTCTAGATTCTATTCAGAATCGGTTGAGGAGTAAAATTATGATTTTCGATAGTTTATGCTTATTTTGATTGTTCTATTATTTTATTTCATAGCATATGCTTTTAATGATTAATGTGTAACATAATTTCAAATTCCATGGGGTCAAGTCTCTTTATAAAATAGCATGAATTATAATTACTATTTGATGCATAAAATGCTACGAATCAATATTATCAAACATGAACATTTTTAGTGGCTTTCACGTCCGGTATCATTTTGTAACATTTCATAAGAAATTTAATAGAAACTTTAAGTATTAATTTTTGGTTATCCAATGGGAAAAAAAACTTAAATTCTGATTTGTTATCTATCCCTGAAGGATTTCTATCTCGTCTTTGATTATAGAGAATTTTTCTTGTGTCTTAGGAGTACCTGCTTCTCCAAACAGAGCACAAACTGTTAACTTTAATATTTGCTACTACTTTAACTCAATACAACGGAAAGTACAATCGATACGTTACTATTTCATGCCTCCTAACCTCCCCTTTGCTAAGGCTATTAACTGAATAAAATCGATTGAGGAAGCGAAAGAAATCTACGAACCTGAGGAAAAAATAACACCTTAATATTAACCTCTGTGACATCTTTAACATAATCTTATTCCTAGTAGTAAATCTATTAACTGGACTCACTTCAAAATTCAACTTCGGTGCTTCCACAAGGTGGCGCTGCTGTAGAAGAAACGTCAGTTCCCAAGTTTGCCTCCGACGTCCCGCTTCAGTTCCCAGTTTGATGTTCCCGCCGTCTAGCGAACGCATACCGTCGGAAATTTGTAACACTACAGAGGCTATACTAGACGGAGCATCACGTGCTGCAGACGATGAATCCTCCTCTTTCGCGCGTTATCTCCGGGACCTAGTACCATCTGTCATTCCTTCCATCCATTCTTTCGGTCTATCATCTCTGGGTTTTTCCCTCGTGGGCTTACGCCAACTCACCATGCGCCTGCCTAACGTGATACTCAACAAGAGACTCCAATTCATGAGGTGTGTGACGCTTCGCCGTCTGTTGTGATGTCTGCCTTCGCGGAGAATGTGACCCGTGGATTAACCGAGTTGAAATGACAAATAAAGTTTGTTCTTTTTGTGCATGCATTTGTGGCGCATAGCTGCTACTCAATTTAAATATCTTATTTGCGAAATGTGGATAAATTTTGTGGCTGTCAATTGGTGAGTGTTGACTATGTTTTTATTTGAGTAAACAATGCAACAGCTAACTTGAGCAGGTGTTATTAAATATTTAAGATGAAATGCTTTTTTTCTGATGAATATTTATAAGGATTTATATATTTTCAAGCGTGAAACATATGAAAACAAGTTTTATTGTCTGTAAAGCATTTCAAGACATAATTTCGCATGTATACATATAAAAAGCAATTTTCATATTGTGTGACTTCTTACAATAATGAAACGTTTATATGGAGAAATAGGTTACTCAAAATCATGGGGTGTAACAAGGATGATTTAACGTTTGGAGTATTGTTATCTTCGTTTTTTGGATGTGAAAAGCTGCATCTGTTGTTAACAATGAAGAACAGTTTATATTTAAATGTTATTTGATACGCAATCTAATTTTTTGATCGTAGAAGTATTTTATAACTGGCATATGTAAATTTGTTTTTTACTCAATGATGCAAACTAAATTTATCAAATACGAGTTATTATATACGAATAATTATTAATACGAGTTAAACTGTGATTAGTGGTGATTCATTGTTCCAATATGCAATAAAATCAAACTGTTGGAAAGAAAAAAATGTCAAAATCTTCTCTTTGCTAAGGAAGCACTAAACAAGTTGAATAGGACAGCCCTGTATAATGCCTGTAATTTAGCTCTCAAAATGAATAAAAGTACGCCAGATTCATGACATCAGGAGAGTGCTGTAACGAAGCACCAGCTTAACTTCCATCTGAAGGCTTCAGTGTGTCAATACACATGTATTGGCAGTGTCCACAACCGTTGACGGCTTCCTTTGGTCATGGAAGGCAATCCAGAAGACATCGTCGGCCAAGTCTGTTGTGGACAAAACACTGGATTGTGGTGACCTTTCTAATAGGAGTAAGTTCCAGGATGGTGTGTTCTGATATACTTGAAGATTCTAGCATAACTCACCAATTAAAACACAGATACAGATGGAAGAAAAACAACCACTTCAACGATACACTACAACCAAAACCTTTTTCTCTGCTACTACATTCTTGGATTCCACCTGCGAAACCTACAGGTGAAAGGTTGTACGAAAAAACCTTAAACAGAACCGTTCAGCAGCCTTTCAATAGCCAAAGAACGACAGAAGGAAACAGACCTCGTGTTGCATCGTACAGAACAAACGATCAACGACGATCTGGTGTCAGTCTGGTAAGCAGAAACTTGTTATCTGCGCGCAAAGAATTGTTCACTGATATCACCCACTTCGCAGCACCATCTGAATCATCCGCATCGGAGAATGGAAAGTCGTTCGGCAACAGTTCTGTCGAGGATCATGTACGGAATGGTGATCAGAAGTCTGCTAATTCGTTCTCAGAAGTGACGACGTCTAATGCTAATACCTCGCTTCAGTTTGGTGGGAGAAGTCAAAAGACCATCTACATTCATGGCCTGTTCGAAGTGAATGGGTGGGAGTGTAGGGATCATCCGGATGCTGGGCCTTTCGAGTTTAAAGCTGCACAGTTGGCTATTCAACACGTTAACGATCGTCATGTGATACCAGGATACAGACTGGAAATGTATGAAAACGACACAAAGGTAAGAATTTTTATGTCATTTTTAAACAGAGAAGCATTTTGAACTTCAATAACCTTTCAAAAACTGTTCTTCAGTT
Organism: Ryuthela nishihirai; assembly: GCA_038380435.1. Classification (NCBI taxonomy): domain Eukaryota; kingdom Metazoa; phylum Arthropoda; class Arachnida; order Araneae; family Heptathelidae; genus Ryuthela; species Ryuthela nishihirai. Next base: position 97,080,735 of record JAWZYU010000004.1, read on the forward strand.
TTCTCCTAATACCTCTTTATATTTTGTCATTTTTTGTGTGTTAAACGAAGAAAATCCTTGTTTCACAAAGATATTATGAGCCGCATAGTTCGTTTTTTAATTATATCAACTTTTCATGTGTCGATTCCGATTTCTTTTTTATGTTATTATTTAGTTTTAATACAACAGAAACATAATAAAGCGACTGTAATGAAATATTGTTTATAGAAAAACAGAATCATCGACATATAACTTATTCATACTACCATATCTAAACCTACTATTAAAATGTATATTATCAGGTTCATGTTGCACTTGCTCCCGAATATTACGGATCCCAAATAGAGGAATTTCTTTAGCGAGAGTGAAATATCATTGAAAGAGGAACTTTAAAAATTTTCTTGTCATACACTGCTTGTCAAACGTTGAGCACTGATGACCAAAACGTTAATTAAAATAAGTAATTGTTAGAGATAAATAAAATGTTTTTAACCTACATAGGTAATATAATGTGTAGTTGGGAAAAATCAACATGAACCGCATAACATCATGGAATACGTGAAACAGATACCGTATAAAAGGAGTGCTTCTTAGAGAATCGATCAGTTCAACATGAAACTCTCTAATGACAGTCTAGAATAGTGGATTGCTTCATAATGACTCAAAGAAAAGGTTTAGATAACTCAAAATGATGGAAACTGTTGGAAGGTTGGAGGCTAGTCAAATAATCACGGAGGTGGCCAAGCTCTTTGGTGTCGACAATTTCATTTTCCCCCTCCCCCTCCTCCGAAACCTAATCCTAGGTACAAGCCAGCCTGTTGAGGTGCATTTTCAACCTTTAAACTCCTTCCCTCTTCAATCTCTCCAGGACCTCAGGGCTTCTTTATTACTCAGTGAACTTTATCCCTTGCCATTATGTGGATTATCTTATTGAGGACATGAATTAACGTCAGGCGTGCATTAGTGCTAGGGGAGACCAAATTCCTTCTTGATTATACATTTGTATTTGAATCTATCCATCAACCCTTTTTAGTTTCGCATATATTATTTTATTTATTTATTTGTTTTGGGGGATACGTAAATAATTTTAGCACAAATTTTCATGACTTATCACAACTTTGATTTTCCGCTAACGTTTGATTAAATTTCGCAAAATATAGTTGGAGCCGTGTGCATTTTATTGATCCGTCCTTAACTTTTGGCGATCAATATCTGTTATGACGTTCGTTGACTGTAAAAATGTGGTTTTAAACTGCGTCTTTGTTTTAATGTGATTTTTCTCACTGTTCTTGTCCTCCATTTTTGTTACACTTTGTCGTATTATTTTTCTTTCACGTTTTTAATGTTTTTCGTAATAATCCATAATCTTTTTTATTTCCTTTAATATCTCCATGAGCTTTTCTCACCACATCTCTTAATTCCTGATTCTCCATACTACATTGATTTCTGATTATCCATACAACAGTTGTGCACACAATCACATGATTTAAAATTGCATGATTTATCTCACTTGATTGTAATAGTAGAAAACTATATTCTCAGTTGATTGTAATAATAGAAAACTACTATCAACGCAGTTGGATATTTGAAAAGGGATACTAATACATGCTACAGATGGTATTTACAATTTTCTTCATAGATTTTGATTACAGTACTCTCTGTTTAATAACGAATCTAAAAGTTCATTTTCTTTTAAAAAATATTTAAGAAGAAATTTTATGTTTACTCACTTTATAACGTATTCTTTGAACAAATACTACTCGCAAAAAAGCTAATTGGACAAAAGCAGAGCAAAACTGTTTTAAAGCGTGAAATTAGATTGTAGCACCTCATAAGCAAAAGCCCTGAAAAACTTAGAACTTTAGGTCAAACACTAATGTTAACGGAAATGCAGTTGCGTTCACACACTCCACAAACTACTAAAGACCCAGTCAGATGGCCCAATATTGAGCGATTATTCTCCCACACCCATCCATTCATTGTCTTTTTCAAGGAACCACTTTTTGTCATGTTAAAACGAATCTATTTTGTCATTAACATCCAAAATCACTATGCATAGGAAGGAAATGGCAATACAAATGTTGACAAATGTTGTAAACCAGTGCAAATCAATTTTTACAGTCACTTGAAAATGTAATTGTGAACAGAAAGAAATAATCTAAAACATAAAAGTAATAAGCTTCTTACTTTTTTTAAGATATTATACCTAAATATTCTTGTCATTAAATTAATTGTGACTAGTTCCACTTTTGTAGCCAATGTTTTGAGTCGTTGTTTGTTCTACGGTGTAGAAAATATTTTGGGAGGTTGTTTATTCTACAAGCTTGATAATATTTTGAAGCATTTTGTTCAATAAGTTTAATAATATTTTGAGACGCTGTTTGTCCTACAAGCTAAATAACAGTTTAAGTCTCTTGTCGAGTGGTTAGCGCTGTTGGCTACTGATCTGAGGGACCTAGGTTTGAGCCCCGGTTAAAGCGTGGATATTCATATTGTTTTCCTGCTGCGTTCGCACCATCCTCACAGACCTTCTGCAATGGCATATAAACTGACAGGCTATTGTCAGACCTCTGTGGCAAGTGGTTGCTTGAGGGAATATATTTTTTGTCCTACAAGCTTAGTAACAATTTAAAACCCTTTGTTCTACAAGCTTAATAATATTTTAGACGTTCTTTGTACTATAAGAATATTGTTGACGTTGTTTGTTCTATAAGTTTACTAATATTAGGAACATTGTTTGTTCTACAAGCTTAATCATATTTTGAGACGCTTTATTTTCCAGCTTAATAATATTTTAGATGTTGTTTGTTTTGCAAACTGAATAATATTTTGAGATGTTTTGTTCTACAAGCTTAATAATATTTGAATATGTTTTGTTTTACAAGCTCAATAATATTTTGAGACGTTTTTGTTCTACAAGCTTAATGATATTTTGAGACTTTTTTTCTACAAGCTTAATGATATTTTGAGATTTTGAGACTTTTTTTCTACAAGCTTAATGATATTTTGAGCCGCTGTTTGTTCTAGAAGCTTAATAATACAATGGTTTCTATAAATTATGAGCCCTATATAATATCAATGAGAAGCTAAAGTCGAAGCTCTATAATTTCTAACATAATTATTTTGTTTTAAAAAATTTGATAACAGATATCAAATCAAATATATCGATATTAATGAGTTATGGAAGTTCGAATATTTAAAAATAACAATGCCAATCACAAAAATTGTCTTCAGAAGTCAATTAAAACTTAGGAATAAATGTTATATCAAAGTGTTTAACAAATTAAGTGTTTAGTTTAGAAGTTTGTATAAAATATTATTTTCCTATTATCAGTTATGCATAAGTTTCTTAAGACTAGCTTTGTTATTGTTTAACATTCACTCTTCCAGAACTCAGTAAATAATGAACGAATATTGTTGAAAATAACGATATTAATATATTTGATTGAGATCTTTATCTGCTATCACGTCTTTCAAAACAAAAAACTCATTGTGATGGCAGTTTATTAGGTACGCCAGTTTATTAGGTCACATAAATGGTGCATTCCAACATGTAATACTTCACATGACAGCAATGTGCGGTATAAATCAGTCAGACTTGCTCTTCGAGCATCAGTTATTGTTTGATTGAAGGTCAGAATGGACGAAACAAGCGACCTGAGCGCCTTTGAACGTCGTATGATAATTGGTGCTAGGCGTGCTGCTTCTAGAATCTCCCAAAATTACCGTCCTCCTGGGTTTTTCACTCACAACTGTTTCAAGAGTTTACCGAGAATGATGCAAAAACCACCAGTGATCGGCGATCCTGTAGACGAAAACAGCCTGTGGATCAAAGGGGTCAAAAGAGACTAGCATGCTAATCTTGCTGTCAAGAAAAGTGCAAGCTAACAGATGGCCACACAATTTGCCGAAGGCAAATCGCAGCAGAATTAAACAATGTTGTGCAGTAGGTCATTTCCGAATGCACCACATATCGGACCTTGTCGCGAATGGGTTACAACAGCCGTTGACCATGTCGATTGCCGGTGTTGTCAGTGTATAACACGAAAGTGCGTCTCCAGTGGGCGCAGGGGCATCAACACTGAACTGTTGAGGACTGGTAAAAAGGTAGCCTGATCGGATGAATCAAGGTTCCTTTTGCATCATGCTGATGGAAGGCATAAACAACATGATAATTTGGCGCAAGCAACATGAGGACATGGAGCCATCTTTTATTTTTCTGGCACATATACCCATTGATACCATTGATATATACCCATTTATGGCATCTGAATAGCACGGCGTGCATTGCTGACCGAGTTCATCCCTTCATGTCTACAGTTTATCCTCATTCTGCTCCTGCTCGCAAACACATATCGTTACCGAATGCTTCCAGGAACATGCCGACGAATTTTCCTTGTTTTATTGGCCTGCACAATCCCAGATCGAAACCCTATCGAGCATCTTTGGGACGAAGTGAGCTGTTCGCAGTTAGATTGTGCTTCCATCCAATTTGCAGCAACTCCGCGACACAATCGTTTTCGCAAAGTACAACATTCCTGCACAACGCATCCAGCATCTTGTAAGTTCCATGCCCCGACGAATTCGGGCTGTTCAGAAGTTCAACACTCTTCTAGGTTGATGTACTTAATAAACTGGCATATCAGTGTATTTTATAAGGTATAGAGCTTCGACGTTAGCCTCTCACTGACATAGCATAGAGTTGTTCTTTAAATTAAGGAAATCAGTGTAATTTGAGACTGTTTTTGCTACACTATTAATAATATTTTGAAACGCTGTACTATGAGCCTAATAATATTTTAAGACGTTGTTTGTTTTACAAGCTTTGCTCATGCTATAAGCTCAAATGCGTAGCGCTAAGGTTCACTTAGTTTTTTAAAATTCTTTCTTAAAATAAGAATTAAATATTTCCAAGTGGTCTGTAATGAAATTATCACCGCGATGTGCAATGAGAATAGTTCAGTAGCATTTGATGCGGAAATCATTGTAGATGAAAATATGGAATCTGAAAATTTAAACTTATTGCACGTAGAATATTTTTGAAGAGAATAACTTAAGTGAATTTTATTACCTTTCTTTTTGATCTTCACATATATGATAGCTACAGATGACTGAAAAAAAATGCATACATTTTTACCATCAAAATTGTCAACATAATTATATAAGAGTGTAATAGGTGCAGCCTCGAAAAAAAGTAATGCCGAGAAACTAATTTTGTTCAGATTAGCTTTAAGTTTGAACTATTTAATATTAGTAATACTGTTCGGAAAATGTGTATAGATATATCGTAGTGAAGACGCTACGGAGACTACATATCTAACGTTACAGTTTGATTTTTACATTTACTTTTATGTTTTACCTCTGAGAGACACATGTTTGAACACAGTGGGCTAAATGGCCAGGTCACAGAGACCCCAAGGGCTCCGAGAAGATTGGAGAAGGGGATCCACTGGACAGCTGTTAGGTAACACATGGTAGCTTCCCGTCAAGGACATCTGTTAGGTAACACATGATAATCTCCCCTCAAGGACATCTGTTAAGTAACGCATGGTAATCTCCCCTCAAGGACATCCGGAATATTATTTAACTTACACAGGGTATGGCTCTCCTGTGCCGCGGCTTGACGTCGCATACGATGAATCTCGCCCTTTCCAAGTCTCTCAGTGTTCCCTTTCAATCTCATTGCTAACGTAGTTAGGATTCGAACAGGAAAGTGCAGATTACGACGAGTCTGCCACAGCAAAGTCTCAGGTGAGCTTTGGAATTTTCGATGAAAAAACTTCATTCTACTCCTCAGTGTAAGGCTGTCATCTCTCCAAGGTACAGGTGTTGGCTCAGTCAGTGGCTCTCCAATTTTAATATAAAGTTTCCTGTTTTTAGTCCTCACTGCCTCTGATTTGAAAATTTTTCCTCTAATCTCCATTCTGCCTTTGGCGATAGAGGGTGACACCGATAGACTTTTAAAGAAGCAACGATAATCAGTTTCTCCCTATGCAGGAGAGTTATACCCTGTGCACATTAAAGAACACACTAGAAAAAGGCTTCCATTTTTTAGTAACTTCTATTCAGTGGATTCTCCCCCATCCTCCCAGCATTTTTTGAGTCCTTGAGAACTGACATTTAATCTATCTTGGGCCAAAAATGAGCTTCACTCAGAGGAGAAACCCCCAAGAAGAGTCACTTCTTCGGAAGATGTGACCATAACTTTCGCTACTTTTACACTAGGCTCTTCTATTAACGAAAACGGTTATTTTATTTTCTATTTTTTAAAAGTGTAAACTGCATTGAAAATGACCAATTCCATCAACAATGTGCTGATTTAATTCAAAAGTTTGTCTCCTGTTTTCTTTCAAGAAGAAAAAGTTCCTTTAACCCATTACTCCCGAATTAATTTTGTAATTTAACGAGATTGTTTTCAATTAGGCCTAAATAAATATCAGTTGCGTTAAAAATAATGGAAATAAATATAGGTAAATCCCGTTATAACGCGGTACTCTGGGTCCAAAGAATCGCATCGCGATATAAGCGGGATCGCGTTAGCAAAAATTCAAGCCATTTTTCGTCATTCAAACTTCGTACAACGGCCAACTATATCAACTTGTTATTGCCGCTTTTTCGCGTGCTATAAATTGCAATAGAAGGATTCATGGAAAATCGGAAAAATCAAGTAAGCAATGAAAAATTACATGAAAAATTAATTAATGTGATATATTGCATTGTTCAATCATGTCTTGACATACGATAAAGTATTTAAAACCAGTAATAAAGTTTGTACGATAAACACAGACATTTTGTTACCATTTTTAGCTTTCCACGTGGTGGTATTGGTAGTTACGTCCGTCACTTTGTTCATCTGAAATATAAATCAAACGGATGTTGCCAACAAAAGGCTATAAAGCAAATGAATCAACTGCAGGTATTCTTTCGGATGTCAAACGATAACAAGTATCGCGGATTCGCGCTGGAGTGAAAATATCGCCCACGTCTTCAAAAAAATACACAAGGAATCCAATATGTAGTTCTTGAGTGAAAATTTTCGTTTTATATGACAAAAAAAGGGAGGCGTTTTTACGGATTTACTTGTGTATATATATTTACTGTGATTGGGAAATATGAAGCTTACCTTAGGATGGATCTCCTTCAAAGTGGGGTGGAGATATCTCAGTCAGTAGCGCTCCAGGGTCGTAACTGTAGTTCCCGGATCCATTTCGAATCCCACCTGAGGCAGCGTTGAGATTTATCTCCGCAAAACTTCCTGTCCTGCCCTCGGTCAGTAGGAGACACCGATGGGTTTGGAAAGGCCGCCGTCCGTCGGATGGGACGTTGCTCCTTGGGTCCGTGTGCGGGAGAGCCATACGCTGTGCACGTTAAATAAACACGCTGGATGGCCTTGGCAGGAGGCTACAATCTGTCTCACAAAAGCTGCCCAGTGGGTCCCATTCCCCTACCTTCTCTGAGTCTTCGGGGTCCTTGTACCCTGGCCATTTAGCCCACTGTGTTAAAAAAAAAGTGCCTCTCACAGGAAAAACAACCCAACTTTCAAAGTAGTTTCCTACACTGTATACATCGATTTCCCATAAATTATTCGTCCAGAAGCCGCAGAAGCGGCTTCTGTACGAAACATTTATAGGCATTTTTTGAATTGCTATTAATTCCTGTCTTATGTTTTGAATAAATATCTTTCAAGGAGAATTTAAGCTAGGGAAATACGAAAATATCACAGGGAGTTAAATCCGGTGAGTATAATGGAAATTTCTGAAAGTATAATGGAAAATTCTGAAATGGAATGCTCTGAGTGTGCAAAGGTGTTGTCGTGGTGAAAGCAAGAACCCATTTTATAATGTCACGAAACACATAAAACATATTCCATTTTATAATGTCACGAAACACATAAAACATATTCCATTTTATAATGTCACGAAACACATAAAACATATTCCATTTTATAATGTCACGAAACACATAAAACATATTCCCTTTTATAATGTCACGAAACACATAAAACATATTCCCTTTTATAATGTCACGAAACACATAAAACATATTCCATTCAACTCGTACTAATTTACCGACTGACTGCAGATAAACGGAATGTTCTCGAGTTATAACGTTTAGAGCAGTGGTTCTCAACTTTTTAAGCTTCACGTACCCCCTGGAAATGTGTGGTAACTGGCGTACCCCTTGTATAGATAGATAAAACTATAGTTATAGTATAACAATGGGAATAAAATAAAACACACACACACACAAATATATACACATTAAATTTTGTATTCATAAATTACATATATCGATAAACACAAAATATGACATAAACAATTTAACTAATCTTATAAAATTGTAAACATTTTACTGGTTAATCAACTTTTGAGCTCTTACGGTGTACCCCAAAATATTTTACCGCTTACCCACGTTGAGAACCCCTAGTCTAGAGGAATCATCGAACACGTTGCGACAAGTCGCATCTCGCTGTGACGCTGCATTTTCATGATGCAGAGTCAATCCCCGAACTTTTTGATCACACTACGTACACAATAATATTAAAATGGGGAAAAAATACTTCTTTATTAATTATAAATATTTTACATGTTCCCATGTGGGAAACAATTTTCGAAAATTTAATTTACAGATTTAAGTTTACATTACAGATAATTTATTTAACAGAGTTATATCGATTAAACATAGTTTTAAAGTTATTATTTACGTATGAACATATGCAGACTAAACTTGTAACTTGGATGCCTTTTCGCAACCACACAGAAAAAGTAAATGCCATTTGCATTTAATCTACTAATCGAACTGTTCTTCGCAGTCCGGTTTCGGTCTCCGATCATTGACTTGGGGCTCCCGATTTGAATGATCATATTCTAAATTTACAGAACATTTGTAAAGCACTAACTCTTCTAAAATATTTCATTGAATTACCAGATTTTCATGCTTTTTGAGCAAAAAATCATTAGGACTTTGAGTGATCTCAAAGACTTCAGAAACTTGATGGCATCTCTAATTTTATCCATTATACCATGTGATATGATCGAGTGTTGCAAAGCAAATTTATCAGATTCATTCCACCGTTTTGCAAAGAAAATATCTTTATTTTTGAAATTTAGAAACGTTTTATAACACTTTCTTGTCACTTTGAGATGCAGACTCTTTAAAATGATAAAAATATCGAAATTTGTTATCTCGCATGGAATTGCGATTTTTAATCGATATTAAATATTATTGAACTTCAAAAATTATAAGTGAAGGATGGATGAAGGAAAAATTGAACAAAATAATCTCGCAAACAATTAGATACGATACCAACATGAAGAATGAACATGGTTATGAATAACACCCAACATGAAGAACTAAAATGATAATGAATACGACCCAATATCGAGAACGACAATGATCATGAATACGACCTAACATGGAGAACGACAATGATCATGAATACGACCTAACATGGAGAACGACAATGATCATGAATACGACCTAACATGGAGAACGACAATGATCATTATTATTGTGAAATATGACGAATGAAGAGAACGAACATGATCACGATTACGACTCAATATGAAGAAGAGTCAAGAATCAACGGCAAGCAAGAGTCAATGGTCATACGGTGGAAATTAAAAACTATTGAAAAAAAATATCTCCTCAAGCAGCTGCTTGCCACAGAGGTATGACAGGAGCCTGTCAGTTTATATGTCATAGTAGAAGGTCTGAGAGGATGGCAGGACCTCAGCAGAAAAACGACACATACATCCATGCCTAACCCGGGGCTCGAACCCAGGTCCTTTAGATCAGTAGCCAAGCGTGCTTAGTACTCGGCCAAGGGACGGCTGTTAAAAATAGCATACGGTAAAATCTGCGTGGAAATTTATTTGCTGCCATTTAATTCCTTGTTATACTATGTAATTTGTGATGCTGTAAGAAAGAGCTTTTTTTGCTAAATTCTCAAAATTATTATCGTCTCCTCCAAATTTCTCTAAGTCTTTGAGACCTTTGTGACTTTGCTATTTAGCTCAATACACGCAAAAAGTGTCCCTCAAAGGCTAATCATTTCAACTCAAAAGTATTCCTTTTTAGATAATTAGAAAAAGTGTCAGTCTTAAAAAAATTCCATAATATCTGTTCTAGAAAATCTACTTCCTAATGTAACTATTATTAAAAGGCTTACACAAGCAAATTTATGAACATGAAATTCCGGTAAGTTATATTTCTAAGAGACAAAATAAAACCATGTTTATGTTAAAGGTTGAAGTCAGATTTGGTTAAACCATACTGTAGTTAATATTTGTTGCAAAACGAAACAGATGTGCAGCAGTAAAAATTACCTAAATATGTCTACTAGTACGAATCTTTTCGAATGTGATTGCTCTTGATGAGGTACTTGTTATCATCATTATAGATTCATCTATTTTAAATTTGCTTAAATTAATTGACTCAAGACTACTGCGTGAAATCATGGTTGATGTAAGTAACTGTTCTTGCCTAACTCAAGACTATCATATCGAAATTTCCACTCAGATATTTTCGATTGAGATGATATTATATATTATTAATAATAATTATTATTAATAAATAATTAATATTCTTATTTGATATATTTCCTATATTTTATGCTCTGCAAAAGCATTTTCAGGATTGTTTTTGTTGATTCTATCTGAATTGAAATCTGAATTGAATAACTGAGAGAAACGAAATTCTTTTAGTTATGCAAAGAATTCAGTTGCAAGGAGCTGAGATACTTTCATTTACGGAGAAGCATTCAGATTCAGACAACTGTAACACTTTCACTTGCGAATAAGTATATTTTGTGATAAAATATTTCAGTTACTGGAAGATGAGATGCTTTCAGCTGTGAAAATACTTGCAGTGTTTGAAAGCTAAGATACTTTCAATGTGGGAATATTTAGAGTTACTGAGATTTGTGATACTTTCAGCTCGAGCCCTACTTGACGACCAACGAGCTGCGAGACATTCAGGTGACACCCAAAACAGTTTTATTTGTGGCGACTGCATCAGAAGGTTTGAGTACCTAAAGGATGAACATCAGAGGGCATCAGCACTCTGTCTGGCGGGTTACCAATTGAGTCAGCCTCCGCTCTATAATCTCTGATGACTTTCAAGACTCTGGCAGATACTGACTGAATATTCAACCAGTAACGCAATCAGCTAGGAAGCAAAACGAGAGAGCCTTACTCGCTGAGAAGGGAATCGATTGTTTTCTACATTCTTTGATTCTTTTTGCAGTTCAGTTAGAATTCTGACTCGCGTTTCGTTATTTTTAAATTAGATTCCTAAAGGAAAATGATGAGCTTGCAACGGAATAGCAACTTTTAATTTCAGTATCATTCGTTATTGAAGTTAGAAAATAAAAAAAGTCTGTCTGTTCATCGTCACTCACACATTCGGAAAACTCAAGCAACTGAACATTGTGTTGTTTTTCTTCTTAATAATTACGCAGCAGAAATTATGAATTATCCCGGTTTTGATTCGACATTACACTTTATGTATGAAGGTGCAGTATTGTTTCATTATACTCCAGTAGTTCTCAAACATTTCTAAACCACCAACAACTTCTCATAATTTATGTATAACCACTGAGTGCGCCCGATCACGAGTTGAGAAACACTCTTATAGATAATGCAGTATATGTTTTGGCTACTGAGGTATTTCATTGACTTATTATTATGCAAAATTCAGATAACCACAAGACCCTATTTTCTAGCCACTCCAGATAATCGAGTTTTTCGGTGTATTGTCTATGGAAGTTTTACGGAATAAATTAATAATATAAGTATTATCAGCAAGTAAGTTGATGTTTATAGGCAAAATTAATTAGTAAGACTAATTCCAGTATCGAAATATCTATGGTAAATTTTGGAGTAATTACGATAGTGATCTATGAGTTGGGTTGATTTATCCCTGAGCAGCACTTTTTTGCACACAGTGGACTAAATGGCCAGATCACAAGACCTCAAAGAGTTCTGTGACGTTTGGGGAAGAAGACTCACTGAACAGCTGTTAGGAGGCAGATGGGAAACATTCCGTCATGCCATTCAGAGAGTGCTGATTAAACAGAGTGCATCAGCACTCTGTTTAATCAGCACTCTGGATGTATAAAATAAATTATTACATTAAACAGAGTGCTGATGCACTCTGTTTAATGTATACGTTTGACGTTTGAGCTCGTTTTGACATCCCATCTGACGTACGGCAGCCTTTCCAAGCCCATTGGTGTTCCCTATTGACAAGGAGAGGATTTAGCGGAGATAAATCTCAACGCAAGCTCAGGTGGGACTCAAACCTGGGAACTGCAAATTACAAGCTTAGCACGCTGTCGACTGAACCAACCCCCGCCGCTGCTTAAGATTCCCTTACTCTTTTACTCAGAAATTCAAATACTGCGTCTTTTTTGGCCGTTTATGCACCTACTACTACGGGTAGGTGCATTAAACGACAAAGTCATAGATACATATATCCAAGAACAGCCCGTACCCGAACATATCCTAGAAATAACCAACCTTAAAATACCATTAATATATCGGTAACATCATGGCAAGTAGTATTTCGTAATTTGCTAAATAACTTACTATATTTTTTTTTTAAATGGCCAAGTAAAATTTTACCGAATTCCTAAACTGAAACAATATTCCGAATAGTATTATTTTTGGCTTGAACGCTGCTACAGTTTTAACTACTGTCTTCCGAACGCTGTTCCGCGAATGATTAAAATAAGAGACTGTTCTGCAGCTATACATAATTTGTTCGTGGCCTCCTCACCCTCGTAGATTATTTATCTTGTGGGTTTACGCTCTGTAAGTGAAGCGAACGACGTCATAGGCGAGCGAAAAGACCTTGAAAGACTGCTATTTGTTTGGCAGAATCTTGTTTCTCAGGAAATAGTATTACAATGGCACACACGCATATGATCCTGGTGCATTATGATTAAAACGAGAAGTGGAGTTTCCATAGCATTCATTAAAGATTAATGTTTAATTAATGACATCTCATTCTGCAATTGGGGTAAGGTTTTAAATAAATGTAAATATTCCTTTGCTTTTTACTTCTCTTGGAAGTTTTGTAAGCATGCGATTAGCCATTCAATCTCACTAAATGAAAGTTGAATTAAGCTTTCCATAACTGTGATTTTGGGAATACGGAAATTAACCTTTCTTCTCCGAGAGAGAGAGAAATTATTCCGTATCATGACCAGGGTTTTGCAGGTTTAAGTTTTGAGTTTACATTTTCCCTTTTGTGGTGAGAAATGAGCTGTTGAAAATCTTGGAAAGTTCAACCCATAATCTGTGCTGAGTTATTAAAACACACTTTAAATTAATTAATCAGTGGACGGGTCTTGACACACGCATATGATCCTGGTGCATTATGATTAAAACGAGAAGTGGAGTTTCCATAGCATTCATTAAAGATTAATGTTTAATTAATGACATCTCATTCTGCAATTGGGGTAAGGTTTTAAATAAATGTAAATATTCCTTTGCTTTTTACTTCTCTTGGAAGTTTTGTAAGCATGCGATTAGCCATTCAATCTCACTAAATGAAAGTTGAATTAAGCTTTCCATAACTGTGATTTTGGGAATACGGAAATTAACCTTTCTTCTCCGAGAGAGAGAGAAATTATTCCGTATCATGACCAGGGTTTTGCAGGTTTAAGTTTTGAGTTTACATTTTCCCTTTTGTGGTGAGAAATGAGCTGTTGAAAATCTTGGAAAGTTCAACGCATAATCTGTGCTGAGTTATTAAAACACACTTTAAATTAATTAATCAGTGGACGGTTCTTTCCGCGAATTTTGGAATAACCTGGACAAATTTCCCCACGTTTTTACACTTTTTTTAAATCATATTAGAATAAATATTAACGTTAAATTTATTCGCTGATTTCCTGTGAAACATGATTCATATCTCTTTTATTATTCTTCGTTTTGGAATCTCTTGATTTGAATTTTAATAGTCTGAACAGTCTAACTGAGAGGAACTTTCCAACTCATTATTGCAGCTACTAGAGATGAATTCTTAATTGTAAAAGTGGGGGAAGGAGGACTAGTAATCAGTCATAATAAAAAAAAATATAATTTTTTTCGCAATTGTGAAAAAAATAAAAAAGTAATTTCTTATTATTAATTACCTTATTCCTTTATTATTAACCTTTTTCCTTGTTATTAATTTGATTATTAACCTTTTAATCAAATTTTAATAATTGAAAATAAACATCTTTAAATATTTATTTTATAGGCATTTTCTCTGATTAATGAATCGCTCTTAGTGTGTTCGATGTTCCTCAAAAATTTTATTTTCTCTTAGTGTTATAATGTTCCTCACCATTTTTAAATTTCAATCAAATGCTTCAAATATTTTAAATTCCAAAAATATTAAAATTTCAAACTTGCCATGAAATAATTATATATATATATTTTAATTTTTAATCGCCTGATTAACATGAAGAATGATTTAGCAATATATATTTCGCTATCTAAGTTTTACGATGCGTGGGATAAATGCTTTCCTTTAATCGGACAGGTCTCAAAAATTTGAGCTCAAACTTATCTGTAGAAGCTATCCATTTTTCAGATAATTGAAAAAATTGGATATCTCGAAAATATTTTTTTTTCTTCTGCTGCGCAATGTATACATATATTCTTGTCGATATTTTGCCATTTCAAACTAGGAAATTTTAAGAAACCTGATTTTTTAATTTCTTTTCATTGTGCCGCTCATAATACTCCGCTATCAGAAATGATTTAATAGAAATTACGGTCTTACTGCGAAAAGATTTCAAATCTTGCGAAAAATCCGTGATCGCGTCTTTATATTCTTAGGTCTATTAACTGACATCTAGTATTGAGCAGGGAATGACTGAAGCCTTTAGCGTTCCAGAACTGTAATTTGATATTTCTAGACCCCACTATATATCACTTTGATATGCCAGGTTCGAGTACCAACTATGCCTGTGCTGAGATTTATCTCCGTTCTATCATACTCTGCTCTCGGTGAAAAAGTCGATGGTCTTGGAAAGGTTGCAGTCCGTCGGATGGGACGTTAAACCTTGGCATCATGTGTGTGAGTCACAACCTATGCACGTTACAGAACAAGCTGGATGGCCTTGAGCTGCTTACTCCCAGTTGTCTTCTAAAAGCTGTCTAGTGGATCCTTTTCTCAATTTTCTTCGTGTGTTCTGGATTCTCATGACCTGATATTTTGCCTGTTTGTTTTTCTCCCGAGATTCATTCCTGGTAACACTGTGCACACAATGAGCTAAATGGCCAGGTCACACATCTTCCAAGTTTAGAGAATGTTTGGGAATAGATCCACTGTTTGGGAATAGATTGAAACTTCCTATCAAGGTCATCCAGTGTGTTCTAAAATGTTCACAGTGTATTACTCTCCTGCACACAGATCCACTGCTTAACATTCCATCCGATGGACGGCGGCTTTCTACACATGTTTTAACATGTGGACATGTGAACAACCCTTAGTCATGACTTAAAAATAGTCCATTTAGCTCATTGTCCATTTAGACCAGTCTATTTACTTTTTGTGTAGAAAACTATGTCGTTCACGAATACAAAGTCCCAAAGGAAATGTCTAGTGGCAACAATTTACTTTTAATTAATCCAAATTACTGAACCGTTTCTTATCTAACAATATTTTTCAAAAGCCCTAATAAATTTTACTTTGTTCTTAATTACTTAATTATCTCTCCTAATCAACTCAATAACATAAAATGCCAATGAAGAAAAGCGAACCACGTAAGAGATTTTTTCATTATTAACAATTTTAAGCGACGCACCAAGTAACTAATATATTATTAAGATGCATTTAATAATTTGTCTGATGAGATAATTCAGTCCCAACTAATAAAAAACATCTTCCATCCTTAAACCAATAATATTTATCTTAAAAATTTGCCGAAAGTGTCATCCTGTGGGTCAAGAGACATCGAGGTCAAAGGTTAAGCAAGCGGCAAATATCAACGTTTGAAGAAAATCAAACGCTGGCAGGAGAGCGGGAAGGTTCTTCCCTCTCTCGGTAGGGTAACAGTAATAGGAAAATTGCTAGAAAATTGCATACGTCATAGGGCAATTTTATGTCATTTAGCGGCTGCACAAGGATCGTGGGGACGAGCGCTATGGTAATGGCGTTATTATTTCGGTTAGATGAATCATCTTTCTTGGGAGGCGTTTGCATGACCAAGTGCGTGCAGACGTTCTGTTCAGAACACTTTAAGCACTAGAATGTCTCATTTGATGTGCTTTCCTTCTTAGAAGTGAACTATTTTTGGCATGACCGTTGGTTGATTCGTCATTAATATTTAAGGCGTTCAGTGATCCCAAAAAGACCTTGTTACTAAGGATTTGTACACTTCTTTGCTAACAATAACAAAAGAGAATGCTTTCTGTCAAAGATAGTCGGTTTTACCTCTGAGATTCACTTTTTGCACACAATGAGCAAGTCACAAAGGTACCAAGTGTTTAGAGAAAGTTGGGGAAAGACCTTAATTTACTTTTCCTGTTGGCCAGTAAATTAAGACCTACCTGAAGAGCAGTTACTTATTTTACAGGCTCTTACTGGCTCCTACTGGAGAGCAGTTAGGAGATAGGCGGAAGCCTTTCGTCAAGGCCATCCATCCGAATTTCTTTAATGTGCACAGGGTATGGCTGTCCTACAAACGGCACCACAGCTTAATATCCCATCCGATGGACGGTCGCTTTTCCAAGCCCAGTGATGTGCACTTGCTTACCGTGGGCAGAAAAGGAGTTAGCGGAAAAAATTCTCAACGCAAGCACAATTGGGCTCTAACCTTGGGACTGCAGATTACGAGACTGGCGCGCTACCTACTGAGCCTACCCGCCCCTGTCGAAAATGTACTGCGAAGTCTTAGATAAATGTGAAAAGGGATACATCTTTTTAAGCAGAGAACTCTGACAGGACCTTGACAATTATTACACAGAGAAGATCTGTGAAAAGAGGCAAAACTTCAGCAGAAGAACAGCAACAGCTTGCAACACAAGAAATATCCGGTGCGCGACAATTGGGCGACGGTCAACTGAACGATTCGCAGTGGGCGATGGTCAACGAGGCGACATTGGGCGGACCGTCATTTGGGCGACAGAAACTTAAAACTTTTTGCACGCTTAGCAGGCATACGATTTGGCGGAAATTTTTTTTTTGTAAATATTGGTAAAATATATATAATAATATATATTTTACCAATAATATATGGTAAAATATATATTATATTTTACCATATAACTAATATAATATTTATCCAATGAATTTGAATCAATTTTAGAATGGTTTACGAACACATATATAGGTCGTCTAAGGAATAATAGAACCAGGGCTCCACCGATTTTTCCCTCCAACCTTTGGTCTTTGTACCAAAGAACAAAAAATGAAACGATAGGACAAATAATTTTGCGGAAGACTGTCATCGAAAATTGCAATTGGATTTTTATAAATGGATTACGAAAAATTCAAAGAACGTATAAAGAAGAAAAAAATACTGAAAAATGAATTAAAAAAAAATAAACATAATGTTCATGGGAAAGCCTGAGCAAGGACATCCCAATTTTTTGTGAAGTGAAATCAAATCAAATCAAAGAACGTATGATGTTGATTATGAAAGAGCGATAGCAGGTTTTCAACCTCAGCACAAACGTAGACCTTACGATGAAGCTAACTAAAGAATTTGGAAAAAAATTATAAATTACGATAGGGAAAATATAATAGAATATTTACGTGGTATTGCATATAACTATAATATGAATTAATAAATTTAAAACATTAATTTTGTTTTGAATTGCATATACTTTTTTGTTTTAATGTATATATGAAACATGTGTAAATATGTTTGTTAATTACAAAATAATATTAATAAATAAATTAAAAAATGTATTTTTTCTTTATTTTAATATTGTGCAATTATACCTTTTCATTTTTAAATTATTTTCGGACCACTTTTGGACCACTTTCGGACCACTTATCTCTTTCTTAAATGATTCTTCAAATTTTGATATATGATATAAACGAAAATATTTATTAACTAGCTGACTCATTTTTTGCATGGGAAATTTCAATATAACTTCAATGCAATTTTGTAATTCTACACAATAAAAATAAACTTAATTATAAGCGAGATTTTTCAAATTTTATGTTTAGAACATTTTTTTAACTCGTTTCAAAAAATATATTATTTAAATTTACCGGGTTGTAGATCAATAGAAAAGAATGGTGATTTTAATAAAGAAAACGATAAAAAAATTTATTTGCATTGCATATTTGATCTATTATTTTGTCGCCCAGTTGTCCACTGCCCAGTTGTCCATCGCCAAGTTGACCGTGTTCGAGAAATATCTCTGCCTTTTCCGGTGCTTCAAACCAGGTCTATTTGATCTGTAGCCAAGCACATTAACACTAGATCAGGTGGTGCTTAGATGGTGTTTGTAACAATGTTTAGGCGTTTTAATTAGCTTTGACGTCAATTTAAAATTGTAATATTGCAAACTTTAAGAGCCAAAGATTAAAAGAGGATAAAATTTAAGTTTCTCTTTTGTCTCTAGGATCTGGTATTCAAAGGGGAAAAAGGCACTCTTAACCAGGGCCGAATTTTCACTTCATGAGTCCCTAAGCACAGGTAGTGATAGTGCGCACTGATGATTGTTAGTTGTTTTTTTTATTTAAGCAATCAAGAAAAAAATCGATAATGCAATTGAAACGGATGTAGTAATTTTAATGGTAGGTTATACGGTTTTGTTATTAAATACTCTAAAAATTAATCTAATAAATCAATATTATAGAGAGCGTATTGAGGCTTCCAGTGGCAGAGTGGTTAGAGCGCTTGGCTACTGGTCAAAAGCAGTGGGTTCGAATCCCTGATTAAGGAATGGTTACATTTTTCTATCTCCTTCATCACAGATATTCTCTAAGACGTATTTAACAGACATATTCCTGTCAGTCCTTTGTGACGTATTTAACTATCAGGCTCCTATCAGATCTTTGTGGCGAGCAGCTACTTGAGGGAATATTTACTTCTTTTAATAATTTATAATGTTCAGTATGCTGTTACAGTTAAGAATCAAATTATTCATTTTTATATTTCCGCAAAATTATTTCTTGAATTATATATCAACAGGTAATCTGTGAATTTATTATTGATTAATCCAATAAAGACTTCTGTTTCATTCTCAAAAATAAGCTTAGATCGTTTTACTATTGAATGACAGGTGTGATCATAGTTAGCAACATTTTTGAATAAACTCATATGGATTGTTCCCAATATTTTTTAAGGAATTCAAAAATTTGCTTTTGATGAATATGTTGATAAGAATAAATGAGATGTCATCGATTGCTCTTTATTTTTATAAATTTAGTAAAGTTTAAATTTTTCAATAATATTTAAATATAATAAATAATAAATGAAATGTCACTGAATGATTTACCCCTTAAATCTAGGAGATAAGAAAATCAAACATTTTCATTTTAAGTGATAAATGACACATACTTTTTTGCGTTTTATAGGGCTAAAATAATATATTAGTATTTACATTTTCCAATCACCATTAGTACGAAATACTACGGTTAAAGGGTGCAAAATTCGGAAGATGTAAAACTTAATTTTCTCTGAAAACGAGCAACCCATATTCGCCAGAAATGATATGTTTTCCTTCGAGTTGATAAATAAATTCTTAATAAAAAATTGTTTTACGTTTGAAGATGAACATAACTCGCCGCTTAAAATAGAAAAATTCATCTACAATGGCACGAATGACGCACAACAAACAGCCAATAGTTGCGAAATTTGCTAAATAACTATTATAATATGTTTCTTTAGCTCTGATTATGCACATGATTCGTTCATATATAAGCTTTATTCAGATTTCCAGTATACTAGATGGCTAAAGCAATAAAAACTATCACAGAGTTAAAAATTAATGTATTTACTTGAGTACAGCTGCTAGCAAAAGTCTGAAAACACTTTTATAACGGAAATGTTTTTGTTCTTCAGAGCTCTGTGAGCTATTAAAATATTCTAATACACAAAATTATATTATACATATATATTTTGAATAGAATTTCAATGTGAAATTTAAATCTTTTTGCAGATTCCGAATATCATGACTTGATCTTGAGCTATATGCAATCTTTCAGAAGATAATGCATATATTTCGTACGTTATAAAAGACAATATCATTACGAAATAAAAATTTCCAATGTGATCTGTACAATTTAACATCCCGTACTGGATTCCGTACAGTACATTAATCATCACCATTATCAAGCAAGCATGGGCTACGGAAGTCCAACTAAACCGTGCAATTTAGTTCTCCAAGCTTATCTGTCCTGAGCAACATATTCTGCACCTGGCCACTGCAAACCAATTCTAACTAGGGTCTATTTGGCATTGTCTGCCCTCCATATCCGAGGTCTCCCCCTCTTTCTGAGGCTTTGGGTTGGGTTGTTTTACCTCTGAGCGGCACTTTTTTGCACAAAGTGGGCGAAATGTCCAAGTCACAAGGACCCCGAAGGCTTATAGAAGGTTGGGGGAAGGGACCCACTGGAACAGCTATTGGAAGACATATGGTAGCCTCCCGTCAAGGCTATCCAGCCTGTTTTTTAATGTGCACAGAGTATGGCTCTCCCTCACGGGACCACGGCTTAACGTCCCATCCGACGGACGGTGGTATTTCCAATCCTATCGGGTTCCCTACTGACTGTGGGAACGGCGGGCTGTTTTGCGGAGATAAATCTCAACGCTGACTCAGCTGGGACTCGAACCTTTTCTTCTCCATATTCACTAATAATATATAGTTATGCATACGGGCAACATAGCTAAACCAACGGAGTCTCTCTATGCACAATATGCTGTTCAAAAGAGGTTGCAAACTCCTTTGATAACCTCATCATTACTTAAAAAGTTGACCTACCTAATGCCCAAAATACTGCGTAAGCATCTAAAATGAAAACCATCAAGACATAGTCTCAGCAATATTTCTCAGTTTATTTTATGCAATTATAATATGCATGGACTACTCACTATCTCAGTTAAGGAAATGGTTGCATTAGTGTACATTAAAGATCAGTTTGAGCTCAGAGCGTTGTCGGGATGAGCCCGAGCGCAAATTAGTATAAACGATTTCGGGCTAAGAATAATTTAAATTTCAAATATTAATTGTAATTTCGGAAAAAAAAATAAAAATTTAAATTTTTTTTATTATAATATAAAATTTTTAATCAGTCTTTAGTGATAAAAAAAATAAGCACTTTGTGGTTTTGATTATTTTTCACGCATTCTTTATTTTAATAAATGAATGGCTCTTTGCCTTTATAATGATGTTACCTAAGAAATTTCAGTTTCTACTAGCATTTCTAATATTTTTTTCATTCCAATAGCATTAAGATTTTGATTTTGGTATAAAATTATTATAATTAATAATATAAGAGTAAAATATTATAGTATAAATTAATAATATAAGAGTAAAATATTATAATATGAATAAATAATATAAGAGTAATAATATAAGAATAAAGCGACATACATTTGTATACATGAATCTTATGATGCGTCAGAGAAATTTTATTTTTACGAAATCGAGCTTGGGCTCAACAAAAAAAATTCTTTGTTCGAGCCTCCTTTTGAAAAACCTTCCACCGATTTCATATCAGAGTAAGATCAGGTGATTGTGAAGACCAAAATATAAATGTTGAATCCTCTTTTAATTAAACTATCTCTTCATTGCTCCTCAACGATGCCAAGAGCATTATCGTCATCGAATGTGTATTGTCCATCTAGAAATATGCAAAGGGCAGAAGGAAGCACGCATCTATTTCAAACATGAGCGTATGCATACCTGTTCATATTACCATAAACAATATGCAAGTGTACAACTCCAGACGTTTCCAAATCACAACCTCTGTAGGATGCAGAGAAGTTTGAATATTTCTCCAATACATCACTGCACAATATTTAATAATATCCAGGAGAGAGGCACAACAGCTTTATCACTCTAGAGGACATTATTATTTGCTCTAGAATACAGAGAGCTGTTTCTTAGCAGATTTTTAAAATTCTACTCCAAATTGTTTAAGTCACCTGGAAACAGTTGACTAAGAAATAGTTGATCCACAATCTTCTATTTATTGCTTTTGCAATTATGGTAAGGAAATTCTTATTTTACCCGTTACAAGACTTCAGTTATCTGATCTGTTCAGTCTTTCGTGGTCGTCCACTTCTTCGTTGATCAGACAATATCAGATCAAAATACTGCGTAAGCATCTAAAATCAAAACCATCAAGTTTCCTGTTATCTTGTTTACAAAAGCTCCAAATTTCATTATCATAAATTTTACTTCTGAGTGGCACTTTGTTGGATACACTTTGCTAAATGGCCAGGTCACAAGGACACCAAGGGCTCAGAAGGTTGGGGAAAGGGGATCCACTGGACCTCTGTTAGGAGATAGATGATAGCCTCCCACCAAGGCTATCCAACATGTTCTTTAATGGGTACAAAATATGGCTTTCTCACACAGGGTAACCACAGCTAAATGGTCCACCCGATGGACTGCCGTCTTTCCAAACCGATCAGTCCATTCTGACCGAGGGCACGATGGGGTTTGACGGGGAAAAATTCAAGATCAGTCAATGTCATTCCCTCATATTTCGTTAACACCCTATACTGAGTTGTAACATCAAAATACGGATAGCCATTTTTATAATTTCCTGTGTCCCATATCATACAGGAAAATAATATTATACCTTAGCTCATCACTTAGGAATCTAGAGTATGGCATATTTACACTATATTTTCCCCCTGAAGAACTTTTGCAGATAAACTAACAATTAAAAATTATCACTGACGCTTACTGTTTCTCAAGGTAAGCCATAAATCAGACCTCAGAGAAAAGCATAGCGGACTGATGAAATAGTAGGTAGAAGTTAAGAGTTCGTAGACCACTCAGTTGGTAGACCGCCTGGTTAATAACCTGAAGTTGCCACGGTCGAATCCTCAACTTCTGCGTTGAGATTTTCATCGCTGACCTTGCTCTGTCTTCGATAAACAAGCGCTAAAAATCCTCGGGAACAAGCTGTAAATTATGTATGCAAATCATGTGCTTACTAACAATTTTGCACCGAATCTTACGTATATATATATAGAGTAGAGTGTCTTAGAGTGTTCAACTTGTTATATGGAATGAAGATTTACTAAATAAACATAAAATAAATTCGGGAAGGATTGTATGAGACAACAAAAAATTAAACAATCATCAAGCCAAAAAAAAAATTTAAATGCATTTGTCGAGTGAGGGAACTGGAGGAGTCAGCAAGGAATGCTGTGCATTTGAAAACTACATATATTATTACAAATTGTATCAATCAAGATTTTACTAATATTTCCTTTCATCAACGTAAAAGTGCTAAAAGAGGATAAAAACGAAAGGAGAAAAAAAACGAAAGGAAAAAAATATATATTTCATGCGATGCGAAAACATTCCCAAATGCTTATAATAGATATTAAAAAAAACTTTTAAACTTTACGACACTAACAACAACAGCCGCCAAATCTAAAATTATCACGGGGAAAAAATATGCAAGTAGCTTAGCGCCTGAGATCACGAAAAGCAGCTTCCCTGCAGTACAGAATGTGTATCTGCGTTCTTATTGTGCTAAGTGTCTTGCATTGAGCCTATGGAAGCTTTCATTCTTCTCCGTACATATTCTTTGCCTCAACCCTCAGTTAGCTACTTGGGTATCGTCATTCCTAAAGTGGATTAATGTGTCTCAGGCAGATCATATGGTTCTTGAAAAGGTGCTGCCTGAAGTTCCTACCAGCATTGGTGGATTCAGACTTTAGGGGTGGGGGAATCTCAACCCTCACTCAGCTAGTTGGGCATCGCCAATCCTAAACTGGAGTAATATGTCTCAGGAAGATCATATGGCTCTTGAAAAGGTCTACTTGAAAAGGTGGTGTCTGAAGTTCCTACCAGCATGAGTGACTTCAGCCTGCAGCCGTCGGAGAAAAAGTCTGTGCCCCATACCTGCGACCAGGGGGCTGTTTGATATTGTTGTCCCTACCTCTCTCAATAAACCTAGTTTCTTTAAAAATCCTACTAATCATTTTCTCTCTGCAGGTATGTGAAACGCGAGGATGTTACCTAGAGATTATTCTCTTAATGTCCTCAGGTAGGAATTCCAGCGTTATGACCTAGATATTCCAGGCTTGCAAGAAATCAGATGGGCAGATAAAGGTGATATACTTAAAAATAACTTTTAATTTCTCTTTTCTGGGAGGGAGTATGTAAAGCATCTCCAAGGTGTAGGTTTGCTTCTCAGCAGACACGCCATTGATGCATTTCTAGGATATGACTGCATTAATGAAAGATTTCTTACTGCAAAATTTCAAACAAAAAAATAGAGACTTGAATGTCATCTTGCTGTTATGCCGCCACAGAGGACTCTGATGATAACGATAAGGATATGTTTTACAGACAACTTCAGGATATTTTGAATTCTGTGAAGAAAGGAGATATTACCCTTGTTCTTGGTGACTTCAATGCTACAGTTGGCACTTCTGATCTTTGGGCAAGAGCTTTAGGTTCCCATTGGCATTGGTTGTTCCAATGGCAATGGGGAATGTCTTCTACAGGTAAGAAAACTTAATGGTTTGCGAATAACTAACAAATACTACAAACACTGGGACATCTATAAATACACATGGGTTTCACCTGATGGATTGCATAGGAATATGATATATTATATTTCAATTAACAACAAATGGGCTAGTTCGGTTAGAAATAACAGATCATGCAGGGGAGCTGAAATTGGGTCTGATCGTTTACCTGGTCAAAATTGTCTTGCAACTGAGGCTTAAGAAATGTTGAGCTAATATTAATAAAATTACTTTTAACACTGAAGGTCTGAAAGATCCAGTTGTAGCCAAGGCATACCATGATAGGTTACTTAGTCATTATGACAATCGTGGTTTGTTTACTGTTGAAGTTGAGAAAGAATGGGATCAGTTTAAACAGGCTTTTCTTGAAACCAACAGTACTCTTTTGAGTAAAAGGGAACAGACTAAACAAAATTATTTGAATGATAAGGCTATGGAACATATTTCTGAAAGAAGGAAGTGTTTGGATTAATATGAATCAACACCCTACTAGTCCTAACAGAAGACATTACAACGAGATTAATGAACGTGTAATGAAACAGTTAACAGCTGATAAGAAATTTTGCTTGATAGCTTCGCCGACAAAGAGAGAAAGCAGTTAGACAACACAATATCAGGGTGTTGTACAATATAGTTAGTATTTTGTGTGGGAAGAAAAGAAAGGTATACAAGAATTGAGAGATAAATATGACAAGGTGATTGAAGGTGAGGATCTTGTGATGGCCTGGTGGGCTGAGCATTTCAGAGATTTTCTAAACAATGAGATTAATTCTACTCCCATTGTTTGCAAATGAGGATAGATACTTTACTAGCTTTAATGTTGGTGTATCTTAATCACATTTGTAAGTCGCTTTGTCTATCTATAAATTAAAACTGTATAAATCCCCAGGGATGGATGAAATCACCACTGAAAATTCTTAGAACTGGGAACATTTGTGTTGTCACATGCTGACTGAAATTTTAAATATATTTTATCATAAAAGTTTTTTTTCCTCAAGGTTTTTATTAGAGCTATTATTATTCCTATTGTTTAAAAAAGTGATTGTAGTTCTTGTGATAATTATAGGGGAATTAGTTTGCTTTCTGTTCCAGGTAAAGTTATTCGAATGTTTATTATTAACATAATTAAGAATTGCGTGATGAGGAGTGTGTATTCAGAAGCTGTAAGGGATGTAATGATCAATCATTTTCACTTAGGCAGATTCTTGAGAAATGTTTAGAGCAGGGGTGGCCAACCCAAATGGTCTTGCGGGCCACTTTGGAAATGCATCATAACTCCGCGGGCCGCATATAAAATTATATATCCCCATATTAGATTTAGACCCACTATAGACACTTTTTTGGAGTGAAAAATTGAAACATAATGAGTTATTATTATTGTGTTTACTATTATTCTTACATGTAAACATAGATAATATAATAATAATGATACTAAACGCACATTGTAAAGAAAAATATAACACTAAAATGAAATATAAAAAATATATAAATATAAATGAAATAAAAAAAAATGAAATCATTAAAAAATATTTATTTTACTAGTGCGATATTTGTTTCTCCACTCTTTCACTTAGCTTTTGCAAATCGATCTCAATTTGTGTATTTGCACATCGTAATTGGTGTTGCAGGTTAGCGTCCGTTATGTTTGAGCGTGTTTTGTGTTTGGTCAATTTCATTTTCGAAAAAAACGATTCGCAGGTGTAAGTTGAACCAAAAGCGCTAACAATTTTTGTGCCAGATTTCTCAAATTGGAAAATTTCTCTTTTGTGACGTAAGTGTTATAAAAAACTATTTTTGATTCTGATGTTTCAAAAATGTGTTTTAATTCAATATTGCACTGTAAGTCAACCAGTTCCATTTGGAGATATTCTGGGGCCGACTCGATTTCAACATGAAAGGGAGATGAATATATTTCAAAAATTTTTTTGTATTTGTCTAACTCTAAATTACTGAATCGGCTTTCAAAAGCAGCTGTAAGTTTTCTTATTTCTTTTGCATATTTGATGTAATTGTTACATTTTGATTTCTTAAATTCTTTCAACAATGGAAAGTGGTGAGCGTTATTACTTTTCAATTGCGATTCAAATAACAACAATTTCTTCTGAAATGCTTTGATGTGATTAAATGTATCGATTATAAGGTTATCTTTTCCTTGCAATGATATATTTAATTGATTGAGTTTTTCGACAATATCCACTAAAAAGCATAAATCCAATAACCACTCATCATTTCTTAATTCTGGTACAGGTATTTGCTTGTCATTCATAAACAAGTCAATTTCTTCTCGTAACTCATAAAACCGCTGTAAACATCTTCCACGACTTAACCATCTGACTTGACTGAAGTATACAACGTCACCATATTCAGAATCTAATTCTTTCAGGAACTCCTTAAATTGTCGATGCGGAAGTGCATGTGATCGAATGTAATTCACTGTTTTAATAACTACTTGCATAACATGATCCATCGATAATATTTGGGCACATAAATTTTGTTGATGAATCAAACAGTGGATTATAATTAAATCTTCTCTTTTGGTGAGGTTACTAGTTTTGTTGTTGGATTCTATTTTATCGATTAGTAATTTTATAGCTCCCTTTTCTTTACCTATCATAGCAGGTGCTCCATCAGTTGATATTCCAGAAAGTATTTCCAAATCCAAGTTGTTTTTGCATAAACAGTTTTCAACAGCATGGAAAATATCTTCTCCTGTTGTTGTACCTTTTAAACTTATCAAATTTAACATTTCTTCAGTTACTTGAAATGATTCATTTACTCCACGAAGGAACACTACAAGCTGAGCTGAGTCTGAAATGTCTGTTCTTCGTCAAATGCCAAGGAAAAATATTTTAAATCTCGAATTCTGTCGCGCAGTTTTAAGATAATTTCATTTGAAATGTCATTAATTCGACGACACACTGTTTGCCGAGATAGGCTTAGGTTCGAAAACAGTTTACTTTTATCAGGCAAAATATCCTTCACAACAGCTTCCAAACATTATTTCACAAATTCACCATCCGAAAATGTTTTCATTTTTTTTGCAATCAAAAATGAAACTGAATAGCTTGCCTTAACAATATTGGAAGGTTGCTGTAATGCTGCACCAAACATTTTTTGTTGAGCCTTTAATTGCGACTTAAACACCTTGAGCTTCGATTGTTTCACCTCTTTGTCGAATTTCAAATAATCCTCATGTTTTGTTTCGTAATGCCTCTTAACATTATATTCCTTAAATACAGCAACGACCTCTCGGCAAATTAAACACAATAATTTTGTATTTTGAACTATAAAGAAGTACTTTTCTTCCCATTCCTCGCTATACTTTCTATTTTCGTCCACTATTCTTCTTTTCTTTGAAGTCATACTGAAAATAAGAGAGATATTAAATATATCTATTTTTAATTGTTAAATTAAAAGTCATTTTTAATTTAATAGGAGTTATTTCCTGGCTGTTGTTGTTTTAAATATGTTGTTGAAGTACAGGTATATTAAAATAATTATCCTGCAGTCACAGCACACAAAACGAAACCAAAAAGCAAATTTTCACTTGAAACTGAGAGTCTGCTCTGCTATCAACAATCAACTGTGCGTATCTAGGGATGGTCACTGCGTCACTGAGGTCACTTAAGAGTGAAACATCATGAGTTCGCAGAATATAATTTAATTATTCTGCGAACTCATAACTGTAAACTCATAGATAAAACAGGCAATATCTGTCATATATTCGCAAGAATATTATTTTAAAATCAAAGTTAATTTTTTCTCATAATTTCGACAGTTAATTTTTGAATATATGGATGCACAAATAATATATTTTTTTAATACATTGGTTTTCACTACTTTGGCCATTAAAAAATAAATATATTTTGTAAAAGTGTGATGAATCTCGCGGGCCGGAAAAATGTTCAAGGCGGGTCGCGGGTTGGCCACCCCTGCTTTAGAGTTTCAAAAACCTGTTTTTATTAGCTTTATAGATTTCAAAAAGGCTTTTGACTCTGAACGATAAAATTTGTGGTTGATCGTTAGATCAAATGGAATACATGACAAGTTGGTGTAGTGAAAGCTCCTTATGATAACACTGAGTTTTATGTGAGAGTGTAAGGCTTGTAGCAATTGGATTAGCATTGCTGGTGGAGTTAGACAAGGGTGCATTTTGTCCCCTTTTCTCTTCAGTTTGGTTATTGATTACGATAAGCAAAATTCTTTTCAAGGAAAAATGTCTAGCCTTAATTTCAAAATTTCTGATTTAGATTATGCAGATGATTTGGTCCTGTTGGATAATTATGTTGAAGAGATGAATTATTTCATTAGGCTGTTGATGAGACTGGTAATAGGTTTAGTGATAAACAGAGAAAAACTAAAGTAATGAAAATTGGTCAGGCAGATGGTGCTTCAGTTGCTTTGAATGGTTGCACTCTTGAGCAAGTATTTCACTTTAATTTTCTTGGGAGATATATAACAGATATTCGTGATGTGCGTCCTGAGATAAATATGTAGAAGGATAGGTATTGCTATTGGGACTTTTAGGAATCTATGGAGAGTGTGGAAAAATAGGCGTGTACACCTAAAGACTAAATTTAGGCTGTATAGTAGGTTGGTTCTTTCTAAGGTTAGTCATGATAGCGAAACATGGACTCTTTATAAGCAGTGTAACATGAAACTTGGTGCCTTTGATTGTAGATGCTTCGCAGTATCTTGGGCATTAGGTGGTTTGACTGAAGTAATGATGAGATTAGAAGAAGTCATCAACTTCCTTTGAACAACATTTTATGCAGAGAGAGACTGCGTTGATTTGGTCATATTGCCTATATGCACAGCTGCAGATTGGCACACAAAATTGTGAACAGTGTGCCTAAAGGCTTCAGGGAAAGGGGGAGATCTAGGATGCAATGGGTAGACAATGTCAAACAGAACTTTGCAAGAATTGGCCTACATTGGCCAAATGCAGCAGTAGCTCAGAACAGACATGTCTGGAGCGGAAAATTACACAGTCTAGTAGGACCTCCATAGCACGTGGCTCTATGAGGAATTTATATGTATCTATTTTTAAACAAATTAAAAGCAAAATAGTTTGAACGGCAATCAAACGTTTGAATTTCTCTTACAAAAAAAACTTTCCATACTTTCAATACCGTGTAGCCATCGCAGGCCCGGATCTACAAAAAAATAAGCGGAGGGGTGGGGGAGCGACGCAGTCGAGCTGAAAAAAGATAAGGGGTGGGCAAGAAACTGCATTTCCACTGCAGTGTAACATTTTCACCTTTGTTTATAGAAGTTTTTAAAAGATTTCTTGAAAAATACGTGAAATATACACAGGTTATCAATTTTGGCCTACATTACCTTTACTAGCATTCTATTGTCAAATGGGGGGATTCTCCACCCCTATCCCTTACATCCGATTCTGAATATCATTATTTTCTACTATGTTTTGTTCGCTGTGTAGGCCATATCGTAGAGTGTATCAACTTTCCAAGTTGCCTGGATTATTAACTAATATTCTAATGTTATTAACAAAATAATGCATACATTCTGTGACCTGGCCGAAACTGGTCCTTCACAGTCCGTTTTCTTCCATCTTTTGCCCAAGACTGGTTAGATCATACGGTGAGGCGGCAAAAGGACGTTGTAGGACCATTTATTGTCCAGGTGAGCCCAGAGAGAGACAGAAAGACAATAATACAAATCGTATGAATTTCTTGTTAATAACTTTAAGTTATCCTAACTTGA
The DNA here is from genome assembly GCA_038380435.1 of Ryuthela nishihirai. Lineage (NCBI taxonomy): Eukaryota > Metazoa > Arthropoda > Arachnida > Araneae > Heptathelidae > Ryuthela > Ryuthela nishihirai. The sequence continues at coordinate 97,111,123 of JAWZYU010000004.1, forward strand.
AAACTGGATTCACTGTAAAACATGGCCTATATAACGAAGGAAACATAGTCAAAAGCAGTGAAATTATTATAAAAAAATAAAAATAAATAAATACCCCCTCAAGCACCAGTTTGTCACAGAGGTCTTACAGGAGCCTGTCAGTTTATATGCCATAGTAGAAGGTCTGAGAGGATGACAGGACCTCAGCAGAAAAACGACACAAAACGCCCATGCCTTACCCGGAGCTCGAACCCAGGTCCCTTAGATCAGTAGCCAAGCGTGCTTATTGTAATGTATCAACTGTGTATGGATAACGTTACTGATGAATGTTGAAATAGAATCTATGAATACTTTTTTCCGATTTTAATGTGTCTGGTAAAAAATTAAATAATGTTTGAACTAGGACTACTTTAAGCAGACTACCCTTAAATTAGTTTCAATGTATTCTTTAACGAACAAAACCCTTAACTTCTCAAATAATTGACAGGATATTTCCATTTCCTTTGGTTTTCTCTTTGTTATCGAGACAAGGGAGAAACTAAATAGTAGAGTCAGCCTGGGTGCGTCAGGGAATTAGATTGTGAATATCAAGATTACTAACCTGTACGAGATGCAACGAGACACTTCCACCCTAAGACAACAACGGATTTAAAAAGTGTTGGGCCACTGCAAGAATTAGTTCAGTTAGTTTACGAATTGCGATTTATTAAATCTGTGTAGTATTTGTAAATATAATACAGTATTTGTTCCTACAGCCAAGCTATCAGAGTTTGATATGTAGTAGTATCTCTGTGTAGGTAAATGCAAACAAAGGAGATGATTCTCCTCGGTATGACAGGGAACTTCATTTATCATCTCTGAAACAGTTTCTATAAAAGGCACCGTTAAGTTCCAAATGAAATCAGATTGACTCTATTAGGGCTGCGGAGTATTATAGTATTATTCTAAACGCAGTACGATAGTTTTTAAGAATGGTGATGTTTCCAGTTTCTGAACGCTTGAAGGTGATGCAAAACAAGTTCACAAAGATTCTGTCCGATTAATCTTGATGACTGGTTTTGAATGGGTCGTGAAATAATTCATTTTTAGTTGTCCTTGGCAAGCTCGTTAGATTCCGCTGGAGGATATCCTGTATGTACTATATGAGCTTATGATATGGGGAATGTTTCGCTTTTATACAAGGCATTTATGCCTAATGTGACAAAATGCATCAGGCATTTTGTCACATCCTGTATGTGGTACTGATTAAAGTCGTAGTGAATAAATAAAACGAGATTAATTTCCAAGTTACGAGAAATTCTCCTTATACCATTGGCTGAGAAATAAAAGGATCCATTTTCAAACAGTAAAGAAAGAAAACAATTTTGTTCTTGTTGTTTTTGTCTTTCTGCAGAGAACTCGTAATAATTCAAGATATATTTTTCCCATTTCATGTAGAAACACTTTTTTATTTATTATTTATTTATAATTATTTTATTATTTTTATTATCATTTTATTATTTTATTATTTATAACTGCAAAGTTGGAGAACGAATGACATCATGTGACTTTTTTGTTACGTTTTGGAAATTTTCCATTAATTTTCCTATATGTCAATCATTTACGAAAGTAAATTACAATAAATATACACAGTCGTATCAGAGTAATATGACCATCTGCCATAGTATATATACAGGGTGATTCAAAACTTATCGTTCAAATTTCGTGGGGAGGTAGGGAATACGTCAGGAAACCGATTTCACATAGGAAAGTATGTCCGCAAATGTACGCATGCATATGTGGAGGGCGCTGTGTGTACCCAACCAGTGTACAGCTCGCCCGACCACTCCCGACCTGATTTCTTTTTGTGGGGGGCCATGAAATACCATGTGTACGAGACCCCCGTCGACAGTGAAATGGATCTTGTTGCACGAATAGTGGCCGCCGCAGGCATTGTCCGTGATATGCCTGGCGTTTTTGAAAATGTTCGGCGGTCAATGCAACGGCGCTGTTGTGTTCACTTTACTTGTCCATTTTGTTCATGTAGATGACGTTTGCAGACTTACTTTCCTATGTGAAATCGGTTTCCTGACGTATTCCCTACCTCCCACGAAATTTGAACGATAAGTTTTGAATCACCCTGTATATATAGGAGATGCTCATATTATTCTGATACGACTGTGTATATATTATAAATATTATAAGTATTTGTGTAAACATGAATTTTTTTAATAATAAACAAAGCGTACTAAAACAACTACTAGCAAAAAAGAAGTAATTATTATTATACATAAAAATATATATTGGAATGCGTGTTTCCGGGCACATACTTAGAAAATGTTCTAGATCAATCTTTTCCAATGGAAACAGCTGAAGTATGAGAAATATTTCTAAGGTGAAAGTAATTAGAGTGGCGTCCCATCATATGCGCATTTAACTTATGCGAATTGCACGATATGCGCTCGGCCAGAGTTACATTTCGAAATCAGAAAGACAAAACCCTGGTTTCAAAGCAGCTAAAGACCGTGTGACTGTGTTGTTTTGTGGCAATACTATACAAGTGGGCATTTAATAAAGCCGAGGTTGTTTTACAGTGCTTACACATCCCCGTGCCCTAAAAGACAAGAACAAAAATCTCCTCCGTTCATCAAATGGGTACTGAAGTAATCAACATCGTCATCATTCATCGCCGTTCTATGTGTGTATAGGGGGGTGGAGTATCCTTTATGTTTGTTTTTGTGGTTTTATACATGACAATGAAATATTTCTACTTAGGAACTAAATATATGGGAAAAATTCCTATTTTAATTTTCTCATTCATCCATTAATTCGAATATGCAATATAAAATATGCTTGAGGTTACAAAAGATGGATTTATTTTCATTGGAAACGAGCTTACCATATCCGCCAGAGGCGATATGTTATTTTTCTTGTTGAATCTGAGTTTTGAATTTTGAAAGTACTCAAAAGGAAATAGGAGCCCAATTTAGAGGTGAGGACTTTTTTAAAAGAAGACTTTACGTAAAGTACAGAGATAAACTAGAAATGTTTAAATCTTATTCTATATATATGGAATTAGATCTTATACTTTTTTTTAAACATATTTTTGGTTTCGGACATGAAATATGAGGCTAAAATAAAATTATCGAAAGACAGGTGTTTCAGATTTCAAAGCAAGTAGAAAAATTTCGCATAAGATGACCTGATTTTCGGGGGCGAGGGACCCCATGCCCCCTCCCCTGGATACGTACCTGGTTTGATACTATTACGTACGATATGATGGCTGATCCTAGTTTTTCTTTGCGTCAGACAAATGATGACTTTCATGGCACGAAGAGTTGAATAAAACGCTTTTCGGAAGTGTTGTTGCATTATCATTCAAATTTCTATTCAAAATAGTCCATTCCTTTTAGCTATTACTTAATCATTCGTTCGCATGGCAAACTTCTGTGTGAATAACATTTCTGGATAATTATTTCGATATCCATAGACATTCCTTTGATTGGTACTTTTTGTTGCTGTAGGGAATGCAAATAAATTTCAATTATGTACTAAATAAAAAAATATAAAAAAAGTATAAATATCATTCAATTTGAAATAGTGTCTTCCTTTTCAAAACTAACTTTCTTAGCTTAATTTTAAGCATAAATTAAAGAATATTTAGTATGGATACTTATAGCTATCTTTTTCTATTCATTAAAACCAGTGCTTTCTCTACGAATCCAAATTTAAGTATAGTGTTGCAATTTTAAACATGGTGTTTCAGTTTTAAGTATGAGGTTACATTTTTAGGTATGTTGTTGCAATCTTAAGCGTAAGTTGCAATTTTAAGTGTGATGCTTCAGTTTTAGGATGGTGTCGCAATTTTAAGTATGGGATGAAATATTAAGTATGGTGCTTAAATTTTAAGTATGGTGTTGTAACTTTAAATATGACATTTCAATTCCATGAATGGATTTTCAAATTTAAGAATGATGCAATTTTTAAGCTGACTATTCCATTTTTAAGGATTAGTACTGAGAGATGAAAACTACTAAGTTGATAACACTGCATGTAACCAATTGATCATTTGAGAGCGGATATTACGAGCTTTTAATGGGAATGTAGATAAATTCCTGGTTATATCCAGAAAAGTTATCAAATGACAACTTCGATCAGTGAGTATCTTTAATGTTTTTATGATTATGTAACAAATTAAAATGTTCCAGTTAGCAGGTGTATTGATTCACATCAAATACACGTGCTAACTGGAAGCGGGAATTTATGACTCATACTTTTTACGGACAGTTTGCACAAACATGGTGTTTTTTGTAATAAATTTAAATTTTTATTAAATTAAATTTTTTGTAAAAAATTGCTCGAAGGATGCATATAATATACTCATTTTCCCTCTCCAATGCTAAGTTGCATTGTGTGCATTCATTAATTCACAATCAAATATATGTACTTGCGTCTGTTTGGGCCATTGTACGAGAAGTGAGAGGTCTTTTGTGCTATAAGCATTAGTATTGTGAACTGGAGGAAACTAAAAGATATGGTGAAGCCTAGGGGAATAAGAACCAAATTTTTAAGCTTGTTTCTTAAAAGAAATGCTGTTTCAATTTGCATTCTGTCCGTCATTCTATAGATATTTTAAATTTTCATTTTCAGAGATAAAAAACATTTTTGTGTTTGATAAGTACTAATAAAATATTACTATTCGTATTTTTCAAATTATTCAATAGTGAATTTTTACACAGTTAGAGAGTACTAAATTTGGAAAATGGCTAAACTCTAAGCCGATATTAAAAAAAAACATTTTTATACTCTATATTTTAAATACGTATCGTGTAGCTTCAAGATCAAGGTAAAAGCAGCCACTTGTCTTCTCTCAACGGTATGGGATAACAAATCTTACAAGGAATGCATAGAAACCATTTTTCTGTTTGATATAGAGGATAAGTACTAACAATATATTACTCTTTGAATTTCCAGAATCTTTCGTTAGTTTAAGTTTATATCTTTAGAAGTAGCTAAGTCGGAAAGTTAGAAACTAGTTATAAACAAAAGGAATAATATATATTTTGATTGAATACTTTTTGTTCTTGGTTGAGAAAAAATTAACTATCAGAACACTGGCATATGTAATAATTATTCAACGAAAATATAAGTACAAAAATCGTTGACTAAATTAGACAGGGTACTGGATCTTAACATTGAAACCTGAGTTATGTCATAATTTAAATTGTTATTTGTCTATTTTCCTTTTTGTTTTTTGTCCTTTAAATACCTTTCAGCTGTCTTGTTGCTCAGTGCTTGGCTAGTGTTCAAAAAGACCTAGGTTCGAGCCCCGGATAAAGCATGGATGTTTGTGTTGTCTTTCTACTGAGGTCCTGCCATCCTCACAGACCTTCTATTATGGCGTATAAACTAATAGTCTACTGAAAGACCTCTTTGGCAAGCAACTGCTTGAGGAGGTAGAGCTGATTTTTTGATGAATTGCTAAAACGAGCTTTTTCAGTTTTAGTCAACAATGTATATTAAGAAAGTGTATCGTGCAATTTAATGCCCAGCAATAGATTTTTTTAACTTACATAATCATAAAAATTTGGCATGACTCCATTTTTATCACACTTATAGCCCATGCCTCAATTCAATGGATGTTACTGACTTCGCATCTCCAGTCTGCAAGTCCGCTTGCCAAAAACAATATATTATTACTTGTATTAGCAAATATGTTTCAAGTGCAGTATTTAAAATGTTCCGATCACGAAACGTTTGTTAAATTTGGTTATTTTATCCCCTGCTATGCCACTTTTTACCTGCGTAAAGGCCAAATGGCCAATCACAAAGGAACACGAAGGCTCAGAACAGAGAGGAATAATTAGATTCACTTGGAGAATTGCTAACAGATCATTGATGCATCCTTCAAGTCCTTAAGGATTCTATCAAGTCATTTAATGGTAAATGCTCTAACCAGTCTTTAATTATTTCAAATCATATTTTAATTTCATTTTATCATAGATTACAATAATCACTCACCCACTGCGGAGATTACGTTGCTGATTAAATCTACAATTGATATAGGCCAAAGTATATATGACATTTGTGGTTAAGGGTTCGGTTGTTTTACCTGGTAAATATTCTATAAAGTCATTTCATCAGAAATATTCTGTTTAGTTATTTAAAGGAAAACATTCTATCGTCATTCAATAGAAAATATTTTATAGAATTGTTTAATGAGATTGAATTATTTGATGGTTTTTCTATTATGTTAATTATATTAATATTTATCAAGCCATTTAATGGGAAATATTGTATCAAGTCACTTAATGGAAAATATTTTATCAAATCATTTAACGGAAAATATTCTATCAAGTCTTTTAAAGGGAAATATTCTATTGGCATTTAATGAAAAATATTATATTGAATTATTTATTGGAAAATATTATATCAAGTCATTTCATTAGAAATATTCTATCAAGTAGTTTAATGGGAAATATTGTATCAAGTCATTTAATGAAAAATATTGTATCAAGCCAATTAAGGGGGAAATATTCTATTGAAGCATTTTATCGAAAATATTCTGCCAAGTCATGTAATGGGAAATATTTTGCCAATTCATTTAAATGAGAAATATTCTGCCAAGTCGTGTAATGGGAAATATTCTGCCAATTCATTTAAATGAGAAATATTCTGCCAAGTCATGTAATGGGAAATATTCTGCCAATTCATTTAAATGAGAAATATTCTGCCAAGTCATGTAATGGGAAATATTCTGCCAATTCATTTAAATGAGAAATATTCTGCCAAGTCATGTAATGGGAAATATTTTGCCAGTTCATTTAAATGAGAAATATTCTGCCAAGTCATTTAATGGGAAATATTCTATCAAGTCATTTATTGGGAAATATTCTATCTAGTCATGCATTCGGAAACATTGTATGAAGTACAATGATCAATATCAATCATAATATCCTTAAAAGGAACATTTTATGAAGTCGTCAATAAAAGATATGCTATCAAGTCCTTGCTTATTCTTTGAAATGCACAGGGAAATTTCCTATAATATTTATCATATCACAGTCTAATATTGTGCAAAGAAACGTCGTAACTTTTCCAAGTCAATTTTTGTATCTTTTATGCTTCACTGAGATCGGGAAAAACAAAATTAAAAATTTAGTTTGTGGCATCGAAATTTAGAATTCTTTGCACATGTACCTTTTTTTTCTCTTTATAAATACATAACCCATCTGTCCAATGCAACATTATTCAATAATTATTACTCACGATACGAAACACATCCTTCTACCATTTACTTATAACATCGCCCACCTTTAACGGAATATAATGAATACTTCTGGATAAAAAAATATATTCTGCTCAATCTTCTCTTCATTTTCGTTTAAAATACCATCAATAATTTTCATTGTGCCACGCAACGAAGATTGAAGACCCAGAAAGACCCCACTATAGGTATCGTTATAATTACTTTTTTCTTTTATAGTTCCTCAACGTCAATAGAGAAACTATCCTCTTTTTTTATTAAACCTCAATAGTGAAACTCTTCTCTCTTTGTGAAACCGATAGTCTCTTGTGAAAACCAATATCGATGGTTTCAAGTTTCTCATCACTTCGCATAACACATACAATGCACTTAGGAAAAAGCTTATTCGCATTGGCTAGATTAGGTTTGATAAATTATCAGAATTTCTTTTGCCTTGTAGTCAAAAAGGCTGCCCCTCAGGAGCAGAGCAGTTCGTGCCGCCTTTTATTTTTTAATAATTAACTCTTGAATTACACTCTAAGCTCGTCCAAGTCTCTTAGAATCAGTATCGGATAACGCAGCATCATTGAAGCTTGGTTGAAGATTGATCTAGTTGATTGATCTAGAAGATTGATATAATATATCTTCAATATAATTAGATATGCTTTATCTCAAGGTTTTTAAGCCAACTTGGGAAATTATATCCTTTTAAGCATTGGAATATTGCTGTTGGGTTGTTTTATCTCGTGCTGCGCTTTTTCTTGCATACAAAAATGTCAAAATGACTCTAAGGACTCAGAGAAGGTTGGGTAAGGGGACCCACTGGACAGCTATTAGGAGATAAATGGAAGCCGTCTGTCAAAGCCATCCAGCGTGTTCTTTAACGCGCACACGGGGTCATGGTTCAACGTCTCATCCAACGGGTAACGGCCTTTCCAACTTCATCGATGTTCTTTATTTTATCGAGGACAAGGTGTTTAGCGGAGATGAATCTGAAAGCTGGAACTTTAGTCTCGAACCTGGAATCTACAGATTACTAGCCTGAAGCGCTTCCGGCTGAATCATTCCCCACACCTTTAAAACTTTAGAAAACAAGACAAAATAAAATATAATTGAATCAAACTTTTTTCGATAAGTTTTTGTAGCTGACTTCTTTGTTTTGTAATCTAATACAAATGTGAGGAAAATAGTGCATGACGCATTTTCTTTCACGAAACAAAAGTAGATTTTATTTCATGATTTCGATCACTTCGTAATTATTTTTTTAAATGCTCTGAATAATGTTTGATCAGGAAGCATAATTAAATGTTTTTTTGCTCGTCACAAATCTTAAACACTTTTACCAAGAAATAGAGGATTTAAATTGGTTTTTATGACTTTCTTTCGAATAAAGTTTTGTGACATTACACAAAAAAATAAAAATTCATAATGATACATTCTCACAATTGGATTATAGAATAAAAGTTATTCCGAATGTCGCTGTTTACAACAAAAACAGTTTGCTGAAGAAATCGAAATTGCCCTTTTGGGGGGGGGGGGGGATTCCGATGATTTAATTTACATCCTGCTAAAAAATACACTCAAATGTACATGGAAAGGCCGTTGCATAGGGCATCACCGAAATCCTGAGTGCAGGAGAACCATACCCTATGCACTTTAAAGAACGCGCTGGATATCTATGACATTTGCTCCTAATAGATGTCCAGTCTTCCCTTACACATCTCTGAGTCCTTGGGTAATTGTGACCTGGCCATTTAGCCACATATCTGCACAACGTTTTGCGCTCAGAGGTGAATCAACTAAAACCAGAAGTGAAACTACTTAAAATTTGAACAATTTTATGCATATGTGCTAGCGAATAAGACTAAAATGCAATTATTTTATATACCAACTAATATATACACGTCAATGTTGGTATTTAGGGGTGTTGTCACATGCTCAGCTATCCCAAAAAAAAACAGAAAAAATGAGTAAGAACTGTTTTTTCTTGTAAAACTGGAACGCTAACTTGAGTGGCCATCGTTAAGCTTTGTGTTCACTTTAATGAACAATTAATTAAATTTAAACTCATGTTTCTATTGTGCTCTAAAAAGCAAAGATTGCAAAAATAATTAAATGATTAAATATCTTATTTTAATCATATCAGTTTACAAATAAGAAAGAGAGTCAGTATTTTCCCCCCATGTGTAAAAAAAAAGACTTATCTTCCTTTTAATTTAATTTGACAAGTAAGGTTGCTTTTCCTCGGGATAGCAATTTTTGCACATAATGTGTTAAATTGCAAGGTCACAAGGATTCTAAGGGATCAAAGAAAGTTGGGAAAGGTGATCCACTGTACTTCTGTTAGTAGACAAATAGAAAAATCCCGTTCAGACCATCCCACCGGTTCTTCAACGCGCACATCAGGGGGGGCGGGGGGGAGGCTCAGTCGGTAGCGCGCCAGGCTCGTAATCTGTAGTTCCCAGGTTAGAGTCCCAGCTGGGTCAGCGCTGAGATTTATCTCTGCAAAATTCCCCGCCCTGTCCACTGTAGGGGACAACGATGGACTTGGAAAGGCCGCCGTCCGTCGGATGCGATGTTAAGCCGTGGCCCGTGTGCGGGAGAGCCATACCCTGTGCACGTTAAAGAACACGCTAGATGGCCTTGACGGGAGGCTACCATCTGTCTCCCAACAGCTGTTCCAGTGGGTCCCCTCCCCCACCTTCTCTGAGCCTTCGGGGTCCATGTGACCTGGCCATTTAGCCCATGGTGTGCAAAAAAGTGCCGCTCAGAGGTAAAACAACCCAACCCAAAGCACAGCAGGGTATGTCTCTTTCTGTATATGAGGCGCGGCTTATAACGTCGCATCAGTCTTTCCAAGTCCTTCAGTGTCTCTTTCTCACTGAGGGCAGGTTAGGGGTTAGTGGAGATAGGTTTTAACACTAGAATAGTTGGGATTCGTACCTGAGAATTACAGAGTTGTGATCTCTACCCCTTATTCAACTAGTGATTTAATCATTGCGAATTGCGTTTTGCATTAATTGCAATTAAAAAAAATTGTTCTTTTGATTAACCACGGCCGGATCTAGAAAAATATCGATGGGGGAGACCAAAAAACGGGGGGAAATGTAAAGGGGGGGAAGAGATTGGATTTCCAAAGCGGTATAACATGTCCCAACTCCGTTTTGCAAGTCTTTAAAATTCCTTGAACTTGAAAAAGGCGTGAAATATGCTTAATAATGTTTTGCCCTTATTACCCTTAGTAGCATCCTGAAGAAATATAAGAAATATCAGAAATATCAGAGACGGATCTAGGATGGAGTTCCCCCTCCCCTCCCCCAAACTATGCCTTTGATATAACCTCCTAGATCCGGCCCTGATACTGACTTTTTACTTGCCATGAAATAGCAGAGTCAATGAGTCTTAGAATATTTTATATATTTCATTTGACTAGTTAATTGAAAACCTATGTTTGTAATGAGTTCGCAATGTTCCCCGCAGTTATAATGCGACTACGGAATGGTTGATAAGCAGTCACTCAGTTCATTCTCAATCATTTAATCACCACCTACGTTTTGATTTTATCGTCTATATGGTTGAAAATGCAACTTCACTAGTATATGATGCATGAAAGAAGCGCAATCATTTAGGGGCGTGGGTGGATGAATCGTTACCGCTACAGGCTCATAACCTAATGGTTCCCGTTCTAGTATTCACTGGGCATGCGTTGAAATTTTCTCCTATAACCTCTGTTCAGTGTTCGGTGAAAAAGGAAACACCGATGGGCAGGAAAGGAACCTGTTAGTTGAATGGGACCTTAAACAGCAGACCATGCGAAAAGAAGGGTTAAAGGAGAAAAGGGCGCCACACAAATTTTACCTTTTTTACCTTTAAAAACCCCTATTTTACCTTTAAGGAAATATGAGAGGTCAAATTTCGGATTTTTCCCAAGATTTACGATCCGGATTGCTCCTTAGGGTGATATTTTCAGAGCGCTTCTAATTCTGTATCGTAGTTAAAATTATTATATCCCCTATTAGTCAGTCGCTCAATCATACACAATCGTCTATATGTAATAGATGATAATTATACTGTAATTGAGACCATCTCAAAAGAATTAGATGGCCACTCAGAGACCTTTCCTCCATCAGAGGAGTAACTGGAATTCCAAACTGCAATTCCTGTTACTCCTCTGATGATAAGTATTAGATTTTACAAAGGATGTATCCGAGCGAAATAGAAATATCCAAACTTACGAGTATTTTTAGTGTTGCCTAAGAAATCCAAATAACTTCATTCTGCTCATTTTATAAATCTAATCTCACCTGAAGTGCCTGAATTTTTGGAATGGAAATCGCTTACACTTATACTGACGAAATAAAAATGTAAGCCACATATGAAATTAATGCCAAGGTCACTATATACAATAAAATTTTAATGTCGACTAAAATTAGATGAGAATATTGTCGATCCCTTTATGTCTGTGTAACAGAATTGTGATCAATAAATTTCTCTCTGTCGAATAAGACCTGTATTTTTACAAGGGGCGCATTTAGCATTAAAATTGATGGAGAGAATCAAAAATGAAAAGAGAAGTATTAACTCTTACTTTATGGTCGATATCAAGAATGGAGGAAAAACTGTCCCGAACCGAGTGGGCCACGAATCCACGAACTCCTGTGTCAGCAGATCGTGGATTCGGGTTCTGATGCAACAGATCGTGGGTTCGTGTCCTGATACAGAAGGTCATTGGTTCGTGTCTTGACACAGGAGGTCGTAAGCTCGTGTCCTGATACAGGAGGTCGTAGGCTCGTGTCCTGACACAGTAGGTCGTGGGCTCGTGTCCTGACACAGTAGGTCGTGGGCTCTTGTCCTGACACAGGTGTTTGTGGGCTCGTGTCCTGACGCAGGTGGTCGTCTTTGACACAGGTGGTGTTGTCCTGACGCAGGTGGTCGTCTTTGACACAGGTGGTGTTGTCCTGACGCAGGTGGTCGTCTTTGACACAGGTGGTGTTGTCCTGACGCAGGTGGTCGTCTTTGACACAGGTGGTGTTGTCCTGACAGGAGTTCGTGGGTTCGTGTCCTGACACAGGAGGTCATGGGTTCGTGTCTTGACACAGAAAGTTGTGAGTTCGTGTCCTACCCGGCCAGGCAGTTTTTCTCAATACTTGATATCGGCGTTAAAATAAGAGTGATACTTTATTGATAGTTGAAAAAAAAAGTTATGCGCTGCAGTGGGGAAGAGTAGGTGTAGATTCCATCGGCGCACTTTTAGGGAGACGATCTATTAGTCCACTTAATTAATGTTCAGCTGTACCTGCGTGAATCCACAGGTTCGCGGGTTTTTACGTCCATACTGAGGTATGCCTCAGACTTGCTGTGCTAAATGTCGTATAGATAGATGAAAAACAAACTAATGTGCATGAGAAGTGGACGGACGACACAGTTTATTTACATCCACACATATATTTATATATTAAAATGTGCTCGATTCCGTGTGCATTAGCTGCGCTGATGATAAGAATTATTTGGCTTTCTAGATGTTCTTTTGGACTTCCTCGAATCAGCTAAAATTTAATCCGAATGCTGCTTTGCTACTGCAAGCATCCATATGATGAAGTGAAAATCTGTACTTTATAGCAATCTCTTTATTGACCTGAAAACTCGGCAAGAGGATAATGTAATCCTTGTCTAAACTACCTGATTCACACAAAACAATACCTTGGTTCACACAGAACCGAACCCTAGTGCACACAGAATGGAATCCTCTCCCTAAGTTTTTTTTGTGAAAGAGCTGCGTCCCCTTGAAGGGCTGACGCGAACCACCTTTTCGTTTGTCAGCCTCACTCAGTCTGAATTTAATTGCTTACGCTCCTCTCCGTGTCACCCGCACTTGAGCTTCCGGCTAGTGACAGAGTAATAAAGAGCTTTTGCTGCTGTTCAGTTCAAAGAATGTTCAGCAAAGCCTAGCACAGCCCGTATAATAACTCATGAGCCACATTCCCATCTCGGCACTTCTGAAAACACAGCCGCAAAAATACAATAATAAAATAAATTAGAGGGACTTGACAAAAGTTGAAATAGTTCTTCAATCACGAATTATATTTGAATTCGATAATGCAGTAGGTTTTATTACACGCTTTAGTCTGTTTGATTCATTTATTAACGAACTACTCTTCATAGACACCGTGTCACAGTTTGTTACTTTGCTTTTCTCCAAAGTAGCTATTTTGAGCAGCGTTTCACTTCCATGCCCCCTTTATATAAATATGGTGTTCAAAAGAAAGAAATTTTTGCCCAAGATATCAGCACATTACAGAGCGTAGGATATAAACAGAATCTATAGGTAATAAACCGCGTTCCTAATTTTAAGAACTGTTCATGAGGCGATACGACGATTGCTACCAATGTCGCAATTTTAGTAACTACATTACTTATCTTCCGTAAAAAGTCGGCCGAAGTTGGAATTCACACATATTACTGTTGATATGATTAAGGCTTTTTTTAGGAAGGAAATCAGTGGTTTATGCCATTAATAAAGATTAGCTTAATGTTTTCTGTTAATGGTCTTTGCTGTTAAAAGTCTGGGAGAGACCTGTAGTTACATTTACGGCTGTGCTCTAAGCCTGAGTTTAATAAGTGATTTTAATAATGATCCATACTTATCGTACTAGTAACTTAGTGGCCACTAATTGACTTTTTGTGAAAATATTAAATACTCTGTCAATTTATTGATAGGTTAATGACGGGTCATTTGATCATGGTATAATTTATAGCGAGGAAAAATATTTATTCTAATGAGGGTTATATGATTTGCGATATCTGCGATGAAATGACAATTAAATCCATTTTCTAGTTAGCGTATAATCTAATGTCTTGCCGCTTCATAGCAACTTAGCAGAGATCAGTTCCAGACGAAGCTGGTTGGTAAGGACATTCTTTTCAAGTTTAGACAGTGAGAAAGTAACTCTTAATTGTGCATATTTCCAATCGAGGAAAATGAAGGTTTCTATTTTGTTCATACTTTGGGCCCTTTATCTTTTGGCACCTTATCGTTGCATTATCTTTCCTGAAATAACGTCTGGTAGCTGCATGGATTATTCTCATTTTTGGTAAATGAATATTATCATCAAATATACTGTATATAGATGATTATTAGTGATTGTCTGAGTTACTCAATGATTGGGGATCACGCAAATTCTAAATACGAATGGTAGGGTTCTTAAAATTTACATCTAGGAGTAATCTGGGCAATCTGTCTTGGGAAAAATCCCATATCTAACCTTCGATGTATTGTTTAGGTCAAATACGGATCATGAACAGGTCAAATCTTGATCTAAGAGTGCTAAAAATTTAAAATTTGTGTTGAGATGTTTTACCCTTGAGCACACTTTTTTCCGCACAATGGCCATAATGCCTACTGTGTGCCTATGGCTAATTTAGCCCATTGTGTGTAAATGGTTTCGGGGTCATAAGTACCCCGAGGGCTCAGAAAAGGTTGTTGGAGGAGACATACTGGACAGAGAGTTAGGAGATAGATGGTTGCCTCCCATCAAGGCCATCCAGCGCATTCCTTAACTGCTTAACATTCTATCAGAAAGACAGCGGCCTTTCCAAGCTCATCGGTGTTCTCTACTGACCGAATGCAGGGTGGGAAGGTTTGCGGGTTTAAAAATTGGTGTCCATTGGTGTTTCGGTTTGTAGATCTCAGAAGCCTTACGAAATTTCTGATCCGGGGGATCCTTTGAGGTCAAAGATCAAACCTCCATCTATAATCATCGGCTACCGATGGACTATCAGCTACACAAATACTTTACCAGCTTGGTACTTGTGGGTATTTCTGATCATAGAACTTCGAAACGTTGTGAAATTTTGGATGCGATGTATTCTTCGCTATTAAAGATGAAATTTCGATATATCGATGCTAGAGAGCTAAACATTGACGCGTAGATCTATTTAGGGTTGTTGACCACAAAATTGTTAAGAAATCTGAGATATGGTGTAGCGTTCAAGTTCAAATAGGATTCGGAATGACGGTCTGGAAATCAAGAGGCGCCGATTGGTTTCTATTATATATATATAACTCATTGCTACTGAGTGACAGAGGTTTACGCTAAATCTAGGTATGGTGAAAAAGTCATAGATCTCTTAAAGTTCACACCTAAGGATAATCTGGGTGGTTGATTTCGGGAAAATCAAATGGAAGTCAAAATTCGCTTACACCGGGATCTATGACTGCTGCAAACATGACAAATTGGTGCCTAGTGGTATTTTGTATCGTAGATCAGAAATTGTATTTAAGTTTGGATCTAGTGGGTCTTTGTAGGACATTCAAATTTCGATTTACTTCAATGAGGAAGGTGAAAATTGATAGATTATTCCGGGTTGTAGGTCTCATAAATGTTAGAATCTGACATGTCCTTGAAGGTCAAATGGAGGTTAAATTTCGTTCAAACCATGAGCTACAAGTTCTAGAAATGTTGAAATTTGTACTAAGAGGTATTCCGGGTCGCAGATCGCAGAAACGTTATGGAATTTCATATCCTTCAGGTTCCTCATGGTCAGAGATCAAATTTCGAAACATGATGGTCGCCTTACCTAATTTTTTAACGCATACAGGGTACGGCTCTCCAGCACATGGGGCTTTAAAGTCTCATCCGACGGACGGCAGTATTTCCAAGCCCATCGTTGTTTCCTTTCTAACCTAAGACAGGGTTGAGCGGATATAAATCTGA
Organism: Ryuthela nishihirai; assembly: GCA_038380435.1. Taxonomy (NCBI): domain Eukaryota; kingdom Metazoa; phylum Arthropoda; class Arachnida; order Araneae; family Heptathelidae; genus Ryuthela; species Ryuthela nishihirai. The sequence goes on from JAWZYU010000004.1 coordinate 97,127,041, forward strand.
ACGCTAGCACAGGTGGGACTCGAACCTGGGAACTGCAGAATACGAGTCTGACACGTTACGAACTCAGTCACCTCAGCCCCACTATGATAGGTAAAACATATTTTTTTCAAACGTAGCGATATGATGTTACTTTCAGTTAAGAATGAATTTCTAAGTGGAACAAGATCGAACACCAGAAAGAAAAAACTTATTCTTCTCCTCTCAGTCAAGTTCAACCGATTAAGTCAGATGTTCCCAATGGGTGCACCACCGATTTTTGGAAGGCGGTTTAAAAATATATGTGACCTTTTTTTTTGAAAGTTTCTCCGTAGAACTGCATTAAAGAGATTATTTTCTAGTTCTTCTTAGATTAACATAATTTTGTAATTTTTATTTCAAACAAGAAAAAACCTTAAAAATTCATGGATCCTGTGATGTTACTTCTTCGTTTGTCGGTCTATTGGGACCACTTAGGACGTCCCCTCGGTTCGATCGCTATACGCGACGGGTGAAAGAGTCTTGCGGAACAAAAATCAAAGATTTTTATCACAACTGCAAGGACTCAATACTGAGGCTCCTCCCCAATAAATTGGTTCAAACTTCAGCCTTTACTTTAAAATAACAAATATTTATTTAACCTTCCAAACATGCTTGATGGACGAGGACATATGCTCAATTACACAGATTACAACAACACCAGCTTACTATGCCTGTTCAGCTGTATTTACAGAGCCCAATGCCGCTATTACCAGTCGGCATTTCCCAGCTTTACAATTTCTCGTCTGCACGCTTTCGAAACTCGACCGGCTCTGCCCTTCTCGTTGTTGCCAACGCTTTCTCTTTCTCTCTCTGCCTGACCATCTGGGGCATCCGCGAGCAGTGGGGTGACCTCCGTCCCCTCTGGGCACTGTTACTTCAATTAACTTTCCAGATGCCGGGACAGAGGGCCTCCCACGTAGCATAAGCCTTGTTGGTGAAATCCAAAATAAATATATAAAGCCTGAACAAAAAAAAATCTAAAAAGGCCTCTATCCTGACACCTCCCTGCCAGAAGTCAGTAGTTAGTCCTGTTAACTGCTGACTAAAAAGTCAAGTTGAATGCTGAAAATCAGAGTTCCTTTTCGCGTTAATCTTAGAGTTCAATGCCACAAAATTCAGAGTTCTAAGTTGCTTTAGGAATTCTGTAAATTCTCTGCGAATTGGCACATCTTTTACACATCTATGTACACTACACTTAAATACAAAAGAACTTCTAGGTTCTGGTGCACTGAGTCTAAATATTCTTTTTGCTTCAAACAAAAAAAACCTGGTGACTAAAGTAGTTGTCCGAAAGTACACAGTTTATAAATTAATTATCTCACTAAAAACTGTCTTTGACGAAGGTATGCCGTACTGGCGGTGTCCATTCGTCCACAGGTGACATCCCATGTGAAAGGCTATGCACACCTTTCGTGACTACCTAGATATCACCTTCCCGTACGTACCCTCTGATTCTACAGGCTGAAAGTCGTCGACATTGGCGTCGGCCTGACCATTTAAATTTGTAAAAGGTGTTAGTATACCCTCCCTTAGACAATTTGGCTCATCGTAGACATCGAGTCTGACAGATTGCTGCACATGTTTGGGCTGGGAGATAGTACGGCGTTGATTGGACGGTCTCCATGGAGCATACATTTCCCTTTTTCTAACTGGAATTCCTCTACCTCTTTCATAGTAACTTCCTCTATTGGCCCACGGCTCGTGAATTTTCCTCCTGAGGTTACCAGTTACAGGCCTTCTCTCCTTCTTTCTAATTAACTTACCATATGCTTCCACACTCAGAAGTACCTCCTTCCGCAGCTTTGCTACTACTGCGCATAGCACTTTAATTTCTCCGCCACTCACAGTGCTATTGTCTGTATCATCAATCAAACTTAAAGGCAGCTCTTTTACCTCTGCCCTTATGGCATCACCAAACGGCCCATGCAACAACAGATGGTCTTTTACCGGGTGCTTTTCTTCGTTCAGCAGCCCCTTTCTGATTACTGTCAGGTCTGCCCCCGAATCCACGACTGCTCTAGCTGTCTTGTCGCCACCTCTGATTCGAACCTCTTTATAATCTACTGGGATACGCATCTTTCCCTGTTCCATTACTCGACTGCTTGGACTTGGCTTTGAAAGTGTCGTAACCCTTCCTATTGTTGCCTCACAAACATCTTCAGAATTCTGATCCAAGGTGCTAACTTGGTGCACCTGAGTTCGACTCTCACGGTCCACAGTTCTCAGTGGGCAATCTTTCATCAAATGTTTGTCAGATCTACATTTATGGCACCTCCTTACCTTTGGGATATTTCTATATTCAGCTAAATTAACTGCCGATTGATACCTTCTGCTCGAGTAATTTCTCTCCGAGTCTATCCTCCGCTGGGGGGAAACAACACGTTCTGCATATTGTCTATGCCTTACCTCTTTAAAAGTTAGGACCTCTTCCATTCCGTTTACACTGGCTAGATGGATTTCTGCCCACGTGGCTATTTCGTCTGCTTTTGCCCATGACTCCGCCTCTTTCTGTACTACATAAGCATGAGTGTCTTGAGGAAGGCTATCACGTAACTTATCCGACACTATTAGGTCCATAAGCTCCTCAAATTTTGTCACCTTCCTACAGCGGACGTAGTAATCCCAGCTATTTCTGAGTCTCGAGGCCAACTGATTATATGACTCGCTCGGTTCTTTAGTGATAGTTTCAAACTTTCTCTTGTACACAGAGGGAGTGAGCTTAAACTGTTTTAATACGGCCTCTTTAACTTTCTTATAATTAACAAAATCCTCTTCACTTAATTTTCGAAAAACGTGATTTGCATATTTACTATCTAAAAAAGAAATGATGACTTTGCCTTGAAACTCCTCTGGTACTTCATATATCTTAAAACCCCTTTCTGCTGTCTCAAAGAGATTTATCACTTCTTCTGGGTTTTTAGGGCTTCCAGCTAACATATTTCCCAATAAATTTATATAATTAGCCAGCCGCGCATCTGCTGGATTACTAGAAACTGCCACCGTTTGCACATCACCCCTCTCCTCGTTTGCATTCCTCATTTGCAGTTCCAGCATTCTATACTCATGCTCTCTCTCCTTTTCCCTTTCTGCCGCCTCTCTCTCTTCCCTTCTCAGCTGCATCTCTAACCTCATCCTTTCTAATTCAAAATTATCTCCCATCCTTTCTTTAGCTCTCTGCTTTCTGGTCCCGCTCTGCAGCATATCCGTATCGTTGTCATTGCCATAATCCCTCAACCCTCTCATGTCTTCCGCAGCATCAGACTCTCTGTCTATTGTCACCTTTTCGCTTCCCCGGTCACTCCCTGAATAACCACCCTGCGCGCTATCCCTCTCTGTGACTGTGTAGCCTCGCCTTAACTCATCCCTTTCCCTATCGCGACCGCTTCTAAGCTCCATTTTAGCTCCTACAGGCCTCTGCCGTATCTAACTACTCGCCCCTAGAGTAAGAGGATACTTACCTCCGATGTGATGACAGGAACTAACCGCCTCGTCAGTCTGCCAACTGAAGCACACAGTCGGAACACTCTTGGTAGTATCAGCCTTGCGCTGGTCAGCTCCCAGTGGATGTTGAACTTTTCCGTCACCTTCACAGCTTTTTCCACAGTTCGAACGTGATGCACGATTCTTCGGGTACCTTCACAGCTATTCTATCGCCTGAAGCACACCGCAGGACACTCTTGACAGTATCAGCCTTGTTCTGGTCAGCTCACAATGGATGTCGGAACTCTTTCGTCACCTTCACCGCTAATTTCACCTCTGTTGCGTACTGGCAGCTGCTCCACTTTGTGATGTTACTCCTTCGTTTGTCGGTCTATTGGGACCACTTAGGACGTCCCCTCAGTTCGATCGCTATACGCGACGGGTGAAAGAGTCTTTCGGAACAAAAATCAAAGATTTTTATCACAACTGCAGGGACTCAATACTGAGGCTCCTCCCCAATAAATTGGTTCAAACTTCAGCCTTTACTTTAAAATAACAAATATTTATTTAACCTTCCAAACATGCTTGATGGACTAGGACATATGCTCAATTACATAGATTACAACAACACCAGCTTACTATGCCTGTTCAGCTGTATTTACAGAGCCCAATGCCGCTATTACCAGTCGGCATTTCCCAGCTTTACAATTTCTCGTCTGCACGCTTTCGAAACTCGACTGGCTCTGCCCTTCTCGTTGTTGCCAACCCTTTCTCTTTCTCTCTCTGCCTGACCATCTGGGGCATCCGCGAGCAGTGGGGTGACCTCCGTCCCCTCTGGGCACTGTTACTTCAATTAACTTTCCAGATGCCGGGACAGAGGGCCTCCCACGTAGCATAAGCCTTGTTGGTGAAATCCAAAATAAATATACAAAGCCTGAACAAAAAAAATCTAAAAAGGCCTCTAGCCTGACAGATCCACTATTTAAATATTCGCAAATATATATACACAATAAACACTTTTTCAATTAGTTTATACAAGAAATTTTGATTTTGATTTCCATTAAGGGAGTGTTAGAAAATAATACTTGATAAAAGGGTCGTTGAGCTGGATAACACTGGGAACCTCTGTATTAAGTGACTGATTGGTAAGCTGACTAATTTTCTATAGGTTGGGTTGGGTTGACTTACCCCGGAGTGGATAACATCAACTAGACTTGGGCACATTAACTAATCAGTTTATTAATTAAGTCATTGCTGTCCATTAACTGACCATCGTTATTAATTAAAAACGCATTGTCGTCCATTAACTTGTAGTCGATATTAATTAACAAGCCATTGAGGCCCATTAACCTCATTATTTTTAATTAATAATCCATTGTTTTCAATTATCGTTAAATAAATTAAAAAAGGTCAGAGAAATTTCTAAACCGCCCTCCAAGGATCGGTGTTGCATCCATTGGGAATCACTGACTTAATTGGTTGAACTTCAGCAGCTCAGAGGAAAAGAATAAGTTTTTTTTCCTGGTGTTCGAAATATGATGCAATTTTCTGCCAATTTAGTATAAATATTAAACTTTAGTTAAAACAAATAAGAGTTTTCTTTAGGTCCTTTCGTACTACAAATATAAGATTATTCCTGAAGATAGAAATCGATCTGGCTTGCACCAATATGAACTCAAATCACGTAATGATTTAAAAGTAGAAAATACTTTCTTTATAAGCCCCTTGCCTATAAGAAATAGCCACTGTTATCCATTAACTGTGGTGGTTGATATTAATTAGCAAGCAATTGCTGTCCATTAACTGGTCATTGTTAAGAATAATATGATATCTCGTTTGTTATTTCCATCTACGTTGTTGTAGTTCACGATTGAAATAATCTTTTGGTTTGTTCTTTTTAGGCGGCATATTTGAAAACCGTAAATTTGTAACGTTTGATAAAGTTTTTGGGAACAACGGGACAAACGATTTGAAATTGGTACCTATAATCAACTTAATGATTGGCTACTATAAAGATGCTTTAAATTCACCATATTTGTGATTATATACTCCTGTTCTGCTTCTAATATACGTAAATATACACTGAGTGATTATTGAATTATGACCACCCATCCTGTGTTATGTCAATCGGACTCTAATTTCGAAGTGCTATGACTTTGAAAAAAGCATTTTATGGGGAAACGTGGCTAAGGGTAAATAAAACATCTCAATCATTTCTTTCTGTGTTACGATTTTCAACTATATTCCTTCAGTATTTAAAGAATTATGGAAGTTTGAACATTTAACAACAGCAAAGATAGACAAAATAATTTATCTTTGACGTTAAATGAAACAAAATAAGAATTATTATTTCAAACCATATCGTAAATAACTCCATATTTTAAACGTGTGTGTAAACAATTCTTTCATTATTCGTTTAATTTGTTGACAAATATTTAGAACACATTGATGCTTTGAAAGGTTAAACCTCTTATACACAGTTGAATACTGAAAGAATATGTTGGAAATTGAGATTTAGATAGATTTCAACGTGACTTTTAAATTATCCTCAACCACATTTTCTAATAAAACGCTTATTTTATTAGTTTTATATTTCCAAAATTAACTTCCCATTGACAAAACATGAGGTATACTGGTCAATTCTATGACAATTGAGTGTATGTATATGTGTATATGTGTGTGTATAGATATATATACACACACATATATATATACACTGAAAGTACAATATATTATACATACTCACCTAAAAACGTGTGGGTCCACATTTTTACCTCATAACAGCGACAGCACATTGCGGCATGGACTCTACCAGGTGTTGGTAATATTTGAGTGGTGTTGCAATCCATGATTCCAGGAAAGCAGTCCATAAAGCAGAGAGAGTTGCCGGTGGTGGATTTCGGGCTCGAATGCATCGCTTCACTTCGTCCCACAGATGCTCAAAAGGGTTCCGATTCGGAGACTGAGAAGGCCATTCGAGAGTTGTGAACTCACTGAAATGCTCCTCCAACCAGTCCTTCGCCAAACGGGATCGATGGGACAGGGCGTTTTATTCTTGAAAGAAGGCATCATGCTGTTCCAAATAGATATCCATGGAGTGGTATAGGTGGTTGGCGAGTACGTCAACATAGCCTTAAGCATTGATGGTTTTTTCAATAGATACAAGGGACCCCAATGTACCAACCTGTAACACCCAAAGTTCATATTACAGTTATACATCCTAATATAAAACGAGTTTATATTTCACTCGGAACATGCTGGCTGTTTTATTTCCGCAAAGAAACAAGCAGAGGTCACCATGCTTTTCACACAATAAAATGTTCTTAAACAATCTTAAAACACTTGACAGTTGAGAGTCCATGACCTAGATTCGTCGGACCAAGTTACCCGTTTTTAGTCTTCCATGGTCCATTGGCGATGTTCCTTCGTCCGTGCATCCTCGTAGCCTGGTGACATGCTCTTAACAAGGGTATTTGATGTGGGGGACTCCTGCCCAGTCGTACCATCATACATAGAATGGAGGGCACTCTGGCCCCTCCGTTCTAATATTACAATACAAGAGAGATGGCGTTAAACTCGAAAGTTAACCACTTGTTAATGGCCACATTTTTCCCGTCAGCTGCAGTTTAGTCTTACCACACAAGGCGATGGCAGCACGCAGAAATCTCTGATTTTCAGCAGTCGCCTATATGGACACCCTATCTTCCTCGCATCGATTATCTGTCAACTTCGACCTCGCTCAGGTCGCTGTGTTTACCCATCATAACATTCGTAGATACGTTATACAGCAGGTAGGTATCTAACTTATTTATAGCCCGCAAGGGTTTCGGTTGGCAGCATTATTGCGGTGGAGAAGGGCAGGTTTGTGTAAGGATTTGGTATGTATAATAAATTATGATTTCAGTATATGTTTGTAAAGGTTGCTACAATTAATCCATATTGTAGATGAGCCTTACGTCACACGTTAAAAATAATTATCGGTGGGCTGAATAGAATAAATCTCTAACAACTGTGAGGGAATAGTTTCTCAACTCCTCTTATTCTTGGAGTGGTTTACTCTGAAGCCCGTCAGACTCGTAATCTGCAGTTCTCAGTTCCAGCTAAGCCAGCATTGAGATTTATCTCCGTAAATATTCCGTCGATCAGTAAGGGACATCAATGGGCTTGGAAAGGCCACCGTCCGTCAGATGGGACGTTAAGCTGTGGCCCCCTGAGCGGAAAAGTCATACTCTGTGCACATTAAGAACACACTGGGTGGCCTAGACGAAAGGTTATCATGTCTCCTGTCCAATGGGTCCCCTCCCCACAGCCTTCTCTGAGCCGTCAGGTGCCCTTGTGACCTAGCCATTTAGCCCAATATGAGCAAGAATTGCGTCTCAGACGTATACAACCCAACCCAACTTCTTGTTCTTGGCAACCTTGTGATCTGGACATTTACTCTGAGCAGTCATAATATACGCATGAAATAAAACACAACGCCCCATTCGCCAATGACATAAACTGTAGTTCTTGAATTTGTAAGATTTTATATGTCTCATTCATTTAAAGCTGAAAGGAACCAAATGTTAATTATACTTCTCACCTTGTACTCGTAATTATGTAATTATTTTATATTAGGGCAATTTTAGTTGGCATAATAACATTTTGCGATAGGAGTTTATCTTAGTTTAGGAAACAGCAAAATATTGCAGTGGTTAATTATGCTAGCCTTAACTGTGGTATTTCTCTCCCACATTCCTAAATCTATTCTCAAAATATCTAAGGACATTTCTGTTTAAACTTATGCAAACTGTGTATGTTGTTATCGCAACTGTATATCTGAGGTGCATTAAGTGTTTGCAAAAATTGAATATCTTATTTACTCCAATACAACAGAAATGTCGTATCACTGTTATGTATCATAATATAAAACGGTTTATATTTCGGTAGAAACATGCTGGTTGCATTATTTCAATAAAGAAACAAGCAGAAATTACCATATTTTTCACATAATAAAATGTTCTGAAACAATCCTAAAACACTTGCAGCTTCTATAATTTTGTTTGTCACACATAGGTTAAACACTAATTAGCAACATTCAATAGCAAAATAAGAAAAAAATCTTATCTGGTAATTCCAAAATCTTTTTATTTTAAATTTCTCTTCCTGGAAGAGTCTGGTTTTGTGTTCAAGAAAATTCGATATTTTCATATAACTGAAATTTGGTTGATGTATTTTAAAGTTAAATATAACCCAAAAGAATCATGTAAAATTCTTGTTTCGTTTTCACTCTTGCGAACATTCTGATTTCCTGTTGTTGTTGTTTTTTTGTCAGCATGTTTTCATGGCCGAAAAGATGATAATGAATTTTCCGAAGGCCGAATCGCACATATTCTTCATTTTGCGATAATGATGAATAAATATTCTAATACATGGTGCATCTTATCCTACACATTAAGCAAGAATCTTTTATTTTATTCTCTAAAGAACACATTTCTTTCCCGCACCAACCCTACGTGATAAAAGCACATCGGTGTCCTCGAAAAAGAAGAAACCCTTCAAACAAGTGGTTAAGCTGTGTTTCATCTATACTAGAGCCAATAACTTCTACACGTTTAATAACGCTTTGAATACTTCGACGAATGGAATTTGACGGTAGACTAAACCGGTTCGAGACCTAATTGTTGAACATCTTTTCCAAATCATATTCCGAGTGTTTTAATCCTTATTACCCAGTTATTTAGCCCATTGTGCAGTTAAAATATTTCCCAGAGTACCTGTCATGTATAAAAAAAAGGGTTGCTTATTAACTAACCACGATTAAGGCATCTATTTTTGTGAATACCATTAATCTGAGGCCTTTGCAGATATGTTATTGCATTAACAATATGTCTGCTAGTATCAGTAGAATCAATTGTCTGAACGAAATAGTGTAGCAGATCAATAGTGTAAAAGCTGTTTTTTACTCGTCTTTAAAAATTAAGCTTTTATTTAATTTCTTAACTGTTTTTACTTGTCTGTTTGTCGACCTTACTTTTCTGTTTGTCGACTTTACATTCATATATTTTGTTTTAAGAGATAAATAAAAAATTATTGTATGGGTGGATAGATATTTACGAAATATTCGGATCTGCGCTTTCCTAATCCTCCAATAGTTTTACTAGTCCATTCTATCAGAAAAAAATTTTGGAAGATGCGCAAAATTTAAACGAATATTACAAAGAATCTACTTATGCAATAAATTGGAATTTTGGTGGTGGAGTGTGAGGATGAGAGGTTTATACTAACAGCAATTATTTGTCCCTTGAATCCCAGGGGTAGAGATGCAATTTTTTTTTTTTGCAAGAGATAAATTAAAAATTATTTTTTTGTTCTATAGGTCTAATAAAATATGACTCTTTGCATTTTCCCATTCAACCATTAATTCGAATTTCTACTGCTAGAGGGTGCAAAATGAAACATTTCATTCTCTTTGAAATAGAACATTCCATATTCGTCAGAGGCGATGTGCACTCTTCTACATATTATTTTTTATTTCATTCATTTGATTAGTTTTATGGTTAATGATTTTTATGTATAATAACAATAATATTTGGTTAATGGTTTTTATGTATAGTAACAATTTGTCATATTTATTCTGAGAAACGAATTTGGTACATAATGAAATTTCAGAAGGAATAATATATGTAAATTCAGTTATTAAGAATAATAGCTATCCATATAACCAGTGATGGATAAAGAATATCAGGGCTCCCATCAATTCATAGGCATATGCTTCCTCCTCAGCTTACAGATATATGATGGAAAATAAATGTTAAAACCTATAATTTGTCATAGTAGATTAAGTTATTAAACCGTATTTAAAATAATTGTACTTTTATTGTAGAAACACGATAAGAGGTTTTTAATGGTCAATCATATCCAGCTTATCTTTGATACAAACCTATATGGCTCTCTCCTTTCTAAGTCTTAGGCCCCTGGCAGAGTCTCGTCTAATTCTTCAATTTAATTCGCCGCTGAATTCGATCCTTTGAATGATGCTTTCGAACATATACAGCAAGACGGGCGAGAAATGTCAAAATATCCAGTAGGATCTGACTTCAGCTGCTCTCGGTGAGCAACTTAACCTTAAAATTCATATTCATCTTAGCATTCCAGAAGCTCTCTCAGAAGTAGAGATTCTTGATACTGCAAGAGTCCTCTTACCAGCGAACTGGGGAACTACTCGAACCTGGGAAATGCAGATAAAGAGACTGGCGTACTATCGAATAAGCCAATCCGGGACTCAGTTGCTTTCAAACATACACAAAAAGGGAGAAATGTCAAAAGATTCAGTAGAATAAAATAACGTGTAAAGTTTTGACACAAGGGTCGCGGGCCGCACAAAAAGCAATGGCAGGGTTGTGTGCTACTGATTTAAACAGAGATTAGATAGACTTTAGTTTCCCTTCAGCCTCAACCTCATGGGAAGTTTATTATTCAAGATACTAGGAATCTATATAATAAAAGGAAGTATCTGTCTGTCTGTGGCAGCCATAAGATTGCAGTGCCAAATTTCAGGTCGAAAGTCCAAAAGGGGTTTTGCTAGAAAAAAAAATATTTACCATGCTATTCGTACGGGAAATGAGAATCGCTGTCAAATTTACTGTTGCCATTTCGCTCCCTAACTGTGAAAATAAAGTGTTAAAATAGCATTTAAATCCTCTGTTACAAATCTGATGCCGTTGCCAGATTCCCCACATTTCCAAAAGCACTATTTAGGCGTTCCATTGCAGCTAAGGACCTGATTTTCTAACCAAAATGGGGTCGGGCACGGGGAACCCGCCTGCGAAATTTGGGACCTTTCGGTGAAGTACGTCGGGAATTACAGAATGCCAAAATCTGACGAAATAAAAATATCTTGATCATTTACCGCGTGCGCGCCGAATCAGCAATGACCTTTGCAACAGCGGAAAATTCTTCGTGTTCAAATTGTCATAAAATGTCTTCGTGTTCAAATTGTCATAAAATGTCTTCGTGTTCAAATGGTCATAAAATGTCTTCGTGTTCAAATTGTCATAAAATGTCTTCGTGTTCAAAATCTCATAAAATGTTTAATACTCACAAAACTAACCATTAGTGCACGAAACAACAAAATATGCAGATTAAAAGTGATACACGAGCTGTCATAATTTGTGTAGAAACGAAGCCAACGGGCCAAGTGAGAATCTGATTTTTAAACCAATCACCGGGCCACACGGGGGACGCTGTGTATGAAATTTCGACCGTGCGGACGAATATCACGGGAGCCATAGGGTGGCAAAATCTGTGGTAACGGAAATAAAAATCTCGATAGCTTACGCAGAAACTAAGCCACGGGCTATGAGAGAGCTCGCTGACGTCGACAACGATCCAAGTCAACACTAGGCAAAATATTTTCCTATTGAAAATCTGTGCTAAAATGTCGGGGGTAGATACTTACAAAATTTACCTTTGGTGCAGTGAAAAGAAGAAAATACGGGTTAAAAGTGACACTCGGGCAGCGTCGGGTACGTTCAGCTAGTAAAAAATAAATTAATAAGTTGTTCAGAAATTTGAGATTTATTTAACATGATCGTAACATGGGAATTAGGAATGACTCTGTATAACGGTGGCCGAGTGGTAATGCGCTTCTTTACTGAAAAAAAAACCTGCGTTCGAGCCTCGAATAAGGTAAAAAAAAAATTCTGTGTTATCTTTCTGTTGATGCGAATAAAAGCGTTGTATTTATGCTAAGGTCTCGTTTTCTTCGCAGCCTTCTCTATGATGTAGTATACTGACAGGATCCAGATGATGTCGAGCCTCCGTTGCAAGCGGTTTGATATCTGAAGTTCTAAGATTCATAGTTACTTCAAGATTTTCTGCGTTTGCTTGTTCCGTGGCCTTGTTGGGCAAGTACAAACCGATGCCTACGCTTCTTGAATCAGACTCTAAGTGACTTCAGGGGAGAAACATCCTGCACTTCTTTTCAAAGAAAACGCATTGGGTAGAATGAATGGAAGGCTATCGTATACCTTTAGCGACTAGACTCGATATTTTTTACCGCATGTTTGTCTTATTTTCATAACAAAAAAAACAGTTGTCAGAAATGAAATCCTTAGCTAATTTGACGGTTCATTAAGAAGTTAGAAAATCAGGCTCTTATCAGAAATATTTTCCTGGGTATGAAGGAAGAAGATGGTAAAATTAATTGCGGCGAAGGTAGAAGTAAAAAAGAAACTGATATAAGTATTTTTTACTAGGAAAAAGATTTATAATTTGCACTTAATACTGAAGAAGAAAAAAAATCGATATTCACGAAAATAATTTTTTTTTTTAATTTCCCATTTTTTACACACAGCTAGAATTTCAGGGAGGGTAAGAGTGTATTTTTCTACTGGCTATGTGTCTGTGAAATATTATTCACGATAAAAATCCAATAACCACATTTGAGTACCATTACTGTCTTTTGAGATAGATGAGAGCATTTTATCTCTTGGTTAGGTTGTCGTTCTCGTTATATATTATGGTGAAGGGTTAGTTGGGGGTAAAGTATTGCGTTATGAACTATTTATGTAAGTGTTACTTTTAGCAATTTTACTGCGCTTATATATATATCTATGTCTCCATCTATTTCTTTTTACGCTACATAATTAATAAGACAAATGATGCGTTTGTTTTAATGGCCGTTATACTTAAAATAGAATCGAGGGACTGTTAAAGATGTTTTATAGATTGACATTAAAATAACGCCTTAAATCCAAATTGCGTGAAAAAAGTTATTTAATTTGTGAAGAGGAGAAGGAACACATTATATTTCTTCGGAAATTTATGATTCATAAACCATTGAGTACGCATGAAGGCATTTTTCTTCAGTGTAGCAGAGACAATGCTGGCATTTTCTAGAATTCTTCAGCCACTAAATCAAATATTACTGATTATCAAGGGAGGGGTGATTGTCGGGAGAGATGATATTTGAAATATGGTGTTTTCTTTCCATACTGAAGAACATGGTGAACAGGTTGAAGTACTCCAAGAGTAGTTACTTGCTTAAATAAAGTAAAAATAATCCATTGTAGTTTTCGGAAGATTATAAAAAAAACTAATTTCCTTTTATTAACCAGTTGTGTCCAAACATTGTGTCTCACTCGTTACCAGTTGAAATATCCAAACATCAGAATAGCCGTTAGCGATATCGCAATTTATTCCCATTATAGTGGCGGTATTGGTTCAGTTGATAGTACGCCAGGCTCTTAGTATGCGGCTCTCAGATTCGAGTTCCAACTCTGCCAGCGACAAAGGGAAACTGATGGGATTAGAAAGGTCGCCGTCCGTCGAATGGAATGATAAGCCATGGATTGGTGCAGGAGAGTTTACCAGATCAGCTGAATACACCTGTATCTGTCTCCTAATATCTGTCAATGGATCCACTTTTCCTAATTTTCTCTGAGCATTTGGGGTCCTTGTGGCCTGGTTATTTAGCCTATTGTGTCAGCAAAAGTGCCGTAAAACAACCTTACCCTAATTTCGATTATAACCGAAAGAAGACGCACGTGAGATTATGGTCTATTTTATAATAATAAACTATAATTCATTTGGCAAAAATAAAATCGTTTAGACTAGATTTAAAACACTCAATTTAAAATAGGTGCTTTTCCTTAGCACTTGCCAAAAATTAAACTTTCTTCAACGTGATTTACACAAACAGATTTTATGAGTCTTATTTAAGTAAACATTTAGTTTTTTTCTAACATTAAAACATTTTCTTCAATTGTGAACCTCAAAGCCGTAAATTTTCCACTAGTTCCAGCTACATAACTATTCAGCCAGTCATCAATCCAGAGTCATTATTTAATATTTCTAGTGAGATATTCTAATTAACTACTTCTGAAGTAACATCAACAGAGAATTCCGAAATATTATAAAGTAATACTTCATCAAGTACTGAAACGATTTATGTACTAATATAAGTGTAAATAATAGCAACACAAAAGTCACATCCTTTAAAAATATGTGATATTTAAAATAACGCCTTCTATAACCTTTAAAAATATATATTATTTAAAATAACGCCTTCTATAAACTAAGCGCTTCAAAGTTATTGCTCAAGGCCTTATTTTGAATATATATTTCATAAATGTAACCGTATAGAAACGTGCGTTAACTATACGGTTACATTTATGAAACATATTCTCCCTATTACAACTTGAAAAAAGAAAATGAGAAAAAACAAGATTGAAACGGAAGAAACAAAGAATTGATGAATTTTTTTAGTCCAAGACACGCAGGTAGAAGAAAATGTGGAGGCTCTGTTAATTAGGATCATTACATGCTCTGTTACCCTCAGCCACGAGAAACATTGGTGGATCTTATTACGCTTAGGAATTTACCAAAAATAAACGAACCACGGGTATTAATCTTTGTTGTAATAGGAATTATGTTTACAACGCCGGAAGTTTCATACTTTTTATTTTTCCCTAGTAGCATAGAGACTGGATGTTGGCCAACAGTATAGCACAAAACTTTTTGGATGCAGTATAATGTATTTCTAGGATTCAGGCTTAAATTAAGGTAATCAGAGAGAAAATTTACAAGGCTGAAAGATCTTAAGGTCATATGTATACAACATCACGAAACAGTTCTTTACCTTTGATGAACCATTTATTCCATCAAGTTGTTCTTTCGAAAATAAACTACTTTTTTCTCCCTATTTGACTCATAAAACGACTTATTTTTTACTTTTGCCAACTTCACAATTAATTTATAATTACTTTATAATTAAAATTCAGCAGTGCTTTAAATTGGATTTCCCTTCAGAGGTACAAAGCGAAATAAATTAGCAACTAGCAACTTTGTTTTATGTTGCGTTATACTTTTGTAGTTTTCGGCAAAGCTTTGAAGCGCTTAGTTTATGTAGATTAAATTGAGGAGAGATTAACATCGCATATGCATAATAAGTTAACAGGAAAAAGATAACTAGGAATTCAAGTCACGCTCCAGCAATCCTGAAAGGGTGAATGATTTAAGCATATGACTCACCATGTATAATTTGATATGCACTCACAGATTAACGGAAACAAGTTAATGACTGAACAAATGGAAACAGATGATGGGAACTTCAAAGTGTTTAAAGAGCGTGTCATGCGACGGGAACAGTTAGTACAGGGCCAGCATCTCAATCTGAATTCTACACATCCGAATCACAGCTTGTACAGCATTTAAGTTTCTCCTCCTTGTTCAGTCCCTATCGCTATAGGCTAACAAAAGGGTAGCATTCCGTCAGTTAAAATAGAAATCTCTGCACTCCTTTAAGATATACCAAGTTCGTCTCCTAACTCAGTAATGGATATAAGTATATTGGTGTAACTGCGCAAATCCACGCAAGTTACACTTCCCCCTTACAGAAAGAAAATATTTATTTTTGTTTTAATAGATAGAAATAAAATAACAAAGTGTGAAAATCCAGTTCTCTCACAGTTTTCATTTTTATGAAAAATTTGAGTTACGATAAAATATTGATACAAATTGGTAATCTAGAAAACTGAAAATTTTGCTTTAGCACGTCGTGTTCATGTGCTTGGGAGGCCTTTGTGTTTATACTGTTTCTCAAATTATGCAAAACAAAAAACAGAACTGTTTTACGGAGTAATCATTTTTATCTTATTAAAGAAACAAAGGCCTTGAGCAATAACTCAATTCCTTCCTTACAAAGAAACAATGCCTTGAAGAGAAAGGTAATTCCTTCCTAGTAAAGAAACAATGCCTTAAGTAGAAAGATAATTTCTCCCTACTAAAGAAACAGTGTCTTGAGGACAAAGACAATTCCGTCTTAAAAAATAAACAATGCCTTTAGGAGTAAGACAATTGGGGTTAACAGTCAAACCCGGGTTAACAGTCATACCCCATAAAAGAGTTGATTCGTTGCAACGTCGTTAACACATTATAATCATACCCCACTGTAACACTGTTAGGCAGTTATGCAATTCGGATATCGGAATATCGTCGACCGACGACGATCCAAACTGGTGCCAAACAAGTACCTTATACACCGGCGTGAATGATTGTTGAGTGTGTGCATAAACATTGCTGTTTTTGTATTCATTTTGCACTATTAACACTTCTTACTCTATGTTAGACCTGGACAAATGCTTTAGCTGAAGGACAGCATAGAAAATTGAAATGGAAATAAATAATCAATAAAGTTTGTATAACCAATGTAAAAAAAGCCCAAAGTGAAACATGTACAATATAATTTTATTAAAATTAATTATTTTAATGGGAACTCCCTTCCTCGAAGTTGAATTTGTCCTCTATACGTTATTCTTCTCTTTTATAAATTTAATTTTTTAATTGTCACCAGTAGCTGGAGAGCCGCACAGAAAGAGGAGGCGGGCAGTAGTCGCTCACGCATGCTCTATGTGATAAACATTTATTATTTGTATATTTATATATATAATTCGCTAATATACGTCTCTTTTCATGTATCATTCAGTTCTATCGCTAGCTTTACTCATATAAGCAGCAAAAACTCCTGAAATGGCCACTCCAATTAACATAGAAATAATCATTCTATGAGTAATGGAATTTATTCCATTAATTCAATGTTCGTTCACATAAGCAAACGTTCTAGTTCTTTAAGGAAGACATTGTTCAGTTTCACATTTGAAATGTTCAAATGCATGTTGCATTTGTTTTAAATGTTCAAATGCATGTTGCATTTGTTTTAAATGTTCAAATGCATGTTGCATTTGTTTTAAATGTTCAAATGCATGTTGCATTTTTATATGTTTGTTTAGTTACATGTTTTAAAGTTCTACATATTTTAAAACGTTTGTATGTAATTTTATTATCATATCTGTGTGAAGTCTATTTCAAGATCTATTGTAAACTTTACGGTTTAAATATTGGTCTCCCAAAAACCCAATTTCCCTTTCATAATATTGCTTTTATGTTATTGCCCTTGTAATATTGATTCGCATAACGGCGTGTTTTCTTGAAACCAATTTTAATGATTTTTACAGTTCAGTATTTTTATTTCTATAGTAGAAATTTCAGAATAATTTATTACAAATCTGGAACTAGATACGTAAAAAAATCCCCGATATTTAATAAAATAATTCTAACAATGTAGAAAGATGCTGAAAAATAAATTAAGAAAATATTTGCTGCCTTGCAGTTATTAAAAATAATGATTTCAATTCTTAATGCAAGACAATTTTGTTGTTTTTTTTATCTTAATAATTTTGATTTGTTTTCTTACTGAAACTTAATTCGGTGACATTTGCAAATTAAAATTCTTTTCTGCCGACGTCATCCAGATTGCAGTGCTTCCGTCACTATAAAGGGACAACTTTCTGAATTCCAAAATAATTACTTTTGTATTTTGGCTTCGCGTTGTAACGTGTCTGAAGGGTCCATTCTTCAAAAGAGAATACAAAAGGAAAGTTTAAACAACGAAATGATGGAAATTGTTTCCAAAGTGAAAACCTTTCTTTTCGTTGAACGAACACACATTTGTGTGCATACCAGATTAAGTTAGCTGAAGATAACACAGAACAAAAAGAAAGATTATTTTATATTTGGATGAAGCTCTTTCAGAAAAAGGCTGAGATTGGAGTTAAAAAGAAAATAGTAAAATCTGAGGCGTGTGAATATTTGCTCATAAAGAAATGGTTCGTCTGATGGAATTTCTAAATGTCATAATCTTGCGCGGAGTCCGCACGTGGTTCTGTTCAGAACACAAAGAGTAGAAATGAAATCGCAGCTTTAGTCTTCTTATTTTAGTTTTCTAAACTTCAACTTTTCTAAAAATCATTTAGGCTAAAAGAAAGATGTCCCCTTTACAGAGAGTGGCTTGTATTCGTAACAGCAAATTTTCCTCTCCGTTTAGTAATTTCACTACACGAATTGGAACATTACCAATTATCAAGACCAGGTTAGTTGATAACGATGAGGACAAAAAAGATATTGTAAATTGCTTTTCAGGAAAAAACATCTTAGGAAACTTTGTTACATGGAATTTGCTTTGAAAAAACAAAATCAGCGCAAAATGTGAAATAAAATTATTTGGATTTCAGGAATTTGCTTGAAAAAACAATATCTGCACAAAGTGTGAAATAAAATTCTTTAATACTTTTGAAGTGGCTAGAATCAAACACCATATTGTTAACACCATAACAGTAACACTAAACGAAATTTCTGGATGTTCTGAATATGATTTAAAAATAACACAACTGTTGTTGTTTTACCCTTATTTTGAACACAATAGGGTGAATGACCAAGACAAAAGAAACTAAACTATTCCGAACTGTAGTGGATTTCACATCTACTGGACAGCCCTGACACTTCAATCCCATTTCATAAGTGAAATCCAATTCCATTCATCATAAGTGAAATAAAAATCACTTATGATTTTTATTTCACTTATGATTTTGTCCGTTACATGTATATAATAAGTATATAATAAGTATTGTAGGGTATAGTCCTGAGATTGTTGTAGGGTGAAATCAAAAATATTTATACAAAACAGAGCTATGTAGAAAAGGTGATGTAGAGGTGCGTCTCACCCTGGCTCCTAGAGTGAGCGAGGAGCCCTGATTGGATAAATTTCTTTTATTCAAAATAATATGTATCTAATGAAAGCTAATGGAAAGGACGTTTTATGAAAAATTTTAATTTGATCTTCTTACTTGGTACAGAAAGAGTAATGTTTATTATGTCAGTGTAAATTATCGTTCCATTATTTTTGCCACTATATAATCAGCCATTCTAGGGTTGCATCTGCTGAGTATTTCTTATTAAAGATCTCTCGGTGATCGCATAATTTATATTCAGTGATCTCAATTTAGCAATGGTGAAGAATTTATGGAAGCAATTAAGAGAATGAGACTATGAAATAACTTATCTAGGATCATATAAATCAGTTTTTGCTTTAGCTATCAATCACTTATCAATTAACGATCTTTGCGATTACTGTTTCATTAATCTTTGAGATCATTAGTTTATTGCAAGTACTGATAGCTGAATCCAGGCCCAGAAAAACAATAAAAGGGACGGGTGGGAAATAAGATACTAGATTTCCATTGCAGTGGAACATTTTCCCCTTCATTTTAGAGGATTCTAAAAAAATTCTTGAAAAATGTGTGAAATACAGTAAACCCTCGATTTAACGGCCATCGATTTAACGGACTTCGGATTTAACGGACAAATCATTTCAGCAAATAGCGGACTTCTGCTGAAACAATCGTTGAGTCCGTTATTTGCAAATGAGTCCAGATAATATTCTATACTTCCCCGTTTGTAGTCACAGTCCGTAACGTCACATTACAGCAGTGTCTTTCTTCTTTCTGTGCGTAAGTGTCGTCTCGCGTCCACGATAATTTTTTTGAACGAGTGTCACTCTGTGTGTAAAGCATTGATCTTGCATCCAATTATTTTGACCTTTATTCGTGTTAGGGTTTGCGATATTTATAATAAAAAGTTGAAATTTCAATCAATTATGATTTCAAAGGTAGTCTGACTTCAGATATTATGTCACTCCATTATATCAAGGAATTATAATTAGAAAGACACATTAAAAGTTAAAGAGTACAGTCACGCAAAAAAATATGCGAACACTATGGTTGATTACAGAATTCAGAAATAATATCTGGCAACGATTTTTTAGAAATTAGTGAATGGCAACCTTCGTGTTCGTGTAATCGTTACCAGATATTTTTTTCTGAATTATGTAATCAACCATAGTGTTCGGATATTTTTTTGAGCAGCTGTACACCAGATCACAGTGGTTGTGCCACCTTACTTATTAATGTAATTACACTGTAAAACAAATTAAAACTTTTTTTCGATAACGTGACCGAAATAAATTGTTTCTTACTAAATCGGGTACGCTGATCATGAAAATGATATAAAAATTTGTAACACGCACAGTTTTTTTGTTATCATTTAGTTTGTGTTTGCGTTCAACATATATGATTTTATACACATCACCGTTGTTAATTTTGGAAGATACTCATGTAAATATATTTGGAAATGCGCTGAAGGCATAAGAATAGATTATCTTTGACAATATAAAAAAACACTAAGGCTCTAATTTTTTTAAGAGACAGTTATTGTTTTCTTTTTTTTCTCAATAGTATCATCTTTTCTTTGTAAAAACCAACGGTAGTAGCCCATCATTCCCAGGATACCACCTTCCTTGATAGCGATACATCTCGGTGAAATCTTTCACCTTGTTCATCGTTACAACACCCACGATATATGGGAAGAAGTCTAGATGAGAATGTATAAAGTGCATTTTGAGTGATATTTGGCATCCTAAAGGTAACAGTTACTCCATAAAATGTTGGTAGTTCTTTTCTTTTTTATTCTAAAGAAATCATTGAACTACTGTTTTAAGGGATTTCCACGCTGTTGCTTTCCAAAGTTACATCATGGAAAAGTTATCGTATTTGCAGACTAACAAAGATGCTTTTTTGCTTTTCATACTCAGTTTTGGGTTGGGTTGTTTTACCTCTGAGCGGCACTTTTTTGCACACCATGGGCTAAATGGCCAGGTCACATGGACCCCGAAGGCTCAGAGAAGGTTGGGGGAGGGGACCCACTGGAACAGCTGTTGGGAAACAGATGGTAGCCTCCCGTCAAGGCCATCCAGCGTGTTCTTTAACGTGCACAGGGTATAGCTCTCCCGCACACGGAGCCACGGTTTAACGTCCCATCCGACGAACGGCGGCCTTTCCAAGCCCATCGGTGTCCCCTACTGACCGTGGGCAGGGCGGGGAATTTTTGCGGAGATAAATCTCAACGCTGACCCAGCTGGGACTCGAACCTGGGAACTACAGATTACGAGCCTGGCGCGCTACCGACTGAGCCACCCCCTCCCCCTCAGTTTTGGAAATTGTCCTCTTCAGCAAGCAAAACCATTTTACTTTTGTCCAAAGCTTTTATAAAGTTCTTTATAAGGCCTAGATTTTTTGGGTGGTGGAGGAAGAAGCATTGACTCAGGATATATTAATGATATGCATTTAACATTATGTATTCCAGAAACAAAGTTTTTTCTTGCTGCCCAGGCCTTTACAACATAGTGTTGCTGCGTTGCTCGACTATCCCATAAGCAAAGAAAACAGCAATACTTCGTTATCCACTGCGCAATCCAAGTAACAGTTCGACTACCTTTTAATCACCACATGCCGACAGTGTTAATTTTAATTTATTGCAATCAGTATGGCAGACCTGCTGTCATAGGTTTCCTTCATAGCAACCGAATGCACCACACGTATTGAGGGTTCCATTGCGCAACAGAACAGTCTTTAAGCTTACTTTGGAAAATCTATAAATAGCCTCCATTCTTCAGGTTTGTGAGGAAATTCTAATTCTTCCATCAGACCATTTATGACCAGGCACACACAGAGGAACCCTGCGTGACATAAAAATGTAAAAGTTTTAAAAGTTTCTCATTTCTCTTTTTCAATACAGAAATCCTCGCATCTGTAGCCAGCAAATTCCATTCTTACAGCCTGAATCCCAAATCTTCTGCTTCTTGTTTTGAGAGGTTTAGGTCACGTACTAGATCATTAAGCTCAGTTTGCTGAATTAGATTAAGTTCTTTACTATGTTTGGAGTGTAACTTGAATCAGAAGAAGTGACTGGATCCTCCAAGCAGTATTTCTTTTCTTTACTGGGAATATTGAGATCTTTCCAGTTTGCTGTTGGAACAGGAAAAGGGATATCTCCATGTAGCATTAGTTTCATTGGAGATGGGATGACTAGATATTGTAATTTATTTTTACTTTACTTTGAGTACCCTCAATGTTTTAAGACAGAAACAATCCTTAAGATGACTGGTTGGTTTATGCCAGATCATCGTTTCATCTATTCTATCAAATTTGCATAGCATGTTATGCAGCATACATGTGGTGCCCATATTTGTCGTGATCTCCCAAGTGACAATCAAAATACAAATGATAGACTACTGTTTTATTGCGTCGGAGTTGTAATTTTCCTGTAATTTGTTCACATATGTAACAAAAAATGACCTGACGAATTTGCACAGTCACGACGCCTCACCATTTCTGTCTTTAGATCACAAATTCGCAGAAAATCAAACGCACTTAGAAAAAACGATCAGTCCCTAACGAATACAGATGGCAACTAATCACTAAAGCAATCACACCGAAACAGACGACGCCCCGTAGGCGACGGGATATTTGGAAAAAGAGGGTATACCATGTTTTGTTCGCATAAAATCATAGACGACACACTTGGTCTCTTACCGTTTTCCAAACCTGCCTGACAAATGCTGACTTACAGCATATTACAAAGTGTCGCTTTTTACCGCCAACAACGTTTATTTTCCAAGTATTCATGACAAATGATCATTGTTTTCTTTTCCGTTTTTGTGACGTAATGTAAAATATTTGAAGTCCAGATCTGTAATTACCTTGTCAGGATTATTGCAAAATGATAATTTTATTCATGTTACCGAAACTTGTTGACTAGTGTTATTAATGACTTTCAGTTCTTATGTAAATACATAATTAAGGTTTGTGAATCTATCACTATTCCTTGTAAAATCAGTAAAAATAATAAAAAAGTTCATAATGGTTATTATAAATCTATAATCTAGATGTATTAATATCCCATTCACTACTTATCAAATATTAGGATTTAACCGATATTCCGATTTAACGAATACACATTCCCCTCAATTAGTACGTTAAATCGATGATTGTTGTATGAAAAAGTTTAATTTTAATAA
Organism: Ryuthela nishihirai; assembly: GCA_038380435.1. NCBI lineage: Eukaryota > Metazoa > Arthropoda > Arachnida > Araneae > Heptathelidae > Ryuthela > Ryuthela nishihirai. The sequence goes on from JAWZYU010000004.1 coordinate 97,150,211, forward strand.
ATTTTGGCTTTCCTTCTCTTACTAGAAACTCCTAAAGGTTGCCTTAGCCATGGCCTATCAGCCCTCGCTCAATCAACCAATGATCAATAAGAATGCCAATGCGTTAAATAAAAGTCTCATTTTCTGAATTGATACCATACATCCTTCGTCCAGAGCAGTATGTGCCTAGGGCTTAAAAAATTAAAAGCCTATGGAAAAATGTTTTGGCCACTTTTTTTTTTCATTTGCATAATAAAACTGTATATCAAATCCTCTTCCTGAATAGTACTTAACTAAGCTGTTAAGGCCTGTTACAAACCCTTTTTTTAATTTATTTTAGGAAAAATTTATTTTAAATAATTTTGATCATTCCATGTACGAATCGAAATATATACCACCCCCCACAATAGCAAAGCTATTTTAGCTGTTTCTAAACTTAAACTACATAAATCCCCAGGGGTAGATTAAATTACTACGGAAATGCTTAGAGCTGAGAATGTTTCGGCTACCACATGGATGATTGAAATTTTGAATATCTTTTATGATAAAGGCATGGTTCGTAAGGATTCTATAAGAGCTATTGTTATTCCTATTTTTAAAAAAGGTGATCGTAGTTCTTGTAATAACTATGGGGGAATCAGCCTACTTTCTGTTCCTAGTAAAGTTTTTTGCATGATTTTGCTTAACAGACTTAAGAATCTGGTTGACAGTCAATTGCGTGTAGGGCATGTGTAGAATAGATATTTTCACTCAGAAAGTATTTCACTGAGAAATGTTTAGAATTTCAGAAACCTTTTGTTCTAACAGTATAATATCATAATCATAATCAGCTCAAGTTAAACAAAGCGAATTCAGCAGTCACGAAATCATCATTTTCGTTTAAAAGAAAATTGTATTTATTTTGAACAATTTTTTAACAAAAGCCAATATAACATCTGATTTATTATAATGCCTACAGTTCTAAAGTTTATTATATTCCTTTAAGTTACATATACAAACCTCATCTTCCTTTATCCATATCTCAGTCAATATAAGAATATCAACTCGACAACTCATATAAATCAATAATTGCTTCAATAGACTCAATCAATATTATCAACTCAATCAAGTTATTACATTTCGTACATTAATATTAAGGATACCTAATGATTCACTGTTGGAATCAAATTGAGAAACTTTTAATCATCGAAAATTATAGCGTTACAAGTATTTTTTTCATTTAATTTATATTGTAAGATGAACGCATAAGTAACCTTAGATGGTTAATAATAATAATAAATAGCATTTTAAAATATTTTGCGACGTTGGCACTGGATCCAGAAAATATTATCTTATTTCTCTAATTTCGGAACGCGAGCTCGAAAAGGTTCACCAGTTGATGGTGAACTGCTATATGATCAGTGCTCTATGATATACGAATGATCTATGACATCACTGTTCTATGATATACGAAATTCGCACGCTGAAGTTATTTTGGCTGTTTAAATTAAAATTGCATAACTATCCAAGGGATAGATAAAATTACTATTGAAATGCTTAATGCTGAGGACGTTTGTGTTGTCACATGATTGATGGAAATTTTGAATATTTTTTATGATAAAGATGTTGTTCCAAATGATTATCAGAGCTATTATTATCCTTATTTTTTAAAAAGGTGATTGTAGTACTTGTGATAATTTGTCTACCTTCTGTCCCATGTACAGTTTTGTTGCATGATTGGGCTTAATAGAATTAAGAATTTAGTTGATGGGCAACTAATGATGAACAGTGTGTTCAGAAGTGGTAGGGGATGTATTAATGAGATTTTTTCACTTAGGCTGATTGTTGAGAAATGTTTAGAGTTTCCGTAACCTGTGGTTACTAGCTTTAAATATTCCAAAAAGGCTTTTGACCCTGTTGATCAACTAAATTTGTTGTTGATTATTAAATCCTATTGAATACCTGACATTATAGACATAATATTTAGTTAGCATAATGAAAGCCATCTATAATAACACTAAATCGTGTGTGAGAGTTGTTAAGGCTTGTAGTGATTGGTTTAGCATTTGAGGTGGAGTTAGACAAGGATGCATTTCTTCTCCTTTTCTGTTTAGTTTGGTTATTGATCATGTTATACGTAATTCTTTGCAGGGAAAAGATTTTGGGGTTAAATGGTATATAGATTTCAAACTTTCTGATTTAGATTATATGGATGATCTGGTCTTGTTGGCTAATGATGTTGATGAAATGACTTCTTTCATTAGGGCTTTTGATGAAGTTGTTAATAGAGTAGGTTTTAGTGATAAACAGTGAGAGAACTAAAGTGCTAAAGATTGGTCATGCAGATGGTGCTTCAGTTGCTTTGAATGGTTGCACCCTTGAAAAAGTGTCTCATTGTAATTATCTGTGGAATTCTTTATTAACAGATACTGGTAATGTACGATGCGAGATAGCGAGAAGAATAGTACTGAGGCTAGAAACTTTAAGACTCTTTGAAGAGTGTGGTAAAATAGACATATAGAGCTTAATTTTAGTCTTTAGGTACATAATAGTTTCATTCTTTCTAGGGTTAGTAATGGTAGTGAAACTTCGATCCTTTTTAAAGCAAGATAACAGAAAACTTGATGTCTTTTATTATAGATGCTTATGCAGTAACTTGGTATTAGGTGGTTTGACTTTGTAAGCATTGATGAAAGTTATGCAAAGGAGTAAACCTCCTTTGAGCAGCTCATTGTATAAATAGAGACTGCGTTGGTTTGGCCATGTTGCCCGTATTTGTATAAATAGAGACTGCGTTGGTTTGGCCATATTGCCCGTATTTGTATAAATAGAGACTGCGTTGGTTTGGCCATGTTGCCCGTATTTGTATAAATATAGACTGCGTTGATTTGGCCATGTTGCCCATATTCATAGCTGCAGATTAGCGAATAGGTTTTGAACAGCTTGCCTACAATCCTCAGGCAAGGGAGGAGACCTATGATGCGATGGACAGACAATGTTAAACAGGACCTAGCTAGAGTTGAGCTACAGTGGACAAATGCAGCAACTGTAGCTCAGGATAGACATGTCTGGAGAATAAAATTGCACTGTTAGATCTCCGTGGCCCATGGTTGTCTGATGTTTTTGCATGCATGTATATATGCATTGAAAATATTTCTGTTAAAGGGAAAAGTTTGCTTTGCGCTCATACCACCATATAAACAACTCGTGTGTGAAGTAAAATAAATGTTGATTTCGTCCTTAATTTTATATTTATTTTTAAGAATTATGTATTCTAAGCACCAAATAAGTTGAAATAAAAAATGGTTCTTGAAGTTATTGTATGAGAGCTTGAAGGCCATTTGTCTTCCAGATATAATTATACTAAACATAAATAATTCGAAAACAACACTGAGAAATATCTGCTTAAAATATTAACTTGAGTTTCTCAAAATTTCTGTTTTGTAAGAAATAAATTATGAATATCCCGAATATGTGCTTTTTGACTCCCTAAAGGAATGATTTACTAATATTTGTTTAAAACTATAGCCTATTCATTTCTTTTCGAATGAATTCATATTTGAACATCCAACGAAAACTATTGTTTAAAATATCGCTAAAATATTACTTGCTTTTCTTTAAACTTTTCTGATTTCACACCAGAATCTATTCCGTATTTAATTACATTTTGTTTACAGAAATAAACTTGGTAAGTTTTTAGTAACTCTGTAAAAAATATTGGTTTGTAAAAATTAATCTACAGAAATTTATTATAGAATTTTACTAACTTTGAGCGAAGTATGTATATTATTTAAATAGACTTTAGAAACAAATCAAACTCCGTATAACATACTATACACAAGCAAGAGCTGGCAAACGCAAACTTTAATGGAAAATAAAAGATAATGAAAATTATGGAAGGAAGTTTTAAAAAAAGAATCTAATAATCTCAAGTGGAATAAAAAAATGCAGCATTGTTTATCAAATAAATTATGAACTTCAATTTTCTGTTAATCAGTAAACAAAGAACTACATTTCTTTCTCATTTTTCACACTAATTAACACGACTCCTTTCTCTTATACATTTTTGGCCAAAGCATTAGTGCAACTCTTTAAAAACAATATTGAATGAAATGCCATTGGTATCAACTGCAGTTATTTTTTCTGTGTTCAAAGGGGCAAAATGAATACAGTGATATCCAGCCTATCTCATGCAACTAGCACGATGGGCCAGAAGGTCATCTCTTCTTGTAAAGCGGAACGTTGTAAATATTACCAAGAATTGTCTCGATGAAAATTGACTTTCACTTTAAGGAAGTTATTTTAGTTTACATTGTTATACAAACTTCAAATAAAAATGTCAGTAAATCGATATTTTCATCAATTAATGGTAAAAATATATACTACTTATCATACTATAATATAATATGTGATTACATGCAGTTCTATAATTTATTATTCTATAATATTTAAAAAAGTACTTTTTTATACACGGAACAAAGTTCCTATTGCATACATACACACATACAGTCCCAAAACGTCTGATCTTGAACAGATCAAGTGTAATGAAAAAGCATATATTCGAAAAAACAAAGACTTATTTCATGTGCAAAAACTTGAAAGAAATTTGGTGTATCCTGTAGAAATGAAAGAAGTAAAATCGAAATTTTAGCAACTTTTTTGCCCTTTATCTTTCATTAGTTACATTGTATTTTGGATTACAAAAACCTCAATTCCTGAATCTGCCCATGGGTGTGGGGACTTGGTGAAAGAAATTTGGTGTATCCTGTAGAAATGAAAGAAGTAAAATCGAAATTTTAGCAACTTTTTTGCCCTTTATCTTTCATTAGTTACATTGTATTTTTGATTACAAAAACATCAATTCCTGAATCTGCCCATGGGTGTGGGGACTTGGTACGATATACACATTACTCATACTCCCAACTCCATTGGAGCGGGGGTGGCTCAGTCGGTAGCGCGCCGCGCTCGTAATCTACACTTCCAAGATTCGAGTCCCAGATAGGCCAGCGTTGAAAATTATATCCATAAAACTCCCCGCCCTACCCTCGGTCAATACTAGACACCGATAGACTTGGAAAGGACACCGTCCGTCGGATGGGATGAAAAGCCATGGCTCCGTGTGTGGGAGAGCCATAACCCTGTACAGTAAGCTGTCCAGTGGGTCCACTTCCCCCAACTTTCTCTGAGCGCTTGGAGTCTTTGTGACCTGGCCGTTTAACCTACTGTGTACAAAAAAGTGCCGCTAAGAGGTAAAACAAACCCTGAAACAGCTGCTTGCTCTTGCCAGAGAGGTCTTACAAAAGCCTCTCAGTTCATACACCGTAGTAGAAGTCCTGTGAAGGGACCACAGCAGAAAGACAACCCTGCCTTACCCGGGGCTCGAACCCAGGTCCCTTTGATCAGCAGGCAAGCAATCTAACCACTCGGCCATGGGATGGCTTGTTACTAAGCTAGGTCTTAATTCAATTAACAACATACTGTATTACGTAGAAGCCAGCCCGTTGCCAAGTGGGATCAAGGACTTAAGTTCCTTTGATCAGCCCCGGGTAAAGGCATGGATATTTGTGTTGCCTTCCTGCTGAGGTTCCGCCAATCTCACAGACATTCTATTATGGCGTATAAACTGACAGGCTCCTGTCAGACCTCTGTGGCAAGCAGTTGCTTGAGGGGTATTTATTTATTTATTACGTAAAAGCAGCTTTGATTTATTTAAACCAAGGGAGATGCACGTTCCATAAAAACAGTTCCGATGATGAAACAGATTATTTTTATTCACTAGAGTTTTTTACATAAATATCCACCTTTAACATAATTGAATGTATCATTACAAATGTTAAACATTCACATTTTTTACTTCAAATTATTTAAGTACGGATCGATTTCCAAGTAAAATCATCATTGATTTTGTTGCAGTGATTTGTAGAATATTTGAGAAATCACCTACCAAAGATGAAGCAATCAATTTTTCTTTCAGATTATGATTTGTCTTTTAAACATATGTGAGGACTGAGAAAGGAGCAAATGTTTAACTCAAGAAATATTACAAATTCTGAAATGTGTGAATTTTAGCTTTCAATAAGATTCTTGCAAACATCTCGCATTAATTCATGAGACTTTTCAATAGGTATTAGAATAGGAATTATGCATTTATTATAACTGCAGTATCTAATAGCCAATATGTCATCCCAGACACAATTATCCTAATTCAAGCTTTTCACTCTAGTTTCGTCATAATAATGTCTCATTATCAAGTAATCACATTGCTTCCATACGATGTTGCTTCAGCTTGCTTTCTGATTGAATTAATGCGAATATTCAAACATCGAGTCCATTACAACAAAGATGACGCACTTTTTTTCCCGTAGAACCATCGAGACGTTGCTAAATGGGAATTAACAATCATAGATACTTACGTCATGCTTAAACATTTTCACTAACATAAACATGAAACATTTATGCTGAAAAATGATGTTCCTGAAGTTTTCTTTGTTATTAACTGCTAAATTAATCATTTCATGCCTTTCGATTCTGCTATTGGGCGCTGAGGCCCGCTGGAAACATATCTCCAGCTCAAAAATAAGAAATCGGAAAAAAAATGGAATATAATAAGTACTGCGAAAAATAGTCCAATAATAAAAAACTACTTGGGTTCTAAGTAAAATGTTAACTGTTAGTTTTATTTCGGTAAGAAACACGCGATTGATCCAAAAGTTCCTGCACAAGAGAATCATCTGTGTTACTCTCCTCATTACCATATTGTAATGAATTTGGCTAGTAATCTGATGACCCCAGGTTCGATTCTCAACTGTGTCAGCGTTGAGATTTATCTCTATTAACGCCCGTCATGCCTTTAGCTGTTTAGTGAGAAAGAGGACACCAATAGGCTTGGAAAAGACGCAGTCCATCGTGTAGTTGTATGTTGGATATCCATACTGTGTGCGCATTAAAGAAGGAGGCTGCCATCTCTCTCTAAACAACTGTCCAGTGGGTTCCCTTCAAATACCTAATTCTGAGTCTTTGTGACCTGGGTATTTAGCCTATTATGTATTATGTACACAAAAGTGCTGCTCAGAGAAAAAAGAACCCAATTATACTCGTCATCATCTAGAGCAGTAATGCACAAACTCGGGGATGGAAAGTTGCGATAGTGGCGGCGACGAACTGTTGTATGCTTTTTCAGAAATCTAAGAGGGAGTACTAAAAAAGTGTATAGAGTCTAGATTTATGTAATAAATTTATTATATATGGGTAAAGTTGCAGTATTTTTAAAGCAGTTTATAAAAACTTCCCAACTACAATAGGAAACGAGTAACTAGTTAGTGACCAAATTTTAAAGATTTGTCAACAAACGATGTAGGAAGGAACTAATATGAATATGAAATAGATGTAGGAAACAATTTGGAAAGTGGCTTTGAAATGCAACGTATCAGAATGCCTTCCCAGTATATATAAATATTTCCCAACATTTGAAATAACACTCCAAAAAACTATTGTAAAATATATTAACTTTTTTATTTCTTTCCCCTTTTTTCCTCAAGGGGGAGAAGATATAATTCCCTTCCCAACATTAGTATCATCACCACCGCCAATCAGCATTGTCATTATTAACTGTACCAATAGAGCAACTTCTGTATGATCCTACTTCACAGCCTCCTTGTCATCAGAACTAACTGCAACGCTAGAAGAGCAATCTTATCAGCACCACTTTTCAAATTAGCATGGATTTTCCGAGCAGAAAAAGAAGCATTTTTCATTAGAACCTTCGAAAAAAAATTTAATAAATTTTTAATAAAAACTCAAATTAGGAAATTAAAATTACGAAAAAAAACGAATTTGAACACAATTCAAAATTATCTTTTCTCACACTATTTTTGGACAGACCTCAAAGTCGTTCCTTTAATCCATCCCTTTAGAACGAAATTGAAAATCCTTCTTAATTGCAACCCTTGGACAGTTTTCGAAATCGTTCTTTTCTCATTTTTCTGTAAAAATTCTGCGATGCATCTTTACATACTAAAGATGAAAGCAGCCTCGAATGGCATAATGGTATCGCGTTAGTTCGCAGTGACACTGCAACTGCCGTGATCAGGGTTCGAATCTCGGTGATGACGTGGTTGTTTGTTTGCATGCGCTGTTAACTCTAACTGAAGCAGTGGTCAGCATTATCCTAGTCTTAGTGGGTACCGTCTTTGAATGAGAAGGCCTGTGCAAACTAGTAGTAGTTCCAGGAACTTTCGCTGTCCTATACGTCGCAAATAAAAAAAAAATGATGCTGAAGAACGTGTGAAAAAACGTCTATCATACTCCATTGCTTTAACTAAAGGAAGGCAAGATTGTAATTGGCAATTGAGTTGTTTTTTGCCTTTGAGCCCCACTTTTTTTTACACAAAATGGGCTAAATGGTCAGGTCACAAGGACTTCAAAAGCTCAAAGATATTGGGGGAAGGGAACCTACTGGACAGTAGGTTCCCTTCCCCCAATATCTTTAGCTAGGAGAGAGATGGGAGCTTCTTTCAGGGACATCCAGCATTAATCTTTTTAAAGTTCTTTAATTTGCACGTGTTATCGGTATCTGCACAAGGCACCATTCCATCTAACGGGCGATGGCCTTTCCAAAACCACAAGTGTCCTCTTTCTCACTGAGAGCAGGGTGAGGGTTAGCAAAGATAAATATCAAAATAGTTCGTACTCGAACTTGGGAACTGCTGATTACATTTTTGGCAGTTACACTCAGAGTGTTGAAATAACAAAATTTTTCTTTCCTGTACAAACGTATCTGTAATAGAAACTGTTTGTACTGATTCTTCTTAAAGCGACGAATGTGATACTGTTACTCTGACCTAAGGTAATATTAGAAGCCTATTTTCAGTCCGGTAGGTTTATATGGTCAGCACCAGGACCCGGTATGGTTGACCACTCCTCAGCAGGATAGAAAAAAAAAGTAGCTCTAGTTGTACAGATCAGTAGGCCACACTAATCTGGCAGCCCTCTGCTTCCGTTCACTTCCACAAGAGAGTATCTCTTTTGAAAGGTACTAACGGCCTGCACCACGAGAAGGAGGGGTCAGACATTAGGTGCTAGACCTGGCCTGTTCTATGCATCATCACAATAGATGCATATATCGTGGTGCGACGACAAAAATATTATAGTAGAAAGAAATTTATTGTTGTTTCCTCAGTCGCTTGTAGTTTTAGTTCTCTAGTGTCAAACCATTTCCACAATATAATATAGTATGTGGTATTTTACCTATGAGCGTAACTGTTTTGCGCACAATAGGTTAAATGATCAAGTCTGAGGACCCCACGGGCATCAGACTTGATCACCTTGATCACCATCACCTTGACGGGATGATTGAGGAAAGGGTATCCACTGCACCACTGTTAAGAGACTATGGAAGTTTCCCGTCAAGGCCATCCAGCATGTTTTTTAATTGGCACAGGATATGGCTGTCCTGTACACGGTATCACGGTTTAACGTTCCATTCGTCGGACGGCTAGTCGGTGTCCCCCTTTCTTACCGAAGGTTTAGCCAAAGCCGTCTGAAGGGAAAGCCTGATGTCACGTGATTTGGGCTGCGCACCGGGAGCTTACTACAGCAGAAGCTCAGTCGAAACGCGAAACTTGATTCTACGCACGCTAGAAGTCGCCATTTGCTGTTTGCAACTTTACCGCTGTGTCAGACGGCTTTGGTTTAGCGGGGATAAATCTCAACGCTCTACAATATGCTGATGTAATATGGAATATGCTGATGTATAATACAATATGTTGATGTAAGGTATAGAATAATATTTGTTGAGCTTTTCCTCTTTCATATGCAAAGGATATTTCTTTTTGTGTCGCTGTGTGGGCATATTTCAATTCCGACAAATATTAGGTGTAAATTATTCCACTCTAAATTCAGGCAACTTTCTTTACAATGAATAACGGATGCAGAAACAAAGAGATTATAACCAAATCTAAGAAGCTATCGAATTGGAAAATGATCATCAAGAGTCTCAAAAGATTTATTCTCAATTTTAAAAATGTTGAACCGGACAAGGTCTAGAATGTTCTCATAAGAAATGTATGGAAATAAACTCGCCGTATCAATATTTCCTTTGAAGTTCTAAACTCGTTATTCTCTTAATGAACTAGATCACGCCGATGATACAGTTTGATATTGCATTCACTCTCAGCTTTTAAATTTAATATTCAAAAATACTTAATTTTTCTCTAAGCATTGCAGTTCTTGATTGAAATCATCGATTCACGAGAAGCATATAGTTTTTTTAATACCACCTCAAACAGCTGCTTGCCACAGAAGTCTGACAGGAGCCTGTCAGTTTATATGCCAGAGTAGAAGGTCTGAGAGGATGGCAGGACCTCAGCAGAAAAAAGACACACACAACCATGCTTTACCCCCGGTCCCTTAGATCAATAGCCAAGCATGCTAACCACTCGGCCATGGGACGGCGCATATAGTTTAGTTCTTACGATTTCAAACACTGTTGTTATTTCTATCTGCTTAGAAAGATCTCGTAGTTAGAACTATCTGCTTAGAAAGATCTCGTAGTTAGAACTATCTGCTTAGAAAGATCTCGTAGTTCCGCAAGAACCTCTAGTTCAAACGAAGGCTTTGTTTAATCAGAGCGAAGTTACAACTCGAGTTCTCTCCTGTTGTATCCGTAGGGCATGCTCAAATAATCCTCAAACATTGCAAAGCACAGGTAGGCAAATATTAGGTTTGACAAGATGAAGAATCGAGTGAAAGGAAAAAATTAAATAAAGTTACAACATGAGATTATTAAAAGAGTTTCTACTGATAGAAAAGATGAGATATTGCTGTGCTAACTTAGCACTCAAATATAATAGCAAAAGTTCATACAACTGATAATGCATATAATTGTTTCTTAGAATGATGTTCCAATATATATTTTTTGGGAAAAATTTCCTAGAATCCTGCTTAGAAAGATCTCGTAGTCCCTTAGAAAGATCTCGTAGTTAGAACTATCTGCTTAGAAAGATCTCGTAGTTCCGCAAGAACCTCTAGTCAAACGAAGGCTTTCAGATTATTTAAATTATTATTATTATTATAATTGTTTCCTAGAATGATGTTCCAATATATATTTTTTGGGAAAAATTTGGATATGTTCTATTATAATTTTTTTAATTTAAAAAAATAGGTTTTTTAAATTCAACTAAACGCTTTGCTAAAAATTTAACTGAAGTAAACGTTTCGAGTTTATTTTGCATTTTTGAGAGAAGTAATCGAAAACACAATGGAAAGGTCGGCATTTTTTATTAATTAAAAGAAAAGACGAATGCAATTCACTTTAAAAAAATGAAGTAGTTCGGTGTATTGACGTTTTTCGGAATAGGAAGATGCAAATAGGGAAGTATTAGGTGAGAGGATAAGCAGGTGTTTTCTGATCAGTGGCGTAGCTATCAAGGTTCCAGTGGTTCCCTAGAGAGTGGTGGCCAACGAGTTTATTTAGAAGCGTTTATTAACTTGACACTTCAATAGTTATAAGAAATTTTATCGAAAGTAAAGCTCGATGGAATAATTTTGTCAAATAGAACTTTCATGTTTAAAATTATATAATGTTTATACCAAAGGACGTTTTACTAGATTTATAACAGGTTTGTACAATGTTGATGGCGGGGGAAGAGGCTCTTAAAGCGGTTTTTCCCCTTCCCTCCCCTTGAGAATGCGAAGATGAGTATTGAGACAAAAATTATTAATACATATTTGGTGCATTTTTCAAAAATTATTTTAAAAATCTCCAAGTCGAAGAAGAAAAAGTTGCAATCGAATAGAATTTCAGTCTCTTATTTTTTAATAGAGACCCCCTCCCCTTTATTTTTTAATAGATCCGGACCTGGATAATACTGAAATGATATCTCGTGATTCCTATGTCAAGACTCTACGATTAAATTTATAAAACAAAGGTATTTCTATTTCATTAAAAAATCCTCTTAATTTTTTCCCAAAAAGATATATTTTAAAGGGGGGGGGGGGCGCTCTGTAAAGACCCTGTTACAGTGCCACTGGTTCTAGTCATCTTGCCTTGTAAAGATTACCCTTGTTAGTATTTTTTAATGAAAATTGGGTATTTGATGTTTAATGAAACAAGTTGTGTTTATTCTAGACGTCTTTAATGTTGTTATAGAGGGCTACAAAGTTAAAGAGCTACGACTTGTGTGAAAACTTGTCTAAACTTGTCATTAGAAACAAAAGATATATCATCCTTTCTCTGTGCGCTGGTGGTGCGTAAAGTACGGTCTGCGAAATTTGTGCTTTGCTGCTGTGAAGCCTGCTAAAGACGGGATAGATTTTACAATTCACAAGGATGCAGCTTGGGGACGATTAGAAAAAAATCATGCCAAATTATCACAAGTGTATGAGGATCATGTCTGTTCATATGGTCCTGTTTTGGGGATGGATGCGTAAATTCAGAGGAGAAGGACGGCAGAGCTTCGAAGATTTCCCTGGTGCAGGAGGACTGAAGGAGGCCGTGAAGGAGAGAACCATCGCTGCTGTTCTTGAACTCATTAAGAAAAACCCACACCTCACTATTCAGGTAATAAATTTAGATGTCAGTGAATCGATTGGCAATGTGGAAACAATTATTCGCCAAAATTTAAAGTTCCGAAAGATCTGTACCACCCAAACTGACAGAACAACAACAACAAAAAAAAAGCCTAGAGTTCTTTCATGCAAAGAGATGCTGACAGTGTTTGAACCTACTGACATCAAACGGTTAATAGACATTGTCACAGGTGATTAGACGTGATTTTTCTACTATACAACGCCCAGAAAGATCGAAAACTATCTTTGGGTTGCGAAAGATGAACCGTGTCCCCAACTCCTCCCACAAAACTTGGGCAAGGAAGAGGATGCTCACAGTTTTTTTCAATTCCCAAGGAATGGTACCCGTGGCCACTTTACATGAAAAAAGTGATGATAAATGGCCAATAATACACCAACGTTTTTTCTTCCCCCAAAATGGTTAAGGAGATGAAGGAGAAGCGGTCAACAACAGGCATGTCAAACGTTGTTCATGACAATGCTAGTGCTCACAAAACCCGGCAGTTACGGCCTATCTATCCGGCGCAGGGAAATATGAAACAGCTACCCCATCCTGCATATTAACCCAATCTTGCAAGATGCGATTTTTGGTTGTTTCCAAAAATTGAAGGGAACTTTCTGGGAAGCCTTTCTCCAAGGTTTTTTTTGCAAGACTTAGCAAACGGTATTCATTCAGAGTTGCGGAGTGTTCTCCCAATAGCAGTACCACCAAGCGTTTCAGAATTGGCGTAGGTCTGCAACTTGGCATAGGTGCTGGAGGGGAGTACTTTGATGGAGAGTAAAAGTGTTGCTAAGGTAAGTGCAATGGTTTTTGTTCTACAGATGCATATGTCAAGAACATTTTGGATGCCCCTCATATTTCATGTAAGATTAAAGTTCAGCTGAATCACATATAAAGGAAAGCCCTGCATATTCACTACTTATTCCTTCCTTATACTTACACTAGCAGATTTGCCCTGCTTTGCTGGTGTATTAAACTCTTTAAAGTATATAATAGATGGCATTCCTCACTTCGGAAGCTTTCATTGGCATAAAACTCATTACGATATATTCACCCGCACACTGCTTTCCTCCCCTATAGCAAAACGTTTCTCCCCCACCTTTGGCGAACATCTGAAACCCTCTAAAGTGAAGAGTAGGCGTCACTCCCCACGTCGCAAGCTTTCATTTGGTACAAAATTCGTTATGATTGTTTTATCCCTCGCCTCCCCCTTGTTTAAATTTTTATTTCACTCCTCTAGGGAAGGTCTGAAAGTCTCTAAAGTACATAGTAGATGACACTACCTACTTCACAAGCTTTCATTTGGCATAAAACTCATTGCAATCTATTCATCCCCCGCTATATTTTTAACCTTCTTTTTAGGAGAAGTCTGAAACACTCTAATCTTGTGATACATTGCAATCCCCACGTGATGTTGAATAACTGCTAATGCTAAGTCTATAAGAGACACCGACTTATAATCATTAATGTTAAGTCTATGGATATTTCGAGAAATTCAAACATGTTCACCCCAGTTTTGGTTGACTCCAATGGGTTCGCACATAACCTATAATTTTACTTTGGATGGATGGAAAGTTCCTGCAAAGTTTGGTGCCTGTAGCTCTTCTGGGGTCCGAGTGCATAAGCGGGCACACACAAATACACAAACAAACGTTCTTCTTTAAGTATTAGATATCATTGTGAGCAAAGGAGAAATTGCAATTTTTATATCATGAATTCGATTTAGATAGATGATTTCTATCGCTGATGGTGCATCATCTATGACCAGAAACGGGCAACCTAGTTGGCCCAAATGGTGGGGAAAAATTGCATAACCAATTAAGCTACTGGCGTTATTAATGCAAGAATCAGTTAATAAAGGCACAAAATTACCTGTAAATTTAAAATCCAACAAATAAGTTTTGATGAAAAATTTGAGGAAATATCATTTGTCGCAACTAGGTTGCCCATTTCCGATCATAGATGGCGCAACGAGAGATAAAAACCGGAAAGATATATAGTCACTGCTGGGAAACGAGCAAGTTTTTTTTTTTCCAACCCTGCTGAGGAGTGGTCAACTTCACAGGGTCTTGGTGCTGACCACTTGTACCTACTAGACTGGACTTGTTTATGGATTTGAGCTTGATTATGGATCCTGGACTTGCTGCACTGGTGGGCCTCTGTTGAGGGAGAGTCTGCTGCTGTGTTTTCTGTTGCTTCTGGGTTGCCATCTCTAAGTGAACAGAGGCATGGGATACCTTATATCAGCTGGTGGATAATCCTAATCAGAGGCCATCGCAGGTACCTGAACCTTACTTTGCTAGTTGGGCATTGTCAAGCCTAAACTGGAGTAATGTGTCTCAGGCAGGCCATATGGCTCTTGAAAAAGTCCACTTGAAAAGGTGGTGCCTGAAATTCCTACCAGCATCGGTGACTTCAGCCTTTAGCGGAGGAGGAACAGGTCTTTGCCCCATGCCTGCGATCAGGGGGCTGTTTGATATTGTTGGCCCTACCAATCTCAATAAACCTAATTTCTTTAAAAATCCTACTAATCATTTTCTCTCTGCAGGAACGTGGAACGTGAGGACATTACATAGAGATTATTCTCTTGATGTCCTCATGCAGGAATTCCATCGCTATAAACTAGATATTCTAGGCTTGCAAGAGACCAGATGGACGGGTAAAGGTGAGATACTTAAAAATAACTTTAAAATTCTCTTTACAGGGAGGGAGGATGGAAAGCATCGCCAAAGCGTGGGTCTGTTGCTCAGCAGACATGCTAGTGATGCTCTTCTAGGATATGAGTGCATTAATGAAAGGTTTCTTACAGCAAAATTTCAGACAAGCATTAAAGACTTGAATGTTATCTGCTGTTATGCCCCCACTGAGGATGCCGATGACGATGAGAAGGATAGGTTTTACGAACAACTTCAGGATATTTTGAATTCTGTCAAGAAAGGAGATATTACCCTTGTTCTTGGTGACTTCAATGCCAAAGTTGGTACCTACTCTGACCTTTGGGGAGGAGTAATAGGCCCTTTTGGTATTGGTAGCTGCAATGGCAATGGGCAACGTCTCCTACAGGTAAGTAAACTCAATGGTTTCAGAATAACTAACACATATTACAAACACCGCGACATACAGAAACGCACATGGGTTTCACCTGATGTGCAGATTAGAAATATGATTGATTATATATTAATTAACAGCAAATGGGCTAGTTCTGTTAGGAATACCAGGTCATATAGGGGAGCTGAAATTGGATCTGACCATTACCTTGTTAAAAGTGTCTTGCAACTTATACTTAAAAAGTGTTGTGCTAGGGTTAAAAAATTTACCTTTAATACTGAAGCTCTAAAATACCCAGTTACAGCTAAAGCTTACCATGATAGGTTACTTAGTCATTATGACAGTCATGGTTTGCTTAATACTGAAGTTGAGGAAGAATGGGGCCATTTTAAACAGGCTTTTTTGGAAGCTAACAGTACTCTTTTAGGGAAAAAGGAGCGGAGGAGACAGAATTATTTAAGTGATAAGGCACTTGGGCTTATTTCAGAAAGAAGGAACTGCAGGAATGTCCTTAATCAGTACCCTACTAGTCCTAATAGAAAGCATTACAAAGAACTTAATAAACGTGTAAAGGATCAGTTAGCTACTGATAAGAATCTTTGGCTTGATGGCCTGGCTGACAAAGCCGAGGAAGCAGTTAGACAGCACAACAGCAGAGAGCTGTACCAGATAGTTAATGTTTTGTGTGGTAGAAAACGAACAGGTATACAGGGATTGAAGGATAAACAAGGTAAGGTTGTAGAAGATGAGGATTCTGTCATGGCTACGTGGGCTGAGCATTTCAGTGATGTTCTAAACAATGTGGTTAATTCTACTCCCATTGTTTGCAATGATGATAGATGCATTGTTGGCTTTAATGTTGGCCCTATAACACAATCTGAAGTTAGTTTGGCTATTTCTAAACTTAAACTTCATAAATCCCCAGGGGTGGATGAAATTACTACGGAAATGCTTAGAGCTGGGAATGTTTCGGTTACCACTTGGATGACTGAAATTCTGAATATCTTTTATGATAAAGGCATGGTTCCTAAGGATTTTACCAGAGCGATTGTTATCCCTATTTTCGAAAAAGTTGATCGCAGTTCTTGTGATAACTATAGGGGTATTAGCCTACTCTCTGTTCCAGGTAAAGTTCTTTCCATGATTGTGCTTAATAGAATTAAGAATCTGGTTGACAGTCAATTGCGTGATGAGCAATGTGGATTCAGAAGTGGTAGGGGATGTGTGGATCAGATATTTTCACTTAGGCAGATTCTTGAGAAATGTTTAGAGTTTTAGAAACCTTTGGTTGCTAGCTTTGTTGATTTCAAAAAGGCTTTCGACTCTGTTGATCGTCATAATTTGTGGTTGATTGTGAAATCATATGGTATACCAGACAAGTTAGTTAACATAATGAAAGCTCTCTATAATAACACTGAGTCGTGTGTGAGAGTTGGTAAGGCTTGTAGCAATTGGTTTAGCATTACTTCTGGTGTTCGACAAGGGTGCATTTTGTCTCCTTTTCGCTTTTGTTTGGTTGTTGAATATGTTATGCGAAATTCACTTCAAGGGAAAGTTTTTGGCCTTAAATGGGCTGAAGATACGAAAATTTCTGATTTAGATTATGCTGATGATTTAGCCCTTTTGGCAAATGATGTTGATGAGATGAACTCTTTCATTCGAGCTGTTGATGAGACTGGTAGTACAGTAGGTTTGGTTATAAACAGAGAGAAAACTAAAATGATGAAAATTGGTCAGGCAGGCTGTGATTCAGTTAATTTGAATGGTTGCAGTCTTGAGCAAGTGTTACAGTTTAATTACCTTGGGAGCTACGTAACTGATACTGGTGATGTGCGGCATGAGATTAACAGACGAATAGGTATTGCTGCCGGGACTTTTAAGAATCTATGGAGATTGGGAAGAAATAGGCGTATACACCTAAAGACTAAAATTAGACTGTATAATAGTTTGGTTCTTTCTAGGGTTAGTTATGGTAGTGAAACCTGGATGCTGTGTAAACAAGGTAACAGGAAACTAGATGCTTTTGATTCTAGATG
Source organism: Ryuthela nishihirai (assembly GCA_038380435.1). NCBI lineage: Eukaryota > Metazoa > Arthropoda > Arachnida > Araneae > Heptathelidae > Ryuthela > Ryuthela nishihirai. The sequence goes on from JAWZYU010000004.1 coordinate 97,167,821, forward strand.
CTTACGCAGTATCTTGGGTATTAGGTGGTTTAACTTTGTAACTAATAATGAGGTTACGCAAAGGGGTCTGCAACCTCGTTTAAGCAGCATATTGTGCAGAGAGAGACTCCGCTGGTTTAGCCATGTTGCCCGTATGGATAATTATAGATTAGCGAATAGGGTTATGAACAGTGTGCCTAGAGGCCTCAGAAGGAGGGGGAGACCTAGGATGCGGTGGGCAGACAATGTCAAACAGGACCTTGTTAGAATTGGTGTACAGTGGCCGGATGCAGCAGATGTAGCTCAGGACAGATATGCTTGGAGAATTAAACTGCGCGGTCTGGTTGGACCTCCGTAGCCCATGGCTGCTTGAGGATGATGATGAATATAAAATAGCCATAGCTGCTAATGCGCCATGAAGACCCCAACAACCAATCGTGTAGAAGTTGTTAATGTGTATTCGTAAAATAAAATCTGCTTAAGCTATAAAACTTTGGATGTTTTACGTAAGCAGCGAAAAATTGAAGTTATTCCTAGGGGTGCATCGTATGCGGGAAAAGGAGTCTACTATTTTTGCAAACATTAATTAGCTGCTTAGATGTTAAGTGAATGCAAAAGCTGATACTTGGACACCAGATAAACTCCGATAAAAGTAAAACTCTCGAACATACAGAACAATAATATTTAGTTGTTCGGAGAGTTTTGAGGTTAACGAAGTTCTTTGGATTTCATGTGCGGATAGGACAGGCGAGCAAAGGGAACTGCAGTGGCAGTACTAAATAAATCTTTTGTTTTCCGACAAGTAAAATAAAATGTTATTTCTCTTCTGAAGGATGAGAGAACAGTCCAGTTTTTACGAGCCAAACTCCTGCAGCATTCCAGGTCTGTTTTATTGATTATTGGCAAAGTGCTTCCTTAGTCCAGGTGGTTCGGTGTTGCCAATAACGTTTTACGGAATAGGTATCATATTTCTTCAATACTGCCTGCGGTGATGTGGTTGTCTTGGCACTTATGGTAGCGAATTGAACTGGGAATTTTTTCTTTGTGAAAATCTGAAAGGTATTTAAAGTGTAAAGTGATTTTTTAATTACATGAGACATTGAATTGAAATGTGAATATTCATCCTCTTAATACTGGACCTTAGATCTATATCTGAGAAGCAGAGACTGTCAGTAAACCCAATGAAACAGTGAATAGAAGTCCACACTGTTAGCTTTTCTCTGTTGGGGAGAGGGGGAAGCAACAAAAAGTTTGAAAATAAATTTTAAATATGGAGAGGAAAATGAAGAAAGGAATATTAACTTGTTCGTTGTAGTAATGGGAAGACCTGTTCAGGCGAATTATGAAGAAGCTAAAGTAATGTAAGTTCACATTTTCTTCAAATATTTCATCTGTTCATGTAAAATTATGCGTTTACTTTTTATTCCTTATCAGATCTCAGGCATATTATTGTTATCCTTGAGAAATTTAAAGCTAATTCTAAATATTTTAATCCATTTCTTTTTCTCTTGGTTTTCCCAGCAGATTGGCAAGTGAGAATTATGTAAAGGTTAATTTTGAGTGGATAAATGCTTTCCAGCACATAGCTCCGGATCCAATGGTTTGGGTCAACAGCATTCCCAGTGCAACTGCAAAGTTTTAGTCTTTGTGTGTGTGTGTGTGTATTTTGTGTTGTGAAATGGAAAATTTTTTATATATTAACTTCAGAATTTCCGTTACTAAATATTTTGAAATGAGATACGGTTAGGAATATCAGATCATGTAGGGGAGCCGAAATTGGATCTGGCCATTACCTGGTCAAAAGTGTCTTATAATTGAAGCTTAAGAAATGTTGTGCTAAGGTTAAGAGAATTACTTTTAACAGTGAAGCTCTGAAAGATATAGATATCGTCAAAGTGTACCATGATAGGCTACTACCGTGGTGTGGCTACTACCGAAGTTGAGAAAGAATGGGATCATTCAAAGAATGGATCATTCATCAGGCTTTTCTTGAAACTAATAGTACTATTTTGAGTAAAAAGAAACACAGGAGACAAAATTATTTAAGTGATAAGTTATGGAACTTATTTCTGAAAGAAGGAAGTGCAGGAATAATTTGAAACAGCATCCTACTAGTCCTCACAGACAGCATTATAAAAAAAAACTTAATGAATAATAAATATAATATAAAAAAAAATAATAAATTTAAGGTTAAAAATAAATAATAAATTTAATGTTAAAAATAAATAATAATTTAATATTAAAAATAAATAATCATTAGAATATAAAAAATGAATAAATATAATATTGAAATGAATAATGAATATAATATAAATAATAATAATGACAGCATTTTCAAGAGCTTAATAAATTAAAATTACACGAAACGTCTTAGTTAGGATCACTTAACAGCTGATAAGAATCTTTGGCTTGATAGCTTTGTTGGCAAAGCAGAGGAAGCAGCTAAACAACATAATATTAGTCTACTCCCATTGTTTGTAATGAGGATAACTGCATTAGTGGCTTAATGCTGACCCTATATCACATTCCGAAGTCGCATTGGCTATCTCTAAATTAAAACTGCATAAATCCCCAGGGGTAAATGAAATCTACTGAAATGCTTAGAGCTCAGAATATTTGTGTTAGCACATGGCTGACGGAAAGTTTGAATATCTTTTATGATAAAGGATTTGTCCTCGAGGATTTTACTAGAGCTATCATCATTTCCATATTTGAAAAAGGGTAATCACAATTATTGTGATAATTATAGTGGAATTAGTCAACTTTCTGTTCCAGGTAAAGTTATTTGAATGATTATGCTTAACAGAATTAAGAATTTGGCTTATGGACAACCGCCGACTGAATGAGTCTGCAAGGGTTCTCTTACTTTCCTTGCAGGAATATTCATTTGTAGATTTGATGTTGAATTGGATTGGACAACCGCCTGATGAACACTGTGGATTCAGAAGTAACAGGGCGATATGTAATTTTCACTTAGGCAAATTCTTGAGAAATGTTTAGATCATTCAGAAACTTGTAGTTACTAGCTTTGTAGCTTTCAAAAAGGCTTTTGACTCTGTTGAGCGTCATAATTTGTGGTTGATTGTTAGATTATATGGAACACTTAACATATTAGTTAACATAATGAATGCTCCCTTTAATAACTCTGTGTCATACGTGAGATTTGATAAGGTTTGTAGTGATTGATTTAGTATTGCTAGTGGAGTTAGACAAGTGTGCATTTTTGCGTACTTTTCTCATTAGTTTGACAATTGATTATTTTATGCTGAATTCTTTGCAAGGAGATAATTTGGGCTTCAAATAGACTAGAGATTTCTGACTTTGATTATGTACATGATATGGTTCTGTTGGCTAATGATGTTGGTGAGATGAATTCTTTCATTAGGGGTGTTGATGAGATGAATTCTTTCATAGGGCTGTTGAATGGTAAGAGAAACTGGTTGAGAGACTGGTAATGGAGTAGGTTTGATGATAAACAGAGAGGAAACTAAAGTGACCAAAATTGGTCAAGCAGATTTTACTTCAGTTGCTTTGAATGGTTGCACTTTGAGCAAGTGTCTTTGTATAATTATCTCGCGATCTATGTAACTGATTCTGGTTTGGTTGTTTTATCTCTGGGTGGAATGTTTTTGCAGACAATGGGTTAAATGGTCAGGTCACAAGAATCCTGAAAGCGCAGAAAAGGTTGGGGAGGTGCACTGGATAGCTGTCGGGAGACTGTTAGTTATAGTAGTTTGTGCAGACAGATGCTAGCCTTCCATCAAGGCCATACTGCGTAACGTGCACAGGGTATGGCTCTCCCACACACGGTGCCACTGTTTAACGTTCCATCCGACGGACGGAGCAAGTGTCTTGTTAGATTAGTCACCCTTACAGACCGTGTGCAGGGCTCTCTCCTACACACAGATCCACAGCTTAACGTTCCAACAGGAACAAAGAAATGGAGAATGGATGGGTTTTTTAAGCCCATCCATTCTCCATTTCTAATCTAGTAAAGGGGGGGGGGGATTAGCAGGAATATATCTCAGTGCTGACCCAGTTGGAACTCGAACCTGTGTACTGAAGATTACGAGCCTGGCGCGTTACCGACTGATCCACCCCCTCGCCTGTTATCCTAAATGGCCAGGTTACAATGAGACCAAAGTCTCAGGGAAGAAGTTGGGAGGAAACAGATGGGATTCTACTTTCAAAGCCATCAAGGCTTTGTAAGTCCTGTATAATTTGAACTTTGAATAATTGAAAATTGAAGTCCTGAATAATTGAAACTTTCTTTGTAATATCCTGTATAATCCCATAATCCATATACATATCCATATCCTTAATATCCCATAGCTACACCACAGGCAGGAGTGTAGCTATGGGGGGAGGATCCCACCCAAAGTAAATCGCAGTTGACAAAACTCGAGGCGACTTTGTAAAATCCAAGTGAGTTGTGAAAATTTCGGTTTTTTTGTTGTAAAATTAAGGAGAGTTAGCAAAATTTAGACAACTTGACAAAATCTACGGTAATTGGGTGAACTAGAGACAACTAGACAAAATCTAGGGCAGTTTGCAAAATTCGAACCACTTAGTAAAATACAGGTGAGTTGGCAAAATAGGGACAACTTGGCAAAATCTTGGGTAGTTGACAAAATTTAGGTGAGATGTAAAAATGGGGATTTTTTTTCTCTAAAATTATGGCGAGTTGGAAAAGTTGAGACAACTTTGTAAAACTTGGGGAGTTGGCAAAATTTAAAGCGATTTAGCAAGTTCACGAGAGATGTAAAAATTGGGATTTTTCTGTAAAATTCCGGGGAATAGACAAAATTGGGACAATTTGGCATAGTCTAGTCTAGTTGGCACTTGATAAAATTCAGGTGAGTTGTGAAACTTCGGATTGGTTTTGTGAAATGAAGGAGAGTTGGCAAAATCCAGGGGAGTTAGCATAATTCGAATCCACTTGAAAAAATTCAAGAGAGTTCTGAAAGTTGAGATTGTTTTTGTGATGGATTCGTTGAAAAATACGTATTTCTTCTTAAAAATCAGTAAATTAATTAATTTCCTATGAAAGCATTTTGTATCAAATTAATACCGTTAACAACCTTTGTTGTTGCTAGCCCATGCCAGTTCTAGTGGTCAACGCACCTTACTACAAACCACCAGAAATGTCTAACTAAGATACCAGGACAAGTTCAAGAGAGCCTATGGACTATCTCCATGCTTTGAATAGGGGAGTACCTTTAAAAAAACGGAATGATCGAAGCGTATAATAAAAAATATCGCTCTTTTAGTTGTTGTTGTTTGTTTTAAAGAGTTTTCACTTTGTCATTCAATTTGGACATTTAATCCTTTTGTTTATTATTATTAAATAAATATTAATAAATAAATATTTATTCAATGCTGTTAGAGATTTTTAAAAATAAAAATAATCTTTGTGCTAGATAGGCACTGAATAAATATTACAATTCTTATTTTCCAAATTCCTCACTAGCTCGCGTCCTCTAATGTGGAAAAAGCTGAATGATGGAAAACAGAAAACTTCATTCTCTTAGGAACGATAATTTCATATCCGCCAGAGTGATATGTTATTCTTATACGTTACAAAATATTTATTTTTTTTTGTTTCTGTAGTGTAAAGTGTAATATTAAGAAAAAAATCAAATTTTACATTTCGAAAAATCATCCTACCGGTTTGATGCGTAAACAAATTTACGATTTACCCAAAAGGAGAGCAAAAATCTGCTTGTTTTATGCAAAAATAGTTCGGTATTATTTTCATTAGTTAAGAAAGTTTTCTTTTGTGCAGAGTTAAGTATTTACGTTCATGTCAAGATTAATTGAATAGGGTTAAATAACCAATTCTCTGATGATTAACCCCAAAACAATTAGCCTCAAATTCATTGAGGGGAATGAGGCCTTTTAGTCTCCAAGAAATTATGAAAAACTTAGTAGAATGCATCTAACTACTAATATTGGCACTTTAGTGTAGCTTCGTTCTTTATAGCAGGAAAACAGAGAACTATTCGTGAGCTAAGTGTTTACGCAGTAAACACTTAGCTTTTAATTTGTGCATTAGGTAGTTTGACTAAGCATTGATGAGGTTAGATGAGGAGTAATCAACTTTCTTTGAACAGTATCTTACAAAGGGAAGACTGAGTTGGTTTGGCCTCTCAGAACTACGAATTAATGATTAGAGTTATTAAGCAATATACTTAAAAATCTCAGGAAAAAAGAGAGAGACATAGAATGTGGCTGGTAGGCAATGCCACACTTGATCTTGTTAAAATTAGCTTGCTTTGGTCAAGGTCAAAAGCAATAGCTGAGGCCAGACTTGTTTGGTGGACTAAGTTACACAATCGGTTTGGAACTCCGTATCCTATGGCTACTGGAGAATTATGCACAGGAGCAGGAAATTCGCAGAAATATTTCCAGCCAATAATTTTTACCACAAACCAGAGCAAAACATATATTGGTGTAATGAGGGCAGAGGGAAGGGGCAAAAATTTTGGTCTTGCATTTATGTATAAATTTTGTCTTGCATTATGTACTTTTGCATTGTATTTATGTATATTAAAACGAACCGTGAAGCGAAATTAATCGTACTACATTCAATGGAGAAAGTTCATGCTCTTTCCAGGGGAAATATTTTACTATTGAAAAATTTTCTAGCTTGGAAAGTGAAAATCCAATGTCTAGTGGAAGAGTGGATTTCCCAAAACCCAGAATGTGTGTGCATTGTCAGCAGCAGCCCAGAATAAACGGAATTTCCCTTCGTTTACTTTTGTTGGCTATTTTCATTTTCTGAAGAAGGACATTTTTCTACGGGTTGGTTGGTTTTTAACGGGTAATTTTTTTCCCTTATGGTGTGAATTTTTTTGTGGGTGGGTTTTGCTCTTTGAAGAATTTTGTGTCGGTGGGTTTGTTTCACAGCGAATTCATTTTTGGATCGGTGTGTTTCCCGGTGATTTCATTTTTGAGTGGGTTTGTTTCCCAGCGAGTCCATTTTTGGTGGGATTTATTTCATATCGAGTTCATCTTTGGGTGGGCTTGTTGCACAACAAGTTCACTTTTGGATGGGTGTGTTTAACCTCGAGTCCATTTTTGGATTGGTTTATCTCACAATGAGTTCATTTGTATTTGGGAGAGTTGTTCTTAGCAACTACCTCGATAATTTGATATTCAGTACATAGAGTTTTATTAAAATTTAAAGTTTGCTTCATGTTTCAAGATGACCATGATTTTCCAACTATAAGAAACAATATTGACACTATTTGAATGGCATATAAGCTTGATGAATTTTGTTTAACTCGAGCGCCTAAAACTATAGCGATATACACTGCACGACATTGAAATTGCCGCACCCAAAAGGAGTGAGGGGATAGGGGTGAAATGTAGCACACAGTAATACATATTGGCATACAATGATTTAATTTGCAGCCACTTACAGCAGCTGGAAGATGAGATAATGCAGCACGATGTGACTGTCTCAATAGGTGATTACACCGCCGTGAACGGCAATACACTCAGCAATACAGCGTGGCATGGAACATACAGTTGATGGATATGGTCCTGAGGAATTGCACACCAAGCAGTGTTGACTTGCTCCCACAATTCGTCGAGATTCCGTGCTGGCCGGTGAGAGGATTGCACACCTCATCCAATGTGGTCCAACAGATTTTCTACATATTGGGGAGAAATCTGGAGATCGTGCTGGCCATGGCAATACTTGAACGTGTTGCAAATATTGTCTGGAGACCTAGCAGTGTGCACACGGGCTTTGTAATGCTGAAAAATGGGCTGATCCGTGCCTCTCAGGAATGGTAACAAAACGGGCTGCAGAACCGCGCTAACGTATCATGCAACTGTCAGTGTTCCCGTGATGCGGATAAGAGGTGACCTGCTGTAATATCCAATAGAACCCCATATCATTATGCCTGGCTGACGGGCAGTGTGCCGGTCATGAACAAAAGCTGGATCCGTCATCTCGTCAGGTTGTCGCAATACACGGACCCGTCGATCATCAGCACCCAGACAGAAATGGGACCCTAGTTTGTATGACTTCGGCACTAAGCCAAACGAGCGCTGCGATGGTTGGCAGTCAATGGCAGTCGACGTAATGGTTTGCCTAGAGCGCAGGTGTGCCTGATGCAACCTTCGGTTTACCATTCAGGTCACTATAGGGACGTCCATGGCTGCAGGCACAGTCTGTCGAATATCACCTGCAGTGCTCTGTGGTGATGAACGAGATGTCAAAAATGCGCCTATCAAGCTGTGCTGGTGTCTGTCGGACAGCTAGAACCTTCATTTCGCCCACTGTTCATAACATCGTCCAACAGTTCGTGCATCCAGATGAACATGGGCAGTGACACGATGTATAGTCCATTCAGATATATTCCAGCCTTCCTCTCTCTAAAACATCCAAATGGCGATAAACCTGCCGACGGCACGTACCAGATATTTTGGGCCTTTGATGAACAATTTCCAAGTGGAACCAGCTAATCTCAACCGTTCGCATGACTTCCACCTGCATGGACACAATACCATCCCTGTTCCTTCTTGCATCTTTTATCTCTTGTTCCACACACGTCATTGGCTCCGGATTGTCATAATTTACATATTTCAACTTCACAACCCACACTTCTATTTGCATGTTTGTACGACATGTCCTTCTGGGTGGGGAACTTTCAATGCCGAGCAGTGCGTTTAAAACTGTATTTAGCATTATTGCACTTTATTCTTTTGCAATTATGTCATACATTTTCATTATTAGGCAGTATCAAATGAGTTTTTGATATTTTTTGGGTATTGTTTTGTTGTATCTCTGCTTCGTTCAGCCATAGTTTTATTGATATACTGATTGGACAATAAGAGAGTTCCGAGAGTTTCAGAATTAGGGATTTATATAAATTAATCAAATTGCACTAGATCTTTTTAACAAAGATCAGTTGGTAGAAGAGGCCCGTCCAACCGCGGTTCATTGCAATGTACTGAATCTGCCTCATTTCTTTTAATTTTTTATTCGAACATTTTTAGGTGCAAAACTAAACGATTTTACCAATTCCTAGTACTCATTAATATATTATATATATTTGTTTTTTAATCAAGATGTTGTCTTGATTCCTTAAAATATATATATTTCAATTCTATACTCGTTTAGAATATATATTTTCGTTTTTAAGTAGAGATTTTTTTCTTCGGCTCTTTAAGGATATAGTTTGTCTCTTTTGGGTGGTTCTTCACTAAGTTTGGGTTGGACCGGCCTTATCTAAAGGATAACATTTTTCAGTGTTAACCTTTCTAGCAATAAATCATATTCAAGTCGAAAGTTAAAGATGAATTCCCGTGACCAGAAATTAAACGAAATTTCTATAGAGGGTAAGGAATAAGAAAAGAAAAACACCTCTAAACCATCGATATAAAAAATAGTAAACAATTACTCAATACTAATAAACCTCTAACTGTTGTTACGTGGCAATGCAGTTTGCTCTTTAACCCACTCTCCACCTCCACATGAGCACTGAACAGAAAATTTTCTCTTGTTATTGGTCAATTTTTTTCATACTCCAGAGACAATGCGCGCCCATCTTCAAACAGAGTGAGCGTCTACTTTATTAGATTGTTGCGTCTAATAATTTCGGTCTCTAATTGGAGGACACTTCAAGCCAGTCAACCGCCGTTGTCCCTTTAGGATTGTGTCAATGCTTCCTGATGACAAGAAAAATAAACCTCGTAATCTCCAACATATTTCTCATCATGGAGTAAAAAATTTGAAAGTTAAACAAGCTTCGAAACTCACTTGAGTTCCGACACCGATAAAAACAGTTTTCGTTAATAGAAACCACTACTTCACTATATCTTACGTATTATCAGTACCTAACTATATCTTTACATAGAAACTTGTAACAGATATGGCGAAAGTATATTGGTATATTTAACTTGTAAAAAGTAAAAATTATTCTTCAAGCATGATCACCAACAGAGGATGGGGAAGCAAGAGGTCCTCCACAGAATAAATTTATCGAAAAATTATTTTATGTTAAATATTATCAAGTATAACCAAAAATTTACATTTGTTTCAAAAATTCTCATATAAATATCTCTGTTTTGGAACTTGCCATCGCCCAGGTCCTCAAACAACCCACTTGTTATGGATGTCTGACGGGAGCCTTTCCGTATAATAGGCCATAGGAAAAGCATTTGACGGTCAAGAACTCGGCATAGAGATAGCATACATAAGAAAGAAAAGAAAACCATACCTTATGTGGGATTCGAACCTAGTAATCTGCAGGCGAGCACGTTAATCACTAGAGGTGAATTTTAAAGTATATTCTTACAAATAAATGCCTACTTCAAGTACTAAAAATGGCTGCTGCCATTTCAGTATTGTCTACTAGAGATAAGTTCAAGAGGTCTTTGTGGGCTAATCCTGAGGCCGCTGCTTGGGCTCAGTTTTCACTCAATTCTTTTTTTCTCGTAATAGTAAAAAGATTCTTTTGATTATAACATATATCCTTTAATCAGTCTTTAGTATTTAAAATGAGCGCCATTCAGCCTTTGATATTATATATATATACACACACATATATATTTGATTATATTTGATATTTATAATGATATTAATCAAAAATGTGCAGTTTCTACAATTATGTCAATATTTTTCGTTCCAAATAATATCAACTAAATGCCAAATTAAAACCTTAATTGTATTAAATTTATAATGACCTTTAATACAAATAATTAAAACATAGTCTGGCGGCATGAATTTCTGCATATATGTTTTCTGATGAGTGATTTTTTTCACTTAACTGTACTCACTAGGGAGGGCTTGTGCTTAGTACTTATCGAAATAGTTTGAACCCGTGCTCGGACTCTAAAATTTGAGCGCCAACTCATCCCTATTGTCTGCATAAAAATGCTTCCCATAGCATATTTTCTACTCTGTTCTTGAAATTGGCAAGTTCCTTATCACTCATTTCGATGCCTTGTGCAAGAAGGTTTTATCCTTTTTCTGTGTCGGCTAATTTTCAATATGGAGTCAATAGACGGGTCATTTCGCAATGATGGAGACAACGCAAGTTTACAAGGTTTTTATAACATGAACAATTGTAGCTGCCTTTAACTATTTTTCATATGCTGATTTCAGATCTAACCTTAAAAATGGCTAGCACGTAACTTTTTTGTTATTGGTCATTTTGACTCCTATTAAATCTTCCTATACCAACATCTCCAGGCAACTGGGAGGATACTAGATTTTTAGTTTTTGTGGCTGGCAACACTGATTGCCAAGTGGGAAAAAAATAACAGTAACCTAACTTTAGACCTCCATTCTTGTTGTTTTCATTGTATGAGGAACACGTCCTATACGTTGAAGAGTGAATTTTGACGTTTAAATGGCACAAAGGCAGTGTCGCGAATGTGTTAATGTGCCAAATAAGTTTTGTTATGTGTGTGGAAATTATATTTTAAAATCCCAAGGTCGTTATTTGACAAAGACTGTGAAGGAAGCCTATAACTTGTATTTTGGATGTCATGTTGGAGATTAGGACGAAACATGTGCTCCACATGTGTGCTGCATTTCGTGCTTTGTTGGCCTGAGTGAATGGTTGAAAGGTAAGATAAAATCCATGCCCTTTGTAGTTCCAATGGTTTGGCGTGAGCCAATTAGTCACTTGCATGATTGCTTTTTTCGTTTAACTAAAATGTCGGACTTTTCAAAAAAGAACAAAAGCAAAATACAATATCCAAATGTGCCTTCAGACATAAGGCCAGTTCCTCATGGAGAATATCTCCCTATACCAACACCTCCAACCAACTGGGAGGAGATGGATTCACATTCATCAGAAGAAGACTTTGAGGCACATACAGATCCTGATCCTGCATACACCACTAAAAGTTAGACGAGCCTCATCTGATTCAACAAAGCGAACTAAATCATATTGTTCGAGACCTAGGATTTTCCAAACAAGCTGAGGTTTTAGGTTCAAGAATTCAAGAGTGGAATCTTCTGGCTGTACCAGAGTTCCTCTGTTCAGAAAGAGAAATTTGGCTTTATATGCTTATTTACGAGATGCAAGACGGTTTGTGACTGACGACCCTAAGGAACTGCGTCTATTTATAGATTCGTCAAAATTCAACTTAAAACTGTCCTTTTGCATAACGGAAACCAAAAATCTTCCATTCCAATGGCACACGCTGTGAGAATGAAGGAAACCTATGGAAGCATGGAAAAAATACTCAATGCTGTAAAATATGACCAGTTTAAGTGAACAATATGTGGTGACCTAAAAGTCACATCTCTTGCTTGGGCTTCAAGGAAGCTTAACAAATTTTGCTGCTTTCTGTGTTTGTGGGACAGTAGGGTCAGAAACGAACATACAAAACAAAAGATTGGCCAAAAGAGATGTTTTTATTCCTGGAAAGAGTAACGTGAAGTATGTCTCTAGTTGACCCCTCTGATGTTCTGCTTCCACCACTACACA